>CAHIKZ030005556.1:1112500-1137500 GCA_903632075.3 Acanthosepion pharaonis
TTTTTCTGTTCCTCTTAGCGTATGGAAGGTCTTTTTCAATCAGACCAGTGCGGGTTCTGATCAAACTTTCTGATATTAAAAGCCTTTTTTTCTTTTCTTCATTTTATGCATCTTCCCTAAAATCTTACCTCCAGGGTCTCTTTTTTTCTGATGTTAAGTATAAGCATTTTTCAGCTGTTCCTTTTTTTTTGCATTTCCATTTTCTCTAAATCTCATTGCTCCCATACCATGCATTTCGGACCATGGTATCCTCAGAATCCTGTTTCTGTAAAAACCACATTTCTGTTCCTTTTACCTCCAACCATTTCTTCTTCATCATCTGAAGCTGATTGTCCAACCAGCATTCACTAGGAGAACTGATATTACATAACAGTTCAATACTCTTTTCTCTTTTCGAAATGTATCAGTTTCTTATTACTTTGCTTAGCGTATGGAAGGTCTTCTTTACCTCCAACCATGCATCTTCAGCTGTTCTTTTTACCTCCAACCATCTTACCTCAACCATGCATCTTCCCTGTTTTCTGACCATTTTGTTAAAACAATTCTCTGATATTAAAACTGTTCTTTTGATTTGCATTACTCCAACCATGCATTTTCATTCCCCAATTTGTAATTTGCATCTTCAGCTGTTCCTTTTTACCTCCAACCATGCATTACCTCCAACCATGCATCTTCAGCTGTTCCTTTTTACCTCCAACCATGCCTTCTGTTTTCTTGCAATTAATGTTTAATCTTTTCTTCTCGCTTTCTTTTTGTGTGAGTTCTTATCGTTTCCTTGCCGCCCCTGATATAAACACTGTGTCATCTGTATGTCTCATGTTCAACACCTGTTTTCACGAACACCCAAGGCGTATATGGATATGGAGAATCTCAAGAGGAGAAACGAAAAATCAAATCCATTCTATAACTATCGAACGCTAACAAAAATTAAGATTTAAAATCTTAATTTAAATATAAACGGAATTATATCTTCAACGTTTGTCGGTGTAAAAATAATAATAAAAAAAACTATTATTAGAAGAAGTCTTTTCGAGTATTGAAATGTGTAAGATAGGAGCATTTTCTAACTTGCTAATCATTTTCTCATTATTAGTCTGCCGTCCTGGGTATGACGTTAAACTACATCCACGTCCTGGGTAAGACGATAAACTACGTCCGACAGCAGGGACTCTGATCAAGAGGTTTTGAGGAGCGTGGAACCACCTCTTAATTGCTGGTGTTCCCAGATCCACCCTGACGCTGGGTGGGAGCACCTGTTAGGGTCCTAGCTATGGGCAAATAGTTTACCCCCTCCAAAAATACTATGAAATTGTAGATCTACAGAAAAATCTAAAAAAAAGTTCACTAAATTCGTTTACTTACCTGGACTAGTAAACTAATTTGGAAGGAAGAAGTAACTCCAGCTACACATTTTTGGTGAAAGTGATTATCAACAAAACGTTTAGTGCTTGACAAAACCCCGCTTTATAAGACGTCAATGAAAACTGATCTACAAAGGGATTTCTGATAAGAAAGACATATTCTCTTCATATGAACCTATCAGGAAAAGCTAGTAGGCATTAAATAACTTTTCAAGTTTGATATGCATTTAAACCTAAATAAACCAAACCATTATTAGTCTAATATGGAGATTTGATAGTGTTTTTATGTGAGATGGGTACGTGTGTATGTCTAAGAGCAAATGAGATTATGAATAAGGACTAGAATATTGTATATACAAGAAATATATGATGGGGTTGCATGTTCGTCTGACCTTACGCTTTCTGAAAATGATCAAATTCCTGATATTGTAAAGAAGGGTAGTGGTCTTTGGTAATGAAGATTCGACCCCGAAATAGTCCGTGTTCCCGACATCATCATCTGATAAAGGGCACGTTTACGGCACAGCTGTTATTTTCTTGGCAGCCTTTATACACTTCTGATCAAAAATTTAAAACCACTTGAAAAAGTTTTATAAGACACTGTCATGGATACATTATAAACTTTTTCTTACTTAAGATTACTAATTCTATAATCTAAAAGATTGTGTAGACAAAAAGTTATAATCCGATCAATTTATTCAGAAATTGACATTTTTATAAAATGAGGCGTTTTACACTGATCAACATTATAAGACCAGGGGATATAAATTGTTAGATCAAGGGTAATTCCAATGTTTTTAGTTTAGTTAGAGATTAGCAATCACCGCGTAAAGGTGTCACGATGCCTAAAGCCAGCAAACTTACCGAAGTTGAGCGTGCTAGAATTCTAGATTTCCATAACCAAAGTTTGTCGGGCGATCGCAGCTAAGGTAAATCGCAGTAAAACTGTGATTTGCAACTTTTTAAAGGACAGTGCGAATTATCGAAATGCAAAGTCTACTGGTAGGCCCTCCCAAAATTTCTCCGGCATTGAGTAGGAGAATAAGACGGGTTGTTGTGAAAGCCAGTGGACTTTCTTCTAGTCAAATTAAGGCAGCCACAGATGCTGATTGCAGTCCAGTAACCATCACACAACCCTTACGACAAAAAGGCATGGTAAATAAAAAGCGCAAACAAATTCCTCGGCTGCTTCCATGTCACAAAGTGAACCGTTTAAGGTTTAGTCGTGAATACCAAACATGGGTCATTGAGAAGTGGAAGGAAAGTCCTGTTTTCTGATGAGAAAAAATTCAATCTCGATGGTCCTGATGGCTTCCAACGATATTGACATAACAAAAACATGCCTCCTGAAATTTTCTCCACACGTCATAGTGGTAGAGGATCCCTAATGGTATCGGGTGCCTTTTCTTACAGAGAGATGATGGAGCTCCAGGTGGTGCAGGGTTGTCAGACGGCGGCTGGTTATGTTAGCATGCTACAAAAATCATCGCTGGTGACGGAGGGCCATCGTTTGTGTGAGGATGGATGGTTATTCCAACAGGATAATGCTGCAATCCACGCTGTATGCTTGACAAGAAAATGGGGTCCATCTCTTGAGACATCCTGCATGCTCACTGGACTTGAATCCAATTGAAAATGTTTGGGGATGGATGGAAATAGATGTTTAACGAAATGACAAACAATATTCAACAAAAAATGAACTTTGTGAAGCTATCTTCAGAAGCTGGAGCAATATTCCTCGCAGCTTAATGGAAACACTAATTTCTAGCATTGCCCCCAAAATTTTTGAAGTCATCAAAACCAGTGGAGGTAGAACTCATTATTAAATTTGGTTGTTGAATGCTTTTGTACACTTTTCGTACAATTTCGTAGAATTTTTGTTTCTGGTCTTATAATTTTGATCAAGTGTAAAACGCCCAATTTTATAAAATGTCAGTTTCTCAATAAAATGTTCGGATTATAACATTTTGCCTACATAACCTTTTAGATTATAAAATTAGTAACCTTAAGTAAGAAATGTTTAAAATTTTTCCATGAAAAACAGTCTTTTTAAAAAATTTTCAAGTGGTCTTAAATTTTTGATCAGGAGTGTATATAATTATATTTTACACATAATGCTGAATCAATAAATGCGTAGATTTGACGCAGTTACCAGCTGAATTTTCATCTGAAAATATCCTAATAATATATATATATATATATATATATATATATATAAATCCATCTCTTCTCCCCTCCAGCTATAGGTAAATAACGTGAAAGACTGGGTCCTATAGCCTTGGCTGCGAACAGTCTAGGAGAAGGAAAACTCTGAATTCAAAACTTACGGAGAGTCGTTTGGGGATCTTGTGGCACGTAGTGCACCACGTCTCTGTATTCGTCTTTTCCTAAAAAAATGTAGTTGATTCTGCACAAACCTTCATTACTATAATCAAATATGTGCGCGTATATATATATATATATATATATATATATATATATATATATTATATATAGTAATATGTGCGCGTATATTTATATATATATATATATATATATATATATATATATATATTACCATAGTAATTTTAATTTTAATAATGAATATGCTTATAAAACTCGTAAATTTCAAGAATTAGTTATTCCAAAAAAAATTCGCTTGAGGATGAAACAGAGATTGGTACTTTAATTCAATTTAATTCAAATAATTATATTGAAGTTTTCGCCCTTGTTTTGAAACATGAGAACTCTTATGTAGCGATGGAATCATATTTTTTAAATAAATAATTATATTCTACTTTTTTTGTATCGAGCACTGTTTTTTTTAATAATAATAAAAAATACTAAAGAACTTTGGATTATTTACTTAACGAGTTCTTTCCTATTTTCTATATATTTTCACACACACACACACACACACACACACACACACACACACACACATATATATATATATATATATATATATATTCAGGGAAATTAATCTTGGTATTTATATGTGTGTGTGTGTGTGCGCGTGTATCATGTATGTGTGAGCGCGTAGACGCTTAAACCCGATCATAATATGTACACTGCAAATCTTGAGCGAAATAACGGCATTGTATGGGCAGAATAACTTGTATTTAATGACGATCAATTCAATCAAATTTGCTATTGTATTCATGGTTCAGTTTTCCCCTTAAGCAATCCAAATTAAATATCTCCTGATCGTTTCGATATATATCCGAATGAAAGATAAAGGGAGAAAATAAGATATAATTTTAGTGCCTGCTTGAGGCTTACACGTGCCTATCTATATCTTGAACAAAAGATCTCTAATGGAGAATGATTACTGATAGTTTATTCAATGTGACAACCAACAGCATTAAGACACTAAAAACACGGACGGATATATATATATATATATATATATATATATATATATATATATATGTATGTATATATATATATATATATATATATATATATATATATATATATATATATATATATATGTGTGTGTGCATATATATATATATATATATATGCACGCACACACTATTCTTCAACCAATACAAGGCACAAGAGCCAATCAAAATAGAGGGCTACTAAATGAGGTCGTTGTAAGGACGTACAGATAGGGAACAAGAGGTGCATATGAGGATATGTAGGAGAGATAACGTTTGACCTTAGATTTGAAGAGGTTAAATTTGTAGTGATAGGGAAAAAACATCCACTCGGGAGTGTGTGTGTGTGTGTGTGTGTGTGTGTGTGTGTGTGTGTGTGTGTGTGATGTGCGGCTAGTGTTATGGTTAACGATTCGGAAGCCGGGATCGTCGAACTGAGTTTGAATTACAGTTGAGTTCATTACATGCTATTTCGCACACATATTATTGGGATATATACGAACATATTTATTTCCCTATGTATGGGTTAAATAGCAGGGCTACTGACTGAGTTCTCTTGCTTTCAGGTAGCAACCAGTCTCGGACAAGAAAATCTATGAATTCAAAACCAGCCTGGAAAGGAATGGACTCTCCTGCGACCCGAACTACGTACTGGAACTACTGACATGTCGACGCATATGGGTGTGTGCGAGGATGGTTGAAGACCAGCGATAGTTCTTTGATACATTATTATAAATACGGGAAGCCTTCACCATAAAAGACAAAAAATTCACATTCATTAGAATCTCATTCAATTTAGGAACAAACTCAATATATTTCACAACTAATAATAATAATAATATAAAACATTAAATCGGCACAAAATATACGTGTGAATATGTATATATATTATATGTTATATATATATTATATACACTACAGTTCAAGAGTTTGAATCTACCCCTGTTAATTTTTAAATTGGCCCCAAAAGTAATTGTTTTGTACTTTAATTAACAGAAAATTATTATACATGGTTAAAAAGGTACACATGATATTAGAAATTTTATCATGACAAAAGATAAAAAAATCATTTTGCGATTAAACTTTGCTTTCCTCAAAATATCATCTTTGATTACTACAGCACAATTTTTGCCATTCGTTGCAAAGTTTTTTGCCATTCGTTGCAAAGTTTTTTGCCATTCGTTGCAAAGGTTTTTGCCATTCGTTGCAAAGTTTTTTGCCATTCGTTGCAAAGTTTTTGCCATTCGTTGCAAAGTTTTTTGCCATTCGTTGCAAAGGTTTCTGAAAGTATAAGTTTTTGCCATTCGTTAAGTATTTTTGCCATTCTTTTTTCAATGATAAGTTTTTAAGAGATCTTTTTTTTTTTTTAAGAGACTTTTTTTTTTTCTTTTTTCATCCTTTTGCTAATTCTAATTCTGGGAGTGGTTTCAAACTTTTGAACAGTAGTGTATATTATATATATTATCTACATTTATATATGATTGACTAGAAAAATAAGTAATATTTTAAAATGATTTACATATTTATTGAATAAAGACAAGGCAATCTTCAATTTATAACATAATCAACTTTGAAACAAAATCTCATTCTCTTCAAACTCCATGATAGAATTAATAAAAAGAATGAATATAAAACAGTGTTCTAAAATTCTATGTTGATAATACAGAATTATTGATCATCAACCATTTTGATATGCATTGATACATATAATAACCCACTAATGATTATGTTAAATCCTGACTGCTGGCAATCCCTTTTAAGTGATTTCGATGGTTTAAACCTTAAATTTCACTCCCGCGTGTTAATGATATTTAGCTGATTTTTGTTCATTCGTCGCCGTATTACAATATACATTATTGCGCCAAAACAAAGACGCACCTGCTTAATGTGGGCTATTCTAAATTCTTCTGTGAGTTAAGCCAAAAAGCATACTTTAGGAAGGCGTATGAAATTAATATTTAATTAATTTTTTTCTCGCAAAATACAGACATACAACTTTTTGATTTTATATTCACTCTGTTTATTCGCTATATATACCCCGGAAAATACTGTGGAAACTCATTCATATGTTTTTTTTTTACTATTACCTCTTTCATTATATATGTTGTCATTCGAGTTGACGAACGTTTTGAGGAACGTTAGTTTCATAAATCCTACCCGTGATATATTTTAATCATTTCACCAAAAGCAAGGCGATAATGCCACTAGATCACGGGGGGTTACAGGGAGTGAAAGTGAAAGAAAAAGAGATAACTGAAAATAGGGAGGATTGAGGAAAAGACAAAAGATGAACGGGATTCAGGAAGACAGAGGATGGCGATTGACGCTGCATTTAAAATTTTGAAGATTGTAGTTATCAGGAAAGCAAGGAAACGGCAGGAAATTCCACTTGTGGTAGTGCGAGAAAAGAAATTGTTAGAGTAGAAATGGCGGTTGCATTTAGTTATTTCAACGGTGGGACCTAGTTGCCAATTGATTAACAGACTTAAATTCACGTAGTCAGGACATCAGGTGAAAAAATCCTGTCAGAGTAGTTACCATGAAAATATTTGTAGAAAAGATAGAGTGACGCCAAATCACATCTGTGAGAAAGTGACTGAAGTCAAGATGCCTGGTCAGGATCGATTACATTACAGATCCTTCTTTGGATCTTTTTTCAAGAATCTCGAGATGTACAGCAGGAGACTAGATATGGTAACAGTATTTAATAGACGGACGAATCGGAGATTTGTAAATGTGCAAGATGGATATCACGGACTACATAAACATATAGTGTATATATCGATTAGGAAAATCTAAACGGGTCGATTTATAGGTTGGCATGTCGATTAATAGATCGAATCTCACACTGATTGATTTATCCACAGGAACATATAATGACTATATTAGATAAAGTCAGTTCGGTTCATATTAACGAAACTCGGCATGATCGAAAACATACTGTTATTATACGCTCATTACTGATGTTCAATGAATTCGATCTCATTATCGTTGTCGGTTCAGTGATTTTCCAAATAACATTTCCTACCAGTCACATTGTTCGTATAAGGGCTCTGAGATAAAACAAGAAGAAGTAACGTCATTTTACAGACGCAGTTTGCTCCTCAGTCGCCATATTGTTGTCATATTGTTACTGCTTATTGTAATGTCTTACTGGGATTTTATACTGGTTTGTAATCGAAGAATATAAAATGGTTTTACCGGTGAATATTTTTCTTAATCATTTCGCCCCAAGTAAGACAATAAAACCATTAAGAATCAAGGGGTCTGAGGTAATATGAGTGTTATGAGAATACTAGGGCCAGAAAATACCATAACGATGGCTTTAACCCTAGAACACTAACCATCAAGTAAAGTTACACCACTCCTAACCATGGGTATATCATACTCGATTTTGAAAATATCAAAAACAGATTTTCTTACCTAAATGGTAAGAGAATCAGGTACTGAAAATTGTAATTAAAAATAGGAAAATTTGCGCTGGGTATTATATACCCATGGTTAGTGTTCTAGGGTTAATAAACAAAGTGGCCAGTGACGCTAAACATGTAAAGGATCAAGCCAAAGGAGGCTACAAATATACAGGGTGATTGAAAAGTAACTCCCTATTTTATGTATGAGTGGCCAGTCAGAAGTCTTGATTTAACACCCTGTGACTTTTTTCTTTGGGGTTGGTTAAAGGAGCAAATCTACTATACCAAACCAAGACTTTGAAGGGTGAATACAACAAGTTACGTCTTCCATACCACAAGATGTTCAGTTGACGTGGTTCTTGAGCGGCTCGAAAAGCTGGTAACGAAATCTGGTGTCCATATCGAATTTTAAATAAAAACTTATGCTAAACGATTTCCTCTCATACCATTTCTTGTAAAACTTATAGTTAATAAATAAATTATAAGTATTTTAAAATGGGGAGTTACTTTTCAATCATCCTGTATAATGAACAGAGTACTAAGGGAGGTAATGATTGCATGAAGAGTTCCAATTAAGGGAACTAATGTATATGCCAATAAGAAAAGTAAAAAAAAAATGAAGCAAAAGTAACTTCTGTTGGTAACGATAAAGAGACGGCATTGTGTAAAGGACCGAATATCCAAGACAAAATTGAGTGTATTAGTTCTCTTGCTCCCCAGTCGTACTTGCTTCGTTTGAGTTGTGCATTCAATTCCTCTTCCCTCTCCTATTTACATTAGTTTCATCTTTATTATTACTGTCACAACGTATCGGCCGTTATGCCCCTTGCCTTCTCCAGATGTTTACCGATCCAAGTAACCTTCAGGAAATTTCCAACTGGACTCTTTATTCAGTCTCCGACTGCAGAATGTACTCGTTCCGCTGTTCGTATCGAGGGACAACTCGATTTGTTATACTTTTTAGTACTTCTCATTTATTGCTAGCTCTGTTTTCTTTGAATATGGGACTGTGCTACGAAAACCAAGGATTGAAATCAAAATGACTATACTACCAATTTTTTGAACCAAAAATGTGATCTTGTAGACTATTATCTTTATTTTTTTTGTCTTCTTTTAATAATCTGTCGCATAATTTCTCTGTGGCTACGCCAGAAGTTCTCAACAGTGGTCCATGTGGACCCTGGGAGGTCCCTGTAATAATACTGGAGGTTCATTTTAAAATGGTTTATTATAAGTTATTTTACCAATTTACATAAGTTTTGCCATAGAATTCAGTTTACTTTCATTTAATTAGTTTAACTTCAAAATAAAGCAAATATATTTACTATTTCTATAATGAAATTGCTAAACTTAGTAAAACAAAAAATGAGTTTTTTTTTACATCAAATGATTATGACGGTCCACCCAAAAAATTAAGAGTAAAAGTGGCCCATGTGTGAAAAAAAGAAAAGAAATAGTTTGAGAACCACTGGTCTAGATGAATGTTTAAAAAAATGTAAAAAATTCTTCAGAACTCCTAGCCTTTAAATTCATTCGATTCTAATAAACTACGCCTAGTCTTTGTACACATTTGTTTGACAGACAGTCTTTCCCTTTCCTTCACTTTTGCCTAAAAACTGGTAGAATTTCACTTGCTTAGTGTCAAAACAGAAGAAAATGTCATTACATGCGAAAGGACACTTGACTCGTACTCTCCTTCCTGTCTCCTGCTGTCCGCTTTTCCGTTCGCCCCAACTAGCGCAGTAAAAAGTGTCAAACGAGTGGAAGCGTGGCTGCTTGTGTCATTCGATCCACGAATTGCCTACCTCACCGCTAGAGCCAATTTGTAAGCTGGAAGGACGTTCCGCTAGAACAATGCTCACAAGTAGAAGAAAAACACTGCGGTTATAGAAATGAACAGTTGTTTTCATGGTTCATTCCAGCGATTCTGGGTCGGTGAGTTTCTTCAATTGTGAATCGACAAGAAGAAAAAAGCCTGTTCCTCCGCTAGTTCGTAAGTTAGTTAGCATCTGCGTTAAGCCCTATCATTGCCTCAGATAAATAATGGACCATTCAGTTTTGACTGCCTTGTGCCACATCTAAGCTATGTTTGGAAAATCACCATAAGAAAGAAAGCTTGTCTCGCTAGATCAGTTATGACTGAGTAGTGAGTTCGATCCTCACTTGGTTATCCACATTTTCGGCTTTGTGTCACATCTACGCTACGCTTAGAAAATCATAGGGAACTTCAACGTTGTGCAATGGTTAGCAAGCTTGCTAGAACAATTACGACTGAGTAGTGAATTCGATCCTCACTGAGTGGCCCACATTTTTGGTCTTTGTGCCCCATTTAAGTTACGCTTAGAAAATCACCATAAGAAGGAAAGAAAAAAAGAAAGTTGTATAGGGGAGGAGGCTTTCATGGGTTTAATATCTGCATTAGAAAATTAGACAACCTTGTCAATTTTTAATCTTCTCATTCGTACCCTCTTACTTCTTGAAATAATGACCTGCATTCATACTTTTACTTGATATTGCAATAATTTGCTAAAATTGTTAAGCTCAAATATTTAATGACGCAATAAGGGAAATTTCCATGTGTAGTTGTGAAACTCGCAAGGATATTATTCCATCATTAACTTAAGAATTAGGATTTATCAGAAAAATGACATAGGAAAACCATGACATTTTCACAGCCGTTGCTGGTAATTTTATAAGAACGGTTTTTAAAGTCTTAGCTAAAAAGAAAATCTAGCGTTGCCTCAATGTGTTTGTATTAATACAAGAAAGCATCTATTCATTAGATATAAAAATACATTGGTCAACGGAATATTTTTAGATAAATTGTTGTCATTATTCCATGAACGATTTGAACTATTCACTACTATTTCTGTCTGAATTTGTGGGATGAGGACTTATCATTATTTACACTATCTACATCCGGATTATTATCCTCATCTTTGTTGTCATTATCACCTGATCACATTCATCTGAATTTCTGGGATGAGGAGTTATCATTATTTACACTATCTACATTCAGACTATTGTCCTTATCTTTGTTGTTCCGTCCTGGGTAAGACGATAAACTACGTCCAACAGAAAGGCCTTTGATCAGGAGGTTTTGAGGAGCGTGGAACCACCTCTTAATTGCTGGTGTTCCCAGGTCCACCGTGACCCGGGTGGTAGTTCTTGTTAGGGTCCCAGTTATGGGTAAATAGTTGGCCCTACAACCTGAACCAAAACACTATGAAAGTGTAAAAATATATTTTAATACCAGAAATACTTTGTAAAAAAAATTAATATCAGCAATAAATTTTTGAAAAATAAAATATTATCAGCAATAAAATCTTGTCAGCATTAAATAACCCATTGAGGTTAATATGCCACAAAACAAAACAAACCAAACTATATGTTTGAAAAAAAATTACCAGCTATACATTTCTGAAAAAATTACCAGCAATACATTTTTGAAAAAAAAAATTGTCGGCATTAAATAACCCATTGTGGTTAATATGCTGTAAAACAAAAAAAAAAAAAAAACAAACCAAATAATCTTTGTTGTTATTATCACGTGATCACATTCTATCTGAATTTCTGGGATCAGGAGTTATCATTATTTACACTATTTACATTCAGACTATTGTCCTCACCATTGTTGTTTCTATCACAACATTTCGGCAGTTGTGCCGTATCCCATCACAACGTGGTGCGATCATGATCACCACAACTACCTATCATTTGTAGCTTTAAGCAATGTTTCTCCTATTATTATCCCCCAGATCATGTTCTACCATTCATTTATACAAGATCCTTAAGAAAGTTCTATCTCTCTCTGGGAGTATCAATTTCTCCAAGCCTCCGTTCCTCATAATATGCCCTATAAATTTCAATTTTCTCTTTCAGATTTCAAGTATAAGTGTTCTATTTGTTCTCATTTTAAAACTTCCTAGTTGCTCACATGTTCCGCCCATGGTATTCTCAACATACTTCTATAGAATCACATCTCTATTACCACGGATCCCCTGTTCATCTATAAGGACATTGTTCAATATTTACTGCCATATTGATATTACATAACAGTTGAGCACCCTTGTCTTCGTTTCCAACAGAATTTTCGTTTTTCCCAATATTTTATTTAGATTTTTTAAATGTATTTTCGCTATTCCAATATCAAAGTGTTGAGAAACGGAAAGTTTTCCTTAGAAACAAAGAAATGAGTGTAGTATAACGGAGGTGTTATTCGACAGAAGGATACTGGGAATACAATATATGGAGCGAGTAAGCAACATGGAAGACTAATAAAATTAACAGAAAAAGCACTTATACTCAGAATCAGGAAAAGACCGCTAATGTTCCTTGGACACATAGTGAGGAAGGAAGGCTTGGAAAAATTAATACACACGGGGCATATTTAGGACAAGAGAGATAGAAGGCAGCAAACAACTTACCTGGCGAGCTTGGGTAAATGGATGGTAGAACAGGGAGCGGGGGCCTTAGCAAATGGAGAAAATCTGTTAAGAGCCACATAAGATAGTGGTGGAGAGCCATAATTATCCATGTCCTGAAGGGACGCGCCATAGAGAAGAAGAAGAAGAAGAAGAAGAAGAAGAAGAAGAAGAAGAAGAAGAAGAAGAAGAAGAAGATGATGATTGGGTCTTCGAAGTTCTGCGTCATATTTTTCATCGACTTTTATCACGCTTTCATATTTACTTTATCGTGATGTCTCCAATTTGTATGCCGCTTTTTGGATTGTTCCTCTCACTAAGCATATCACATTATGTCTTCTCGCTTTCATTATCTCGCGTATCTAAGACTTTCTGTCGATTTCTTTCTGCATCTGCCATCAACACGGTGTCATCTGCGTGTCTTATGTTGTTAAGGTTGTGCCCACCAGTAATAAATCCTGGTTGGACTTCTAGTTTTCTTAAAATCGTCTGGCTGTATAGGTTACATAAATCCGGCAAGAAAACGTATCTTTGTCTTATACCCCTTTCTATTATTGAGTACTTAACAAATTTATTTCCTATCCGTAGAAATGCTCACAACCTTACACGATTTCGACCATATCACAGAAGTAATCAGCGAAATACAGCACTGTAGACCAATTTGTGTAGCTCTAGTTAAGAAGCCAGGTGCAAATGAATGCGAGTTCCATCGAACAATCAGCTCAATGATACACATAAACAGGCTAATAACCTGAATACTGATGAATAAATAAAGCGGGAAGCTGAATTAGAACGGAAATACGACAATAAGAATGATTCAATTTTATTAGAAACATAAGAAAAGGGAGATAACCTGTTATGTAATTTTCTTCTATGACACTAAAAGCTGGGCAATTTCTTCACGGATGAAGAGGAGACTGCAGACAATAAAAATGAGATTTTACAGAAGTATGCTCCATAGACAGACTAAGTAAGCAATGAAGACGTCTTAGGGACCATGGAAGCTAAAAAGATACTTATACTCAGAATCAAAACACAATGAGGATGGAGGATTTAGAGAATTTGATACTCACGAGACATATCGAGGACAAGAGAGGCAGGGGAAGGCAACGGACCACCTACCTGACCAGTTTGTGCGAATGGATAGCGGAACGGGAACAGGTGTGGCAAACGTTGCTAAACGCTACAGGGTATAGGAGGTTGTAGAGAGCCATGATTGCCCACACCCTGAAAGTACACAGTATGTAGAAGAATCAAGTGGTTTGTTTCCAATAATGTTTTAATAAATTTCTCGAATATATCAGGTTTTTATTCATAATATTACAATCGCTTGTCCATTTTAACGTGGTGTATTGGTAAGTCAGTTACAACTGAGTAGTGTGTTGGATCCTCACTGGGTGCTCCACACTTTCGGCCTTGTTCCACATCTAAGCTACCCTTAGTAAATCATTCTGAGCACCTCAACGTGGTGTAATGGTTAGCTGGCTTGTTTCGCTTTTCGCTTGCACAATTACGACTGAGTAGTGAGTTCGATCCCCTCTCTCCACAAGATAAGATGTGGCACAAGGCCAGTTTTTAATGTGGGGCGTTCCGAACCCGTAGGCTCTGGCAAAAATTGCCTGTAGACCCCATATATACAGGGTCGGGTTTGCCTACCTACCCAAACGAGACTCTGCCCTTCAGAATAGCCTTGTCTGAATTCCTCTCCGCCCGGAGGCAGTTCAACAAGAGAGGAAGAGAAAGCCCTATACTTTCAGCCTTGTATCGCATCTAAGCTATGCTTAAAAAATCACCATAATTTTATAATTGTTCAATTAGCATGGTATTTGCAATTCGCCAAAGTGGTTAACTATCGATTACTTTTAACTGAATTTAATGCTGGTTTAAGTAAATTACGCCTTCAGGTTTTGCCGATCGAGTACGAACATAAGTAAAAAGAAAATGAAAGAATAAAATTCCAAGCTTTAATCAAATGCAAGTCAAAATATTAAAGGCAAGAATAAAAACGCCAACGCTAATAAATTCTATTAATGAAAATAGAATTAACTCAAGGTTTTCTTGACGGTTCACTAAGACACATTTCCTGGCACGTATGATCTAAAAGTGTTCCGAAGAAATAATTGGCCTGAAATAAATATGATCCGAAATAAATATGATCCGAAATAAATAAAATAAAAATCAATGAATGAAGAAAATAAATTTAAATTTATATAATGTGTGGAATGGATTGACTATCGGCAGCAAAAGAATAGGTAAGAACTGAAAAAAAAATGATATTATCCTTAGATAAACCCGTGTATAAGCCGACTTTGTGTATATTATGACCCCTGAATTTTTTATTTGAAAAATCTATTTTTTCATATAGCTCGGGTATAAAGTGATTCCAGATTTTTAGCAATGCCTACAGGAGCCACGGTAGAGTAATGGATAGCAGCTCGGATTGAGAAATCCGAATTCCAGTCACACACGCGCTAATGAATCCTCTTCTCCCACACCACCGATATCTGTAAATAGCAGGAGAGACCAGGTTCTATAGCCCTGGATGGCAACTGGTCTACCACAGAAAGAAATGGCAACTAGTGCGGGAAAAATCTGATCATGTATCGAAAGATACATAATCGCCTAAGCGTGTATCCCGCATGGCACATAACTGAGTATGCCTACTGCAGCCCAATATTGCAGTGCATGTTATCATCGTTGACATATTCTATAGCAAATAAATAGTCTTCATTCTTTTTTGTACAAATTTACCCTAAACTAGTGAGAAAAAAACACTTATCGTAATATATATATATATATATATATATATATATATATATATATATATTACGGTAAATGTTTTATAGGTGCTATATTTATGGGATAAAGTGCTCAATATCAGAGATAGAGCGTATGTAAATATAAAAGCCAACATTGAATCAACACTCATAGACGACAGGCTGTTTCATGCTAGACGCAATCCTCAGCGGTCTGTCGATTGCTTCTAGCATGAAACAACCTGTCGCCTCTGTATGTTGACTGAAATGTTCATATATATATATATATATATATATATATATATATATATATATATATATATATATATATATATATAAACGATAAAACCTTATCTAATAATGTTATTTTCTTAGCTTAGCTTAGATGTGGCACAAGTTCGAGAGAACCAGCGAGGATCGAACTCACTATACAGTCGTAGCTGATCTAGTGAGACAAACTTGCCAACCATTACACCCCTATAAAAGTGCCCAAAGCTTATCCACTACGTATGCCACTGGAAATCAACAAATACCTCATAGAACTGAAGAATTAATAGATATTTTTCCCCATCTCAAATTTGCATTCATGTTCGTTTCGCAAGCAGGGCATTTCGACGTGGCGCAATGGTTAGCAAGCCTGTCTTGCTCGACCATCTCCGATTGAATTGTGAGTCCGATCCTCACTTGGTGCCTCGTATCTGTGCCACATCTAAGCTACGCTTCACCAACTTCCTTTCGCAAGTGTTTTACATTGCTGACAACCCTTTTGTCAGGATTACCGGCACATAAGGCTAAATGAGATTACCTGTACCGTTAAGATTAGCCAAATGTATTGTGAGAATGGAGACCTATCAGCATAAATTCCCACCCCCCAAATTTATCTCTATATAGTGCAACCAGTCACCAAAAATACATACCCACTATTTTTTCGAGTAAAATCTAATCATAAAACTCGCTCTATAACGAGTATATATGGTAGGCTACTTGTCTGTAAAAATCAGTAGCTTCTATGAAAAACAATATTTCTTTAGTTATGTTCTGAATAATAGAAACAATACACGGGGAAGTGGGACAGCGTTGTTGGTCTTTTTAACGACAGGCCACACGTTTATAGTTTCCTAATTTTGTTGATCTTTTGATCTATCACTATCTATCACTAATTGACAGTGTTTGTTTGCATATAAATACTGAGTCTATTGCTTTACTCTTCCTTGACTTGTATTACATGATTGATTTCTTGCCTTATTCTGCTCTGTTATTTTTCTTATATTTTGTTATTGAGAATTTTGTCAATACACAAAAATAAAATAAAAACAATATAAAAAATAGAGGTATGTCTACTCAATCACGCAGTAAATATCATATTATAATTCCGTTTGTTCCTCCGGTAGTCAGGTAATTAGTTATCATTCGAGTTACGCCATGTAAGAGTTTCGCTGCCCCCCTGCACACGAATTCTTGATATAGCAGCAGCGAACAGAATAAATCCCTAACACTTTTGTTTAGTTCCGGCTAGCTTCACTGTGGGATGCGGCCATTATCTTATGTTGAAGTAGTAAGTACCAAGTCGTAAGTTCACTGCCCCAGATTATTAATGTGCGTGCGTAGGAAAAACCGCATGAAAGGTATATTGGGCAAAATCCGAACCGAGAGACAGCAAGGGCAGAATATCTCACAGACATGGCGCACTAGATTTTAGGCCGCGCAAGCAAAAACACACGAGTCAAAAAAGTAATTGAAGAAATCCGGTGTCGAATAAAATGTTACGCCTGAGTCATTAAAATTTGTAATGGACGTCGTGATTATCTTGCACACACATATATATATATATATATATGACGTCGATATCGACGTCCATTACAAATTAAAAGATGAGAGATAATATCAGGCAAATATTTTATCATTGAAATATAGGTGGATGTGCGGTTGGTGTAATGGATAGTGTCTCGGCATGAGAAACGGGCGAGCTGAGTTCGAATTACAGTTAGGATCTATATATTCACGTATATGATCTTTGGTATAGATATGAATTAATCTCCTCTCCAGTTATAGGTTAAATATTAAGACTTATTAAAAGGAAAATTTATTTTTATTCTAAAAAATATAATGTAGTATTCAGAAATTATTCTTATAAGCAAAAATATGCTTTGGCTTTAAATAAGCTACAAAGTCTTGATAAGCCGTAAGAAAAAACAAAAAAACAAAAACTAATCAAACAATCATTGACAAAGGGAAAATAGCTTTAATAATACATAAAAAAATATTATTTAATGGATTTCGTTTTTCACAATAAAAGGGACCTATGTGTGGAACAATGGGTGCCGAGACTTGTCTGGGTGACCATTACTGATGAGTAACGAGTTTGATCCTCACTAGTAATCGTGCAAAATTATCTAACCCATGTAGTAGAAATCAACCAGCCGAGCACAATGTAATAGACGAAAAATAGATTATTTTCACTTGAAAATGTAGTTGTTAAAGTAAAAAAAATTATTCTGTCGCCTTAAATTAAACAAATGATGCAGTTTCTTAGGTTGACATATTTTCAGGTTCATTAACGATTCTTCCATGTTTTCCCAGTATGTAAACTTTCTTTTAGCATGTAGCCTGAGAAAAAAACAACGCAGAGAAGACAATTGAAAAAATATGGAAAAGTCAAAATGAAGTGTGAGCTTCTACTTGTGTTAATAATATCAAAGCTAAACTAAAATTTGAGGTCACGTGGATTCAAAAGGCATTCATTTTGAAATTACTAGAATGAATTTGCAACACGCTGACGTGGGTTGAGATCCTCACAGTATTTATTATTGTTGAAGTTATCGCTGGCATTTTTGTCGAGATTTACAAACTTTATGTTTCGTTTAATTTCGTAAACAAATCGTTTTTTAAATTTTCATTAATTTTTCCAAAAGAATTAATGAAACTTTATTGTACTAAGCTACACACCCTAGTAAAACCAACTGTACTTTCTAACCCCTTAGCTGTTTGCTCTTCTCCCCAAAATTTGGTTTCGATCGGTCAATGTATGACTATTTTAGAGAGTGTGACGGACGGATGAACATAATTTTATATATAGATAGACAGCAATCCAAAGATTAAACACGTCCTCTTTTTCATTTAAACCAATTAAGATAACTAGCAGTACGCTTGAAAATTTCAGTTTTCCTATTTGAATTTTCTGCTGAATCAAAATTCTGAAGTTAATGAAATATCATTGCAATTCCACGACTATGAAACAACCATGGAATTTCCCCTTGTTGCATCATTAAATATTTGAGCTTAACAAATTATTGCAATAATAAATAGAAGTATGATGGAGGATACAAAAAAAAAAAAATAAATTGACCCTTGTTTGATAGCTTTATCGCTTCGCATTTTATTTTTATCTTTCTTTTGCAGTATTAATTTAAATTATTGGTTCAAACTAAAAACGTTTATCATCACATTGAATTCAGTTCGGCTACTTGGGTTATTTATCATGTAAACTCTTATTTTTCGGAGTCGTTATGGCTGGTATCATTGTCTATCGCATGTATATTTTTTTATTTAGAGGGTAAAAGTGTGTTGAATTTAGGATACCATTATTCACATATTCAGATAAAATATACACATTTACAAAATAAAAAAACCGTGAGTAATTGTTGCTTGTAAATAAATGCTTATTATTAGACAATAGGATAAACACATGATAATTATTATATGGGCCCCAGTAATATATAAAAAAAACACACAAACCAGAGGGTCAAGATATCTGAGAAGTATGATGGTTGTCCCAACTATAGTTGAAGACATCAGATTAGAATAATGAACAGAGATATGGAATCTAAAGAAAACCGAGCTAACATATTGGATAGGATTTGATAGTGTCGCTTGTCTGTTTTTCTTCTATGTGCCGACTCTCTTCAGGACATAAAAATATTCTATATATATATATATATATATATATATATATATATATATATATATAGATATATAAATATATAGAGGGGGATCAATAGATATATAATGCTGTTCGATGGTTGGTGATTCACACTGACAAACCAGATGTCAGAGCACCATATAGTTACGATGATAGAGTCAGTTTTGAGTGTATTGAATGCTACCGAGCCAAAACGAATTTTGACAGAGGGGGACTCTTCCTTTATAACTATGAAAATTTTCACAATATATATATATATATATATATATATATATATATATATATATATATATATAGATATAAATCCAGGGAAACTTAATACTTAGCACTTTTACTCATAAATATAGCATATTTGAAAACTATATGAGTTTTACATATACACGCACACACACACACGCACAGATATATATATATGAACAGAATATAGATAAATATATGAATATATATATATATATTTTTCCAATGAGAGAGAGAGGGGAAAATATAGTTGCTGTCGTTTTCTTGAATTTTTCATATAATATATAAATATGAAAAGATAATATATATATATATATATATATATATATATATATTATAAAGACAATAGGAAAACTGTATTATCGTCTTTTTTTGAGAAGTTTTTTCAAATATATGTTTGTGTGTGTGTGAATTTACTGATGGTGATGGCAAGACTGAAAATTAATAAAGTTAACCCAACTCTCATAGAAAAGTAGGAGTTTGTGTACTCTGTAAGTAATTGCTCGAAGTTACTTTGATATGATTTACGTTTGCGCATGCGTGGTAATGATAGACTCTAAATGCGTGAATAATGCAACCGGCTCCAAGGAAATCGATATAATTTGATTTATATGTAGTCTAGGAAGGAAATCAATTTTTGGACGGGCGGCCAAAGATCAATAATCTCCGACAGGAAACTGAAGTTAATTTGAGGCAGTTAAAAGAATGTATCTTACTGCATGCGAGAAGATGTATGCACACCGGCAAACATACAAATACACACGCATGCATTAAGCCCATATGTAGCAATACCTGTAATCTATTCAAATATATTCACATGTAACTGCATCCAATGCATTTTCTCACGAACAGTCCTACACACACGCAGACACATACATTGTCTTATTTATCTTTTTTATATCTGTAATCTACGTATATATATATATATATATATATATATACACACACAAATAGGGCCATATATATATATATATATATATATATATATATATATACACACACACAAATAGGAGTAATATATATATATATATATATATATATATATATATATATAGTATTATATATATATATATATATATATATATATATATATATATATATATATATATATATATATATATATATATATATATATATATATATATATTCTATCTCTGATATTGAGCGTATTCTAATAAGTATATATAATATATAATATATAAATAGCGGCTTGGATTGAGGAATCGCAGAGCCGAGTTCGAATTCCAGTCGAATCCATTACATTCACTTACGTGCTAATACCCTTGGGAAAGGTATGAATCTTCTCCCTCCAGCTATGGGTAAAATAGCAGGACAGACTGGGTTCTATAGCCTTGGATGGCAACTGGTCTAGGAGAAGGACAACTCTGAATTCAAAACCTGCGGAGGGTCGTTTGGGAACCTTGTGGCACTCGGTGCACCAGGTCTCTGTATTCGTCCCTTCAAAAAGTGTGGATGGTCCTGCACGAAGCCTTCACCACTATAATCAAATCTCATGTGCCGGTGTCGGGCTGTCGGTTTCCTGGAAACTGATCTGCTTGACCCTCATACGTCGAATCTCGACGGGAGAGTCGACTATATATATATATATATTCAAAGATACCTGTCTACTATGGCGGCTAGATCAGGCACATTTTTGTTTGTTCAACACCCACAGGTTTATACTGAGCAGACCTTAGTTACAGAAAGAGCATGTTATCTAGCATGATCAACAATCTGATCAAGGCCAGCACCCTCAAACACTCGATGACATCCGAATTTCTCTCACAAGGATTGGGCCAACCGGTGGTATGGTTTTCAGGAACTTTCCTAAGGAATCCCCGCTTCCAGACCGATAACATCGGGAAATATCCTTGACAAATCGACCATAAGATTCGAACCCGAGTCTCATGGTCAGAAAGCGAATGTTCAATGCACATGCCCATATATATACATAATTGTGTATTTGGCTAGCAATCCCTCTTTCATACAAGTTTTGTTAAAAACAACTGACAAGTTATTGCGGTTAAGTTTTTTTTTTAATTTTTCTTGTGCACCTATAATTTTTATCTTTTCTGGACATAAACTATGCATAAATTGTTCGCATATCCGAGCGCTTTCGGCTATTCTTTTAGCCATTATCGAAGATGATTTTATTTTTACTTTTAACTGAATGTATCGATTGTTTTATGTATGCATCTAGAGTTATAGGAATGTTATTTTCCAAACACTGTCAGCACATTATGACCGTGTTCATAGTGGATGTTATCGTCTGTTGCATTTTTCTTTTTGTTAATAATATTTCCATTATTGTTAGCTATCTTTTATATGTGGATGAGGCTATTATATTTGTATTGTCTAAGAGCATGTTGCGGATGGAGATTAGTAAGTCTCTGTGTTTGTTTAAATGTGACCTAATTGAGCTATGATCAGAGAGGTATATATATATATATATATATATATATATATATGTGTTCAAAAATTTAATATCATTTGACATGTAAATATCGGAGTAAATACATAGTCTAAGCAAATAAAATTAAACAGACTTATTGATGAGCAAAATAAGATTTATTCGTCCAAATCGGAATGAGAAATTCAAAGGTATGTGAATTTCATGAACGATTTCACAAGTTTTCAATATGTGCATCTTATATTAAAAGATCCTTTTGCCTTGTACAGACAGCCTTCCTCTTTGAACTTTTTGTGTTATGTCCAAATCTGCATTGCAGTTGGTACAATATAGCGAATTCTCTCACAAATGCCCGCTGCCTAATCTTGTTCGACTGTGTTCGAACATACTCGAACACACAAAATACTTTTTTAGAAAATGGCATTTCTATTCCTGAAATTAAAAAAAAGCATAAAACATTAAACATAGGATTTTGAGTTGTTTCTGCGCATGCTGTTAAATTTAAAATCATTTGAAGGAGAATTGCTCAAGTTATTAGATTACGAAATGAGATTTATTTTTCTGAAACACTATATATATATATATATATATATATATATATATATATATATATATATATATATATATATAAATTTGTATCTATAAAATGACGTATAAACAACATATATATTAAAATAATTGTCAGGTTTAGTTCATATCATAATATATGACGTAATTTGTTTACGCTTCGAGCAGATTTGAACGTTCGAGGGAAATTTTTAGTTTAAAAGCAGTAATTCGAACTTGATAAACAGACGCTTCTTATGTAGCTAAATGGTATAGGACATCAGGCTATATAACGGTTCCGTGTAGAAACAGGTTCGATTCCTGACGGAGGACATATTTTCTATGAAATTTCTCGGACATTCAGCCCGGTAAATGTTGTTAATACTATTTATTATAAATAGAGCATTTACTTAAATATTTGTATCTATAAAAATAACGTATAAACAATATATTAAAGTAATTGTTGGACTTAGTCCATTTCATAATATATATATATATATATATATATATATATATATATATATATATATATATATATATATTCTGTCTCCACTAGGAGGAGATGTGACACATGGTCTATTTTTAGGTGGAGACCCGAGCGCGTACGCCCGGTGCAGGAACAAAAATTCCCCTCAGCTCCAGCAACCGTCGGTTGCGTTGGCCTCGGTGCGAGCACCGATCCCCCCCCTCTGGTGCAATGGGAGGGCGAGGCCTCGGACAGCTGTTCTCCAGGGCTGGGCACCTCTTCAATATTATTTTCTTCAGTTGCCCTGTGTCCTTTGACAGAGAAGCCCCTGAGCGCACTCAGCCCAAAGACAGACACGCAACTGAAAGATGATAAGTAGACGTGAAACCACTCAAAAAAGAGTAATTTATATATATATATATATATATATATATATATATATATATATATATATATATGTTAGCTCTATCTCTGATATTGAGCGCTAATTACTATGCATATAGTATATAAATAATTATATATGTATATAATAAGTAAAACCGGTGTTCGAAACATATAGTATATAAATAATTATATATATATATACATATACATACACATATCTGAAGATTGCGTTCAACCATGGCGGATATGAACACGGGTTAACTTTACGAGCAGATACTAGCAAAATCGGGTATAAACTAGACATATGAACGAGCCGAACGTTTTAAACTTGGTCTCAACAGGAATTCTCTATACCTTTTTTAACTCTCATCTAAATCGAACAGGTTTATCCTTATAACTCTGCCTGTGACTACTTTGTTGGCACTCTTGTAAACCGGACCTATGTCCATCTTTTTGACGTCACAGTCAAACGAACCTGTGCTCACTCGTGAAAACCAGATCTATATCTACTTACTTCTAGTCTCTTTCTCTCTTTCTCTTTCTCTCTCTCTCTCTTAAACTGGTCATCTTTTTAACTTTTTTCGTTAATAAAAAATTGTAACTATACGTAACTTTGTGTCTCTTGTGTCTACTTAATGCATTATGATTTTTATCCTATAAAACTGATATTCGACATTTAAGAGTCGACATTTTGTTCGGTTAACAAAGCTAAAATAAACTAAAGCAACATTGTCATCCTTCTGTACACTTATAATTCTAGATATTTCCATATTAATTCCTTTGTTTTGTTTTTTTTTACCTCAATAAATTTATGTAATTTTCCCTTCACTTCATTTGTATCCAAAAATGAAAAAAACATGAAAATGAATGTCACATGTTTGCTGATAATCTGAATTTGATTAAGTGATTGATTTTATCGATAATGTGAGTAAAAATTGAAGCATTTGCCAAATCAACAAAATCTTTTTTTCACATCGATCTTCTTTCACATACAGTTGGTTTTATTTATGTGAATTACAAACCTTTTTATTTGTTTGAGGATGCGAAAATATCCCATAATACTATTGGAGGGATTTTTATTTCTTCCCCACCCCCGATTTTTAAACATGCCTTTTAAACTAGCTTAATTATAAATAAATAATAATAAAGTTTAAATTAATTAGTAATGTAAATACCTTGTATTTTCCATCGTTATAGCTTCCGTATTTTGCCCTTTTTTTTAAATATTGGCCTTTAAATTCGATTTTTCAAAATAAAACTTAGTAACTTAGTAATCAAATAGTTAATTTCAATAGGCGACAATTTTGAGTATTCAGTATTCATCCAGTCGATTTATATTAAAGACTATTTTTATTAATTTCCGTTGCGCTATTTATAAGGAAGTTAAAAATTAGATTTACTAAAATCGCAGGTTTTTCGGTCAATAAATAAATTTACCAATTTTAAATATCTATTTGTAAGAGGGAAAAGAGTGTTAATAATTTTCTGGTTGGATCCTTCAAATTTTTTTAGCAAACGATAAGAATGTCTTGCAAACTATTTCTAGTTTTTAAAGTATCGTCATGAACCAGTTCTCAGGCCTTACAATACGAAACATTTTTGAGTGAAATATATAAATAAAGCGTAATTGTAACAGCAGTACAAATATTACCATTGACAGTTTATCTGCTGCTGAAAACCCATATAAACAAAATAATGTAAATCGTGAATTTCCGCATT
>CAHIKZ030005556.1:1142500-1197500 GCA_903632075.3 Acanthosepion pharaonis
GCAGTATGCTAAGGAATTCGCTTTTGGAACTAACGCTATATTTATACGGAAATATTAAAATCTATTAACCAAACTTACTATTACGTTCCCCATAATTCCTCAAATTACGCCCCACCCCATATATATATATATATATATATATATATATATATATATATATATATATATATATATATATATACATACACCTGTGTACCTGTGCTGTAAAAATGACGGAAATTGTTACAAGGTTTTAATAGTAAAGCAATGAAACAAAAGTCATGAAACAGTGTATTGAGATTTAATAAAGCATAGATAAAGAATTCACATCTGAAATAGCGGCCAATGAACCGTTTAATTAATCCGTTCCCTTTCTATTTTTAGGCGTTTAATGGTATCTACTATTTATTAATTATTCCTGCTATTATAGAAATCGCTTTTTGCTCATCATCTTTTTATGTTAAAACCTTTATGTGTTTAATGTAAGAGCGAAATAGAAATATCTCTCGGGAAAAAAGATTAGCAACTGAACGAGAAATACAGAAACAACAAACCCTAGTTCAATACCAAGATGAAGCAAGAAGATCATTTAATAGACAAAGGTATATGTGTGCCTCACATGAAAAGCTTGAACAAATAAGACTGCAATGTAAGAAACGTAGGAGTAAAGGAACTGGTTAAACGGTTCGTTTTGCTTATGAATTAATTCTGTCATATTTTATTTGTATAGATAATTAAAACGACTAACAGAAGTAATCACTCATATATTTACTAACTTATGTTGATTTATCTTCTTTCCCATTACAGATCGGACAAGAAACATATAAATAAATACACAAGAAATATATAACTACACATTGATAATTATTATATGGTTTGAAGGCTTACGGCCATCTCACTTTGAAACACCGGTTCTCGTACGATCACCAAAGTTAAGCAACGTTGAAGTTGATCAATACTTAGATGGGTGACGTCTTGGGTATACTGAAAGGTCGTATATACATGCAGTGTAATGGACAACGGCTCGCAATTGGAAACCGGAGAGACAAGTTCCAATTTCAGTATTGTTCGTTATATTCACTTATAATACGTTATGGAAAGGTTTGAATCCACCTTATTAGTATAAATTGTATCAGTAAAAGTCATTATTTTCTGGCTTTAAATAGACTGTAAAGGGTTGATAAGCCATTAATATATATATATATATATATATATATATTATTATGAATACATATATAATGTAATATCCGGTATATATATATATATATATATATATATATATATATATATATATAAATGTTCCAGCATGCAAGCCTTATTCTGACTGTTGATCACGCTAGATAACGCGCCTCTCCAGAAACTCTCGGATAGGTCCGCTCATCATAGATGTAGTATATACGGGTGTTGAATAAAACACAAATATATATATATATTTATATATATGTGACATACTCGGATACGAGTAGCTGCAACTATATATATATATATATATATATATTATCTAACGGTAGCACAATAGATATCTATCTAGATAGATGTGTGTTTTCTTATATATATATATATATATATATATATATGAAAACGAGGGTGGATTACTACGTCTGTGCCTGACATGTTTCATTGCCTGGGTTTCATTTTGATTTGAAATTTTCATTGTATTTTTCATTTAGTTAATATTCACCATTAAGTACATTGACAAAAGTTAATTGCGTACATTGAATTAAGGACGAATAGTTCTATCTGAATGTTTAAACTTATGCTGAACTGACTTAGTAAATATTGCTAGAATAAAATAGAGCCCCCCTCTGCGTGAGGCTAGTCTGGTTAATTATTACGAGTGACTTCGATCTTCACTGTGTGTAACGGACAAAATACTGCGTTAAATAACTCAACAAGTGTGGACATGTCATAAAATCAACCAGATTGAAAACAAAGAACTCTCAGTTTTTGACTTTTGACATATATTTCATCGAAGTTAAACACTTACGGATTTGTTGTTTTTTTATTTGTCATTAGTTGCTGATCAAAACAAAAAACAAAAATCGTTTGTCTAGAAGTTGTCAATAAAAAAATTGACATTATGTAGAAATCTAAAATGTATACCTAGAATCAACTGTTATTCAGAAAATCAACATTATGGATCCAAAAGGATGTCTCGAAGTCTCTGTCGTTAAAAAAAAATCAATAATATTCATGGATTTGAAGACGTGTGGCGAGGAATGTCTGTCAATTAAAAGATAAACATTACACTAATCTCATACATTTGGGTGTATTTTACTGGACATAAAGGAAGAATTATTGTTTTTTCTTGAACAACTTTAAATATTGTTAATTTTTATTTGTTTTTTTGATATCGACAGTTATTCAATGATTATTTTTTGAAGCACTTTTAGATGATACGAAATACGAAATAAGTCGTACTTAAACGCCAAAAGAAACTTGCGTTGATTTTACATTTTTATTAAGATAATTTATTTACGCTGCTGTTTTTCTTCTTGACTTTAATTTCTCCCTTATATTTGATTAAAGCTTGGAACTTACACTTTCTTATTTTTATTTTGCATTTTACTTATTTTTCTACACGATCGGAAAAACCCAAGGGCGTAATTTACTTAAACCAGCATTAAATACAGTTAAAAGTAATCGATAGTTAACCGCATTGTTGAATCGGAAATTCCACCCAAATTAAACGTTTGTAATTTGTAAAGATTGCTCGCCATTGACTCAATGGGCGGCCAACCAATTTGTTTCATTGCTGAAGCTGCGTCCTTGTCATGAAAGAGCGCACTTCTTGTGGACGCTGACAATTGTGCTAAATTGCCTCTTGCTTGTGGAATTTTAAAGTCCTGTTCCTGATGTGATCTCACTGATAGAACTGTGGCCATCATAGTGCCTATAGTTAGTGTTATTGCTGGTGGTGGTTCAGTTGATATGATGCACCATAACTGACGCTAAAGGAGAGCTCTGTTTCGTGACTGAGATATGCGTATTTCCCAGAGGAATTAGTGGTCACCATTCGACCTCAGATAAAATCTACGACTTTCACTGCTGATGTTAAAGGCAAATCATTTGTTTTAAATGCCGCAGTACAGTTTTTTCTTTTCACTCCCTATGACTTTGTGACAGATGAATTTAGCCTCAGTAAATATCTATCGATCGCCAAGGAACTAGTCTTCCACTAGTCCCTGGCATCTTTTTTACTATATTTGTTGTATTTGACCTATGCTTACGGAGGAACAGCATGTGTGCGTATGTATGCGTGTTTGTGTATCTGAGAGAGAGAGAGAGAGAGAGAGAGAGAGAGAGAGAGAGAGAGATAAATGACGTAAAACAAATATTCTATAACTAGAAGTCAAATAAGGATAATCATTTAAAACAAATATTATTTTACTGTGTATCTTGAGAAAGAAAAAAAAGGCGGTAATGTTACAATATGCATAGGTTTGACAAACATAGTGAAATGATAATTGTATTGATGTAATTCTAGACCCTATCGTACTGGTCAGAACTCTGACGACACGAACTGAGTGTGGTTGGCTTGAAACCTGTTGGCATGAAATTGTTGCAGCGATGATTGTCTTTGTAGAGGTCTTGATATGACTAAAAAACGCACAAAAACTGACAATACGGTTGCCGCAACAGCGAGTCAAGAGCACTAATACTCGTCCAGGCCTTTCTTTTACAGATTACATTATCTGCCTCTGGTTTCTACAGGGAGACAAGTCACAAACCTGAAAAAGATAGTAGCTGATCTACCTGTTGACATCCCGCATCTCTCTCTCTCTCTCTCTCTCTCACACACACACACACACACACACACACACACACACACACACACACACACACACACACACACACGCGCTCACTGACGCTTCCTCCAAGAAACCCCCTCCTTAATATAAAGCGAGAAAAAAGAAACCAGAAGAAAATTGTTTGTGATTGATGCACGGTTGGGTCCGATAGTCCCTAAGAGTTCAAAGACGACACATAACACTTTTTCAATGCCTAAAATTTTACTACTTCTGCCTCATAGTGTTTGGCACACTTTCGTAATATTTCGTGCACTGAAATTAATAACTGTTTTTGAAAAATGGTACCAGATATTTTCTAATATTCGAAGATTGATTGTGCTCTTTATTTTGTATACATTTCGTTTATCTTTTTACTCATATTCGTTGTTCCGAAAATAACATTTTAGACTATACATTCTTCGACTTTCTCAGTTCTGTGTTTTATCAGGTCTTTAATATACACTTGGGGGAAGAGAATGAAAACATATAATTAGAAAATATTAAGTGATTTTTTCTTAACACCGAAGATGGTTGAGGAATAAATCGACTGAAACATGTTAAAAACAAAAACAAGATAAACATAGTAATCAAAAATATATAGGGAATCATTCAAAAAAATCTGTTTCATAGCATTTTGCTTCAGTGGAAATTACTACGAATATTGCTTCTATTGCCGCTGCAACATTGTATATGTCTCCCATACTCCAATAAGGTCGTAGAGGAACAACATTTTACTGCAGTCATAGAAGCAGTGCTGTGTGCAGGGATAGCCTGATATAGCCCAACTCTATTCAGGGTTGTTTTAAATTTAGTGTTTTTCTTTCTAAACGGATTCCCGCCTCTAGTCAAGAGAGCCTAGTTTGCCATACTGTTTAATCCATACCTAGAAGATGGATTCATGCCATTTTCAAGGGAATTTACCGCTAAGTGAACGGAACAGAATCGACCGAGAATTGACCTCGGCACGCCTAATTCACTTTCCGCGCCGATAACTATTATAATATCCGTGCCTCCGACGCTTCATTACAAGTACAATGATCTTGATCACAGCTATTGTCATTTGCATCGAAATCACTCAGAATATCAACTTTGTCCACAAACCCGATGTGTCTTTCGATTTCGTCGTCCTAATACCACTTGCGTTACTGATATCAAACTTTTACGGTTAATGAAGCGTTTACGTCTAGTGGATTAAAGTAATGGATGGTCAGGAAACATTACCCGTTATCAAACTTTCCGTAAGCTGAGAATGATTGGCAGCGGAAAGCACATTTTCATAGGCGTGTTAGAGTAAGAAAATAGTAGCTAGAGTCAAACACTGTTTTATCTGGTTGTCTCTCGGGAATATTTGATAAAAATCAGATAATGAGTATTCGGCGGATAAATAAATGATTACACAGACGATGTATAATGGGAGAAATGCTTTTGTTGGAGAAAGAAAAAAATCCATTAAAACGTTTTCAGCAAGTTTTTTTCAAAATATGATGTTTATGAATGAAAAAGCAATTTTAATAGATAGCCTTATTGAGACCAGTGAAAATCCTTTTCTTCATCATTATTTTTTTTTTTTGCACACGGCACACAGACTGACTGCGGAAATAAAATGAAATAAAAAATAAAATGCAAAATTTGCAATTTAACCATCATTTTACCCATCCCAACAGAAATACTTTCATCGAGCAGAAAGTTATATATCTAGAGATTTGAAGAAAAATCAGCAATATTATTGGTCCTGATGTGGTATATCGGTTTCAGTCTCTTTCCCACCGCTGTAAAGTTGCCTCCCTCTGCCTTTTCTATAAATAATTTCATGGCAATTGTTCGGAATAGCCCTTCGCTATGGCATCTAGAATTTATGAATTTAAGCGCAGTAGTAGACTGGCAACTATATCTCATCAATTTACAGTCGAGTTGGTCAGATGTAACCGTAAGTTCTATGCTAACAGTTTCTTCTATCGCACTTCTCGTTTGTGAAACTCTATTACGGCTCCATGTTTTCCAGCCAACTTTTATCTTCAAATATTTAAATGCAATGTCAATATCTGTTGTCCTCCGGATGACTTAGCTTTTGCTTTCTCTCCTTAGTAATTTTTCTGTTTACTAATACTTCCACACCGAGTAACCCCCCCTTTTTTTAGTGGCTTGCTTGCGATTAACAAAAAAGTTTATCAAGGGGAGTAATGATATATTCAGCAGGTAGCGATTAGAAAAGAAGAAAATTTAAAACGTATAATCGCTATTCCAACAGACAACATAACAAGATGTAAATAAATAAATAAGCTGGAGAAACGAAAAATATGTAGAACATTAAACATGACAGTTGTGCTCATTGTTGTTGGAGCAATTCGAACAGTCCCAAAAAACCTGGAAGAAGAAAGACCATTTCAAACTGAAGACTGAAAACATTTCTAAAGTCACTGGAACGACAATAATATTAAGGCATATGCTATAATATTGAGAAGACTTTCTGTAGTTACGTAAGTTATTATTTGCTGCTAGTCTGAGACTCCATGCTTTGAACATCTATTAGGTCACATGTTCACTTCAGAACGCACGTGGAACTCATATATACAATCAATTGATAAAGGAGCTGAGAAAATGGTTGGCTTTTTTTTTTTTAGCTACAGGAATGGTTTGACACTTTCTTGCCATGCTTTATCTTTACAGCCTTAGGCCTAAAATGGAGTATTGCTGTCAAATATAGACTGAAGTTTTAATTTCCAGCTCTGAGAAAGATTTCAAAATCGTTTACGTGGTTTCGTGAGTGATGACATTTACCGCTCTGCAACCAAAACACTGGGGTCCTGTCGGCACAGCTATTCTCTTTTTTATGTACGATTATTAAATCTAGCATTCTCGCTTGGATTATGGTTGTCAGTTTGGGTGATGAAACCCCAAAGCATTTCATGATTTTTCCCTGCGCTTCAGGCCCCTATATTGTGCTAATATCATTTGTCTACATGATCTAACCCAAGTCATTTGCCCAGTTCCTGGTGCATAACCGTTGTACCTTGTCACAATTTTATATGACAATATTAATCAGCTAACAGTTTAGACGTGCAATGTGCATTTATATTTGAACAGGAGATGCATTCATATTAAAATCTATCACCTATGAATAATTATTCAACAGCCTAGTCTGGAGCAAGGTCACATGTTTGAGGACCTAATGAGAATCGAACTTTCTAGATATTAACCCATCGTCAAAGTACTATAGTTCCATAAGCCCTTGAATTAGTGTTTTATCAATTTCTAAGATTGCAATCCTTACGTTTCGACATGAAGTATTTTCTTTTGTGGTCGTCATCGTTGTTTTCCGCAGAACGCTTTGGCATTCCTCAGGTGCATACTGGTTTTTAGTAGTCGAGCTATACAAGTTGTACCAAATACAAGTGCCTCCTGAAATAATCATTCCTTAACCTATCAAGTAAGCGTGTGATCCTGGAACGAAATAATCGTGCCGTGGGGAAAATTATTTGAAAAAATAATAAGCGTGCCGAGGATGAAGGGTACTGAAAGAAATAAGCTCCTATACTGTTGTATACAAGAATCTTCTTCTATGTATCGTGTCTGTTCGGGATGTGAGCAATCATAGCTCTCCACAGTTTCCTGTTCTTTGTAGCTCCTAGTAAAGTTTGTCTTTATACTATCTCACCTAATCCCTGTTCTGTCAACCCTTTACACAAGCTCGCTATGTAGTTTATGTGTTGCTTCCTTCTATCACACTTGCTTTCGATATAGCCTGTGAGTGTCAAATTTTCTAAGTCCCCTTTCCTCATTATTTCAACTTTCTTTCTGATGCTAAGTACTAGTTTCCATTTCCTTTTCTTTTTGTTTCTATTTTCTCTAAAGAGATCGATGGTATTCCCAGCATCCTTCTGTAGAACCATATTTCTTTTGTCTTTTTTACATCTGTGAGAAGATTGTTCAACACCCACAGCTATTTACGACGCCCGATATTACACAGAAGTTCAGTACACTTTCTTTGTTTCTAAAGAAATTTGCCTCTTTCTTAATACTTTGCTTAGGTTCTGGAAGGAACTTTTCGCCTTCCCAGCACCACTTTTTGGATTTCCCGTCCTCTGTTAAAGCACTTCTTAGATATCTACCACTTCGTCCCCAGCCCCTCAACCTCCGGCGTCTTCCTCTTTGGTTTGAGGTGTCCACTCGGTCAACCTCCGGTCGTCTTCCTCTGCCCACGCTTTGGTTTTTGTAAGGGGTGTTGTCCATGTTCACGGTCGACTGGGGTGTGGACACAGCTGTGAGAGTTCGGTAAAACAAGAAACAATATCTGAAGAAGTCAGACAACAATGGGGAGATATTTTTATATAAGAAGATAATCATCAGAACAGAGGTTACAGGGAGAATAAAACATTTAACTAAATGAGAAAAGAAAAAGAAAAAGACACAATGCATCAAGCGAATTCCCAACAGAGAGGGTTTGTGTGTGATAAACGCGTATTGAATCCCTGGGGTAGGAGTAGTCGTTCCCGTGGATTATTTCGTGACTCTCTCAACGACGGTCACCTGATTCTCCCGTCTCTCTTCCGTCTGGTCAACCGTCTGCTTCTCTTCCGCATAAATGCGTTTATCTCTATTTGTGAATCGACCCTGCACGCGATTATCATGAGTGCCAAAAAACTAACCCCTTGACATGTAAACTGATTCTCCAATTATTTACCACGATTTTTCCCCAAAACAGACTTTGGAATATTTTATTTATCAAAACAAATACTGTTAAACAAAACCAAATATTTTTCATTATTTCGATTTTTAACCGATAAATTTTATTTTCATTTTTTCATTGTCTTTTCTAATGACCCAGATTTAAAACATCGCCTCCTGCCTGAGATCGTGTTTCTCATTGGTAAACACACACCTTAACCCAAATTGTACTTTGATATATAAACACCATTTCCACTTCCAGTCAATAAAAGTTATATTTGCGTGTGTACATTTATGTGAGTGTGTTTGTGTATACCTCTCTCTGTTACAGATGTTTAAATTGCTGCAATTGTTTGATATTGGCGTCTCCAATTTGTAATTCATATATTGGCTAAAAATAGAATACAATGGTTACTTTGCTAAAAAAAAACTATGATGTTCGCTCTCAGTGTCCCATAGAGCCATATAGTCCATGAGTTTCCTTTTGCACTTAATTAACCTTTATTAATCATACCATTCGGAGAAGGTTTGGCCAGACATCCTCAAAATAATGTCTTTGTTCATTTTAATAATTATTCTCCAAGTCTTCGGTGGTTTGATTAGTCAACAATAAAAATATATACGCACATTCCAATTTCCCCAGGATATAGACAAAGAAATTCTGACTACCACACAGACACTACATTGGTTCTTTGGAGAAGGAATAGGTTTATTAGCCATTACACTATGGCATGGAGTTCCATGTATACATAAATTGCATGTTATATATATATATATATATATATATATATATATATATATATATATTAATGTATATTTTGGCAGCAACCTTTCGTTCAAACTTTTTTCACTCAATACGACCTACAAAGAAGATTGAATTAATTTTTAAGTTTTTCCAACATCCTAAGATTTTTTCCCTTTTTAGGAGATGAAGTATATCAAAATTGTTCATAATTTTTATTGCTACAAGCGCTTTTGGCCACTTCTATAGCCATTTTAAAGGATGGTTTTTCTCTGGAGTTGCCATTTTATTGTAGTGTTTGTTGTTTTATTGCCTTGCCTTGAGGTGAAATGATTTTACAAATTTATCAGTTTGTGTTGTTTTTTTTCTCCAGAAAACAACACAAACATAATTTACAAAGTAACAATCAAAACACAAAGAAATAATAACAGCACCAGAGACAAATCCTAAAATTATATGCGCACATTCCAATTTCCCCAGGAAATAGACAAAGGAATTCTGACTACCACACAGACACTACATTGGTGCTTGATAATGACTACGATGGTCGAAAGTACTTAAACAAACCAATGACAAAATATGAAATTTGAACAGTTTAGCCACAACTTTGAGCGAAATACTGAACACCTAATTCCACAACTGGATAAATACACTCAAAATATAAACAGTCAGATCTTTGCGGCTTTTTTAATCAAACTTATTTGCATGTATGTATGTATATATATATATATATATATATATATATATATATATATATATAAAGATGATTGCCTGTGTTATTTTCTTTTTAATTTCTTTAAAATTTGACTTATTTTTTCGTCCACAACGTGGTTTGTAAAATTATTGTTATTATAAGTGTTTGTTTTATGTTGTTTAATTGTGTGTAAAAACATCAAAGAGAAAATCAGTTTCGCACGATAAATCATGTGTTTTTATAACACCTATTTTATGTCAGTGAGGATATTCGACACAACTGGAAAAAATACACTAAAAATTTAAACAGACAGATCTTTTCATTTCTTTTTTTAATCAAACTTGTTCGTATATATATATATATATATATATATATATATATATATATATATATATATATATATATATATATTAGTTAAAGCCTTACAATCCTTTTACCAGACATGCTCGAGACTTGTATTCTTAAATGCCTCTGGCGTCCAGTCTTTAAAAGCAATAATACATTAAACTTGTAAATACCTATTTATCAAAGAACATTTCCTCTTTGACCGCCCACACCGAGTCAATTGTCACCCTTTCCAGACCAATTTCAACGATCAACCCTGTCTTTATACTGCGTGCTCACCCCGATTTACAGCTGTTAACTACTCGAATCCATTTCCTCCAAATGACAAACAAGATAGCAAATATCCACTGTGATTCAGCTATTGACCAGCTTGAATGGACGCAATCACTTTATACGTTAACTACCAACAGCTAGGCCAGCAAACTTACTCGGGTCAGACTGTCCTTTCGCACCCCATTCATTTCTATCCAATGACCCAGCGTGTCCACTCATTTAACACACGCGCCACATTTCTTACTAGGACCGTTGGAATGTCCGAATGGGTAGGCTGCTTACCAGGTATGGAGAGGCTAGACTCCTGATTTCTTGTGTACGACTGGGAAGGTCGTTAGCCACAGCGCATAGTTGTTTAAATACTTTTTTTGGAGGAATACCTCCTCTGCCTGTGAGCTATTCTTTCTTCGTCTATTTGTAAAACAGAGAGATACTTTCGAGAACAAATACGAAAACTACTTATATTCAAACTAGTGTCCTCATCTGTGTTGTCATCATCACAACGTTTTGGACACTGTACTCTCCGGCCTTCTTCAAGCGTCTGTCGATACAAGTAACTTCCAGGGTATTTTGAACTGAATCCTTTATTTAATATTCAAGTATAGAACATTCTCGTTCCGCTGATCATATCTACAGTTATCTTGTCTTAGTCTATTTTAAAATTTAATTTTGTTTTTAATCATTTCACCCGCACCAGAAAAAAGAAAAAAAAAACATTGTGAGAGACCAATAAAAAGACAGGTATTAAGACCGAAGATAACGACTGATACTGAATTAAAATTTTTGAAGATTTATGTTCACTAGAAAGCAAGAAGCTGGAAGAAATTTCCACAAGCGAGAAGTGTGGGAGAAAAAAACTGTTTGCACAGAACTTACGGTTACATCTAGCAATTTCAGTTCTAAAATGATTTTGCTAGATGTGATCGTAACACTGCGCAGTTATTACTGTATTCCTGAGTATAACGATAAACTACATCCGGCAGCAAGGCCTCTGGAAGTTTTGAGGAGCGTAGAACCACCTCTTAATTGCGCTTGTTCCCAGGTCCACCCTGACCCGTGGTGGTAGCATGTGCTAAGGTCCCAGCTATGGGCAAATAGTGAACACCTAAACAAATGTCAACAGTATTTTTTTATATATATAATAAAGTGAATAACAATAGATTTTTGTAGCAAATCGACAATCAACGCAACACTAAAAAAATTTAAAAATAAATTTTTGTAGCAAAATTACCAACAATATATTTTATTCTAAAAACATATCTTTACTCTAAAAATATAAAATTTTTATCTAAAAATATATCTTTACTCTAAAAAATATAATTTTTTTGTCTAAAAATATACCTTTACTCTAAAAAATATAATTTTTTTTTTATCTAAAAATATACCTTTACTCTAAAAATATAAAATTATCTGTAGTTGAAAGCATAAAATTACGTACAAAATAATTCGGTAGATCAACCTTACAGGCTGTTATGCCGCTAAACAAAATCAACCAAAATAGTTATTGCCCAATCTTTTTCAATTAAATCTATGTCTTTAATAATCAATCCACGGATTAGAACTCACAATTACAATGTCATCCAAATTCACGAATTAACAGTTTAATCCACTAGACTATTGTTCTACGAGATGTTTTATGAAAATATAATATATGCAGATGTTGTCGTGTTGATCACAAACACAGAGAGAAAACTGTAAGAACTCCTAAACAAGGAAGTAAAGGAAAGCAAAGAATGACAAAATTCATCAGCCTGTAAGAAGTCAGAATGTATGAATGTTAGAAAGAGAAACAGCTCAATAAAAGCTGTCAAAATGAAACAAGTATAGAAGTTTAAATATCTGGGAATCGTTTTAACGGAGGAAGGGAAAATGTGACACAGAACTCCAAAGGCGCATCGGAATAGTACAAAAAAAAAAAATAATTGCAAAACCTAAACAAACTATTAAGAGACGAGAAATTATCGTTAGAAACAAAGAAAAGAGCGCTTAACTGCGACGTAATATCAATCTTTCTATATGGCAGAGAATGCTGGAAAATGTCCTTATCGATTAAGAAAACACTTGAGATGTGGTTCCACGCGAGGATGCTGAGAATAACATATAAGCAACGAAGAAATTTTAAGCCTTATAGGACACTTAAGAGGACATTTTTAGCACTATAGGATACTTAAAATGAAATTTTAAGCACTATAGGACACTTAAAATTAAATTTCAAACATTATAGGATACTAAAAAGGAAATTTTAAGCACTATAGGGCGCTTATAATTAGAAACAGAAAGAAACAATTGAAATTTCTAGGATATATATTGAAGTTAGTACTCATGGAAAATTTGACACTGACATGAGATACTGAAGGTAAGAAAGAAACGGCAAGTAACCTACTTAGCAATCTTGTGTAAATGGGTGACAGAACAGGGAATGGAAGTGATAGTAAACCTTACTAAGACCTACAAAGGGTAGGAAATTGGAAGAACCATGATAGCTCACTTCCTGAATGGCCATATAAAAGAGTTAGACTATTTAGTTAATTTTAGTGTCGTCAGATTAAAACCTGTTAATTTTCTTTGGCTCTTATATATAAATGTAGGCCAAGATTTTCAGAGACCCCTTTTTTGAAAACTACAAGTCACGGTATAAAACAGCTATTATTTTTTAATATTCAAAAGATACTCTGGAAACTTTTGACTAGGTCTCATCAATTTAAAGTTAAATTGGCTAGATGTAACCGTAAATTCTGTGCTAACAGTTTCTTTTCTCGCACTTCTTGCTTGTGGAACACTAATCTGGCTTCATTCTTTCCAGTCAACTTTAATCTCCAAAACTTTAAATGCATTGTCAATCGGTATCTTCCTAATTACTCCTCTATTCTGGCTTTTTAGTAATGTTTCTGTTTTATAATTATTCCACATCCAGTAATCCCTTGTGTCTCAGTGGCTTTACTGCCTTGCTTGGAGTGAATTAGATTAAAAAATCAAATGGATGAGAATGATTTTTGAGCTTTAAACGGAATTTGCGCGTGGGAGGAGGATGATTTGTAATGTCAAAGTTACATCCACACGCATGTTCACGCGCACGTTGATGGATGGAGAAAGGGAGGGGAAAAGAACGGGAAATGTAATATAATTCCGTGTGGACCAAAAAAATATGATAAAATAAGTCAGTGATAAAATTACTGATTCAAATAAGTAAATAGGAAAGAAAGAAAAAAGAAAGCTAATAAAAAACGGAGTCAAAAATAAAGAAAGAAACCTGTTAAAAAAGAAAAAAGGAATGAAAAAAAGAAAATCAAGAAAGAAAGAAAGCTAATAAAAAAAGAAGGAAGATATAAAGAAAGAAAGAAAGAAAGAAAGGAAGAAAGAGAAACCTTTAAAATACAGAAAGAAACTAAACAGGAGTGATAAAGAAAGAAAGCTAATAAAAACGTAAGACAATAGAAAGAAAGAAAGAAAGAAAGAAAGAAAGAAACCTGTTAAAAACGAAAGAAACATAAAGTAAAGAAAGAAAGAAAGAAACCTGTTAAAAACGAAAGAAACATAAAGTAAAGAAAGAAAAAAGAAAACTAAAGAGATAAAGCAACCCAAAAAAGGAAAAAAAAGAGTGAAACCTGTTAAAAAGCAAGCAAGAAAGTAAACAAGAACGAAAAACATAAAAAAAACTTGATAAAAAGTGAACATAAAGAACCCCCCCCAAAAAAAAGGAAAGAAAATGAACTGAAAAGAAAAAAAAAGTGTGTGGGTGGCAATTTATGAAGGAGAGGGTATAATTATTTGATTACATCAATGTGGAAGTGTCATTATCTACGTATGTATCATTACATAAATTTTGGGTGCGTGCGCACACTCACATGATTCAATGTACCTTAATTTGATGGGTGTGTAAGAATTATTATGCAATTATTTTACCCTGTCTGTTGTCTTATATAATTATCTATCATAATATTTGTATGTTCCTCGATGGACTCAGGTCAGTGTGATGGAAGATTTTTGCCTCTACTTTTTTCAAAGTAAATCTGTCGTTAAAACAGAAAGTGAAGTTGAAATGTCTTTAAAGAAAACATCAAACAATTTGTCTCTATTTACGCGATTTATATTTAGGCTACTGTCGTCATCTTTATTGTTATTGTCACAATGTTTCGGCCGTTGTGCCCTCTGGGCTTTTCTCAGTTGTATCTTGATTGCCAGTTTCCTAGTACACACTGCACATCCCAGAAACTGAACTCACAACTATTGTCACCAAAATTACGCACCAACACTTTAATCCAGTAAGCTATTTTTCGGTAGAAACGGACGAGCAATAACTGAGCAGTATTATAAAGAACTAAAGGATATCCCTAAACATGAACAGTCGAATGAGAACTGTCTACTCAGTAGATTGAATAAAGAGTTCATCTTAGGATTTCCTGGGTGTTACTCAGACCAATATACACCTGAAGAAGTCCGGAGAGCACAACGGCCGAAACGTTGTCATAATAGCAATAAATATGAGGACAATAGACCAAATATAAACAGTGTAAATAATAATACCTCATCCCAGAAATTCAGACCGAAATTTTTGTCTTTTTTTTTAAAATATGGAGTGATATTTATCAGAAACGTAGACATCTTCTATGTGGCACGGGCCTTCAGGACGTCAGCGATAATAGCTCTTCACAACTTTCTATTGTTCAGCAGTATGTCTTTTCACTATCCCTTTCTGTCCTGCCATTCATTTATACGAACTTGTCAGGTAGGCTACTTGCAGCTTGTCAGGTAGGCTACTTGCAGCTTCGCTCTGTGTCTCTTTTCTCTCTTGTCTTTGGTATGTCCTGTGAGTGTCAGATTCTCCAAGCTCTCTTTCTCATTATGTGTCCCAGAAATTTCAACTCTCTCTTTCTGCTTCCAAGTATAAGTGTCCTTTTTGTCTTCTTTTTTCTTAAAACTTCTTCGCTCTTCCCATGCTTCGTCTTTGGTTTTCTCAGCATCCACATCTCTCTTGCCTCAAGTCTCTTAGTCATTTGCGAAGAACTTGTCTATCCTTCACTGGCATATAGGACGATTGATATTAAATAGCCTCGGTTGTTAAAGCTAGTGTTTCGAAAGCTGATTTTCACATCCTTTACGCATAATCAGATGAGTAGTGGATTCTTAGCCTTGATTTTCTAATCAGTTGGGGATTGGGAATGGATGATGCTAGACCTCTGATAAATGAATCGTCTCAAGGATGTCAATAGGGATAACAGCTGCTTGCACTTATTGTTTGGTCAATCAAAATCAAACAAATAACGGTGAAGCAGTGTGATTTACTCACTCACCTATTTTCCCCGCCAGCCATCGCTCCGCGTCAGAAGTGGAAAATTATTAAATAAAGTGACTTTTCTGGATTTCCCAGTTCTGAACGTAAATTATATAAATTACTGAACGGTTCTTTTCTGTCAATCGAAAATACAGGTACGAATAATAGATTTTTCTTTGTAGTCTATACCGGATTTCTTTAATAGTATTGATCACATACTAACGGCTCATCATATTTTCAAACCCAGTGCAGTAATATCAAATAAGTGCCTGCTGTTGAGCGATAGCAAGCAAATTAATCATACGAAGTAAGGCTGCCGAGATTGTAGTTATTGTAGGATATTAGTGTTACGTAGCGGAAAGTGGGATCAGCGAGCCGGGGTCAAAATTCGGCCAATGTTGTTCTGTTCACGTTCACACAAATACCTATGGCAAAAATGTTAATCCAATTACCCTCTCACCACTACTATTGCTAAAATAGCAGGGTATACTGGATAGCCTTGATTGGCAACAAGTCCAAGAGAAGGGAAACTTCGAGTTGCCAAACTGTGGGGAAGAAAAATACGCCACTGTCTTTTCTATGTACGAATGGCAATTCACAGATAAAAAAAAGAAAAGAAATCTGTGGAGAGCCACTATCGCCAACTTCTCGAAATGAGATAGTATTTTTTTTTTATAATGGGCTTAGCCACTTGCCCTAGAGCGATGCTTAGAAAATCCATCTCGCAAGCCATTGATCTTGATCCTTTAACTGGAATCTCATTATTGGAAACCTGTATTTGGTTAGGCGGAGCTTTGTAATTGTTTCGTGTCTTTGTCATAAAGCGATCGTTGATGAACTGGTCCTGCAAGTCATGACTAATTGACTGGTACTGTGTATTTAACTACTGAAGTATATGTTAAATAAATATTGGGAGAACAATCAAATGCATTAAATTCAGTTAAGCCTTTCTGAAAATCATTACATTCAAAATCGGTAACAGGGATGTGCGGGTCGTTTAACGGACACCTGCGTGGAAACTGGGATTGCTATAGTCTGTTGCGTTGTGCCCATAGGAATAGCATGAATCCGTTTTTTTACACCACCCCAAGGTAAAGGTTAAATACAAGAGTAGATCGTGCACTCTAGTCTGGCAACCTGTCTAAGAGAAGAAAAACTCTGAATTCCAAAAAAGACCACGTTAAGCCAGTTTACTATCTTTCCAACACGATTCACAGATAATAAAAAAGATGAATTTGTGGAGAGTGGTGATCGCCTACGTCTTGAAGGCACATGGCATTAAAAGAAAGCATTCGTCACTCGGATGTTCGCTTTACAATTCCAAGCCATTTAGGTACTGTCCAGGCTCGAGATGTTTAACTTCAGTGATCGTATGAGAAACGATGTTTGAACGTAGCTGCTTTAAGAAGAAAAGTTTAATAAGTACGAAGTTTAAATGTTGCACATTTTAGTCAAAGCTTTCATTGTTAACATTGTATGAAAGTGACTGCATTCATAGTCGGTAACAGAGTTCTTCTTTGTTTTTGTACAACATACTTGTTTTTATTGGAAATTACAAACTATTCCAATTGGCCTGCATTTGGGATTTACGGAAAACAAAAATGCTTATGAATCAGCTATGCATATTTTCCCAGATCACATGGTGATAGACGAAATGAAAATATACTACTCTTAGAAATGTAACCAATTTGCTCTCGTTCTTTGATACCATCCGTAGCAAATCCTTGAATCTATTAGATGGAAAAAGAAGTGGAAAACCAAAACAGTGATGGAGAGATAACAGTTCCTTGGTCACCAACTAATCAGTGACAGGCATTAAACAAGCTTGCTCAAGATTATATTAAATGGCGGGAAATAAGCAATTTTTATTTTGCAATCTGCCGCAGACGGAAACAGAAACTGTTGAAGATAAATGATGAGTTTTGATGTTAAGGATTTTTACTGTGTACCAAATGGCACGATTATGGCACAATTAAGTTATTTCTTTCAATTGACACACACGGCAAGCTTATCTTTTTCAAATCATTTTCTCGCCGCCACGATTATTTTGTTCAATGAATCAAAAATTCCCCGTTGAATTTATAAGTTGAAAAATTCCTATCGGTATGACAATACCAGACGGCAATTGTATTTGATACAAAAATGAAATAAAATAAAATAAAAGGACAATAAGAATAATAAAGAAAAAAACTTGCATAATTTTTTATTGAAATCTGAGAAACGTTTTATCCTAACCTTACTGTTCAGCTTTCTTTTATCAAATTTTAGTCACAGTCATTTCTCTACACTTGTGCACCAAATAAAAGTGCCGGAGTGATTATTATTTCTTCCAGTCCCCATCACAACACACCAAAGTGCTGGTTATTTGGTATAGTTAAAAAAATTGTATAAAATCTCCACGCGAAAGCGGCACGCTTATCTTATACGTTGTAAAAATTCTACCGGCACGGCTATCCCAGACGGCACTTGTATTTGTTACAAACGCGTACCCGCGCGCACGCACACATACAGATACCAATCTAAATCTAAAATATAGGTCTTTATAAGATAGAACATTTAAATATCCCAGTTTAGTTCACTATAAATTCCTTTATTTGTCTAGAAAATAAATCTTATGCTATCTGATGACCTCCGATGACATCGAATGATTCTTTTGTTGCTATCCATGCATGTAAAAATCAAAAAACGTGGAGACTTTCTTTTTGATCGTGATGTGCAAACGCACAAACCACACAGGCACGTGTGCGCACACGCACAATTTGATATATAATATGCCAGGTATTATTATGCAAAACAATTTATTACAATAAAATTAGTATTAACCAACTGATGTTGGTAAATCTTTCCAGTATATACTTATATGATAAATATACCCTGTGGATTTTAGCTTATAATATTTGGGGTGAGGGTGGGGTTGCGCTACCATGGCTTCACTTTTGTTTGAGTTGGGATCAGATGAACTTACTTTATTATTATAAAATGCGTCTTTTGTCACTGTTACGTTCATAAGATTGTGAAGGCAAATAGGAAAAAAAAAAAAAAAAAAAAAAAATCCTACCTGCTACTACCTAATGATCTACAGTTGAAACAGCAGTGGAATTATTGTTTATATATATATATATATATATATATATACTTAAAAAAAGTAGGAGATAAGTTGATTTCACTACCTTGCTTTTCTACTCCTACTCTTTCTTCTTCATCTCTTTTCTTCTTCGCATTTTATTTTTTCTTAAAAATAATATAGTGTTCCCGAGGATACCTTAAGGTTGAAACCAAGGTAGCGAAATCAAATGATATGCTAATTATTAAAGTTAAATCTCTATATGTTACTTTTTATTTTATTTTATTTTTTTCACACGTGTATTGAGCACTTTTTAATACTACTATTTCCTGGACCAATTCAACTCTGATTATTAACCATACGTAGTATATATATATATATATATATATATATATATATATATATGAATGATGTATGTATGTATGTATGTATGTATGTATGTATGTATGTATGTATGTATATTAAATAGTTAAATATGTCAATGTCTGATCCTTGCTCCCTCCTCCACAATATTACGTATTGTAATAATATAAAAATAAAATAAATTTTAAAACTCCCCTTTCCCTCTCTAATTCAGAACATGTCTCTTACACTATCCCTCACCACCCTCTATGTCACCTTATATAAGCTTAATACTGCCCTTCAAAATTCAAAATTTTAAAATCATTTTTTTTACCCTTGAAATTCAAATCTGAAGATACAGAGAAAAATGAAATCTCTGGTGAAATAAATTACAACAATGGTACCTTAGAGTGGTCTTTTTTTTTTACATTATATATATATATATATATATATATATATATATATATATATATATATATATATATATATATATACTCAGAAAATGTCTCTTATTTTGTATTTAACATTATTGGCTGACAAGAAATTTTATCCTTTAATCGCGAGAAACAGAAAAAAAAGCTTGACTTGTTTTAACCGAGTCAAAGTTTAGTAGAAACTGCGATTATTTCGTTTAATGATTAGTGGCAAACTGGTTCCTGAAATTAAGTAAATAGCGTAACAATTGTCGACGTTTTCGGCTACGGTTAAACTGGTTAAAAATTCAAGTCCAACAGAGATTGGAACGAATTATTTAATTAGTTTGTTGATCGCTTGATTCAGCCTCGCAGAGGGAAAATAGCAAGGGTCAAAGGTCAAGCGGATATCTTGATAATGGCGAAATCTGGTTCCACTTAGTGTGACATTTAAGGATACGATCCAATGCCAAAGTAAAAACACTCAGCAGGCATAAGTTTTAGGCTTTACCTTTGATGTATTGTGTCATATTAAATAAAATAATGAGTTTTGATTGGATGAAAATAAAAGAAAGAATGTGGGGATAATAGGCGCATTTTTCTCTGTCTCCTGAGACTATAACAGGGTTAAGTAACAAAAATAAATCATTTCCATGTTTAGATTTAAGGTCTAGCTCTAATTTAGAAGTCCTGCTTCACGTCTACCGTTTTACTTTTCGTTTCTTTTATCGCTGAATCTTACTGATGTTATCCAAGAAGTGACGAAAAATGGGCTTTTAAAATAGGCATCCATGTCACCAATTCCTGAGTCTTGGAGTCAAACAATTACAGACACCATTCTTTATATTTTTACATTTCTTCTATCTTTTAATATCTCTCTTCAGCTCTTTCAATATATTCTATACTTCGCCTCTTTCTTTTACTTTCTGTTTCTTTGAATCTTTCCCTCTACTCTCTCTTTCTCTCTCTCTCCATATATATATATATATATATATATATATATATATATGTAAATGTATATTTATATATAAATATATATATCAGTATATATATATATATATAAATATGCGTGTGTGTGCGTATGTGTAAACTGTAAACAGTATGGACATTTAAATCAAAAACTGTGTGGTGAGTGGCCGTTTCCAGCCCTAAGCGATTATCGGATATAGATGTTTATTTCTATATCTAGAATGTTTATATCCATATATGCACGTTTTCTAATACTGAGTATGTTACCCATATATATATATATATATATATATATATATATATATATATATATATATATATATATATATATGTATGTATGTATGTGTGTGTGTGTGCATTTAAAATATATGTACGTACATCGGATAGAAAGTATTCTATTCCATCCACATTAGCATCACATATTCTCTTTTCTCCAGTGAATCTGTTTCAATGTTTAGTTTTTTATTTTCAACGCAGCCATTTTTATCCACACACCTGGTTGATATTTTATCCCTTTCGTCGATATATATATATATATATATATATATATATATATATATATATATATATATATATATATATATATATATATATATATGTCTATGTATGTGTGTATATATGTGTGTGTGCGTCTATGTGTGTGTATGTCTATGTGTGTTTAGGCGTGTGTGTGTGTGTGTCTGTATGTCTGTCCGTCTGTGTGTGTCTGTGGATTTAATTGGCCGCTTAATGAAATTCGAGGAATAAAATGACAACAGAATGATAAACATATTGTCAATAGGACTATTGACATTTATTATATATTAATCGGCCTTTTGACTAAAAGGAAGCACAAAGAGAAAGATTTTAAAGTCAGAATTTTCGGACACGCCTGTGTCCTTTATCAGTGAGAATAGAAATAAACAATGAAGTGGGACTCACTTTTACGGCTATTTTTCTTTTTGCTTTTGTTTTTCTTTCATATATTATATTACTGAAAGAAATTTTATTTTGGCCTAGTAGTTTGCCACCATTAGCTTTATGGAGGGTTTGTAGAAGGCTCTTTTTGGCTGTGATACATGTGCTTGGTATACAATTCTCAAACTGGGTATATTGGGTTAAATATATTCGTACTCAGCTGTCGTTGTTGTCATGCTGCTCTTTCATTCAATAATGTCAGGTTAGAACAGAAATTCTTTCCAATTTTTGAGGTGAAAATGTTGAGTATTGCCTCTTTATGCTGTTTAGTAATGGTACTATGTGTAATTTATATCATTTTCTTTCATAAGAACACATTCGAAATGTTATACTCTGTAAGCTTCATAAAAGTGTCAATGCAAGTGAAGCAGCAACGTATATCCAGCGCGTTTGTGGGGTCCCGTTTCAAAATTGGGAATTTTAGTCTAGAAGATTAAATAAGAGAGAGAGAGGAGAGAGAGAGAGTTATTCAAAAAGACTCGGTTCAGAGGATTTGAAAGCGGATGTTACAACAAATCCTGTCACGGTGGCGGGGGAACTCAGTGAAAAATTTAATGTTAGCTACGACAGACCTACGAGAACAAAAAAGGATTGGAAAGTTTTTAATGCTTATAAAATGGATCCCGCACGACCTCTCTCCAGAGAATCGCCAATAACGTGTCGATTTTCGCATGTCACTGGTTACACAACTTCAAATGTTCTTATTAGGCTTGTTATTGGTGACGATAGCGGTCTCCGTACGTTCACCGAAGTTAAGTAACGTCCAGCCTGGTCACAACGTAGATGGGTGACCTCTTGGGAAGACCAGGTGCTGTAAGCTTGGATGTACGGATGGTGTAATGATAATGTCTCGAAAGTCGAGTTCCAATTCCAGTTGGGTTCGTTATATTCACTTACGTGCAAATACCCTTGGAAGACGTATGAAATCCATCACTCCTCTCTCCAGCTATGGGTTAATTAAAAGTCTTATATCACGAAAGCCATTATTATCTCCAAAAATATACAAATAAAATTGTCTACAAAATATTTAGATTTCGGCATTAAATAACGCATCGAAGTTGATATGCTACTAAACAAATCAACCAAGCTATTGGTGATGGCAATGGATCTTTACCATAATGTTCAGCGTCGTCGTTATTGAATCAGTTGAGGAAACAGACCTATTCAACAACTGGGAGGAGAACTTCATCCAGAGAAGATCATGGTTGAATATTCAAGGAATCTTCCATTATGAACAGTTAGGCAATAACCAAACAAACAATGCTGATCTGTACTGTCAACAACATCGCTGTTTTAAAGCAGCTTTGGACAGAAAACATCCATATTTAGTCAACAGAAAAGCAGTAATCCTCCATCACGATAATGCCCATCTTCATTCTCGTACATCAAAACCTAAAGTATTTTACAAAATGGCATTTATAAATTTGATGATAGACGGAATGAGGTTCTAAGAATCAGTGGAGGTGATAATGATGTTTAAATATTTATATAAGCATTAGTATCTTCATTTTTAATATACACGAAAAACTGCCTATATTTCTGAGATGAGGCATTATATGCTATGTCTAATGGATGTCACTTATCAGTTATCTCCTGTTAATTCCTTCCTCCACGTTCTCCACTGCCTTAACCAGGAATTGAACTCACACCTCTTTGGGTCCTTTCCCTGGATGTAACCAACGCCTTTATCTACTGTTTCATATATCCTTAAGCACAGTGGATAAAGGCGTTGATTAGACATGGCACGTGGAGCTAGAAGAGTCTACCCCAGCGAGCGAAATAAAGGGTTAAGTTCGACATTCCAACCATCTGAAGAAGGCCGGAGCTTACAACGGCCGAAAAATTGTGATAAATATTGCAACAAAGATTAGGACAATAGTAGTATACACGAGAAAATCGGACAGAACTTTCGTTCCAATCTGATATATTAGGATTAATATTAACGTTATTTATATTACCATTTATTTGAAAAATTAATATTTTGCTACTACTAAGAAAGTATCAAAGATTTCATCTTTATATTTCTTTGTTCGATTTTTTTATTATTATTAAAAAGGTATATATAAAAACAAAGTGAAGAACAAAATACTGAGTTTACGTTCTAATTTTTCAAAACATCCAGTAATTAGTAAAATACACACAACTGAACATACATTCGTTGATTGAGTAGGAAGACGTATATCGTAAAAAGTGCAAATGTCCTTTTGGGAGTTATCGGCACGACATAATTTAATTGTTAATCGACAATCATTCGTAAATGTGAATGAAGGAAAATTACAAAGTGAAATCCAATGACATTTACAAAAACAAGTACCAAAGTGAATTTGATACATCGCCAGCAAGTCACAGACACGCACACATACATACACACACGTATCTAGGTAAGGCCAAACAAGAAACCCTTCAAAAATATTTAGTCATTTGATCAGATTTATAAACTTTGTAGGGATGAAAATTTTTCCTCGCCATCTCATATATATATATATATATATATATATATATATATATATATATGTGTGTGTGTGTGTGTAAAAAAGAGCAAGGAGACTATTTGACGAGTTTGAGCAAATGGCTGTCAAAAGAGCAAAAGGACATGAAGTTATGGAGAACCGTGATTGCCATTGTTTAGAAGAGATAGATCAGAAAGAGAAAGAGATAGATAGATAGAGAGAGACGGAGAGAGGGAGGGAGAGAGAAAGTGTGTGTGTGTGTGAGAGAGAGTGGGAGAGAAAGAAAGAGTGAAAATGGATGTCGAAACAACAAAAGGACATGAAGTTATGGAGAGCCGTGATTGTCATTGTTTTGAAGAGATGCATCAGAAAGAGAGAGAGAGAGAGAGAGTATGTGTGTTTTCACGGTTGTCTTTTAGGATGAAATTGTTTGATACATGTATTTAATTACTATATGTTGAAGTATTAAAATAGGTCGGATTAAAAGGTAAACCATTAATTCTTTAGAATTACTATATATATATATATATATATATATATATATATATGTGTGTGTGTGTGTGTGTTAAAGAAAAAACTAAAATGTTTAATGGAACTGACGGACAAACTGTCAAAACCTAAAACTCTTATCCAGATAATGTCTCGAACAAAAACGACAATACTGATAAAGGAAACAGTAAAAAAAAAAAAGGCGTAAAGTCGTAAAGGCAAACTTACCTCCTTAGTAAAGTGCCCGAAGACTGTATTGACTAAACAGAGCAAAAAAAAAAAACAAAACAAAAACAAAAAAAAAAAAAACTGCTTAAAAACCTAAAATCCTATCAAAGGATGGCGATAGTCGTAAATCGTGTTCAATGCTTACGTGATCTTCAGGAGATTTAAACACAAATGAAAGAAGGGGTATTTGAAATTTATATAACCCATGACCATAAATAATCCTAAGGCATCACGAGAAAAAAAATAAAACAAAATAATTCAACTTAAAAAAAACAACCGTGGATTCAATAGTCAAATAATAATAAAAAAAAAACCGTCGGTGGACTAAACTACTAATGATCATACTGTAGGGTCAGGTTCAGTGGGGGACAAAACAAAAATAAAACAAAACAAAACAAAAAAACAACACACAAATAAACCAATGCACTATTCAAGTGACAGGAGATATATATGTGCGTATATATATATATATATATATATATATATATATATATATATATATATATATATATATGATGATGAATAATCCAAAACATCTATTTAACTCATGTAGGGGATAGACTATTTCGGCATACGATGAAAGTGATCGTCTGTCTTTTCAAACCACGATGTGGACAAACATCGGGGTGGAAAAGACAGACGACCATGGTTTGCCGAAATAGTCTATTCCCCACATGAGGTAAAAAGAATTTTTGATTATTCATCACATTGCTCTGTATAAATAAAATACATTGAGCTCTCTTTTGCGGATCAGTTTTAATATTTTTATATTACTAGGACCCACTTGAATTATATACCCACGAATTTATTTTTATTTTTTATGATATATATATATATATATATATATATATATATATATATATATATATATAAACCGAATGGATAAATATAGATAGGTATACGAACGAGCGATTGTATACAAATACATATAAATAATCTACAGTGTAAGAAAAAAAACACTGCTCAATGTTAAGTAACAGAGCTATTTAATATATATATATAACATCTTACATTAATTGCACAACCCCGAGTTTCATGCCGAAGCAATTTTCAAGTGCTCGAAATATTATATTTATTTTTAGTTATATTTTGGGTTGACACCGATTTTTAAAAAATGGTTCACGCGAGATATATTATTGTTGGGGTGGAATATTATTGGAGTTAAGATATTTAAATGAATTGTAGCTTAATTTTGAATTTGACTTTAAACTCAGATTAATATTTAAGATTGAAAATAAGGTTGGAAATAAGAAATATCAATTCTAAATTACAGGCGCTGGTTTTGAAAACGTAAGTAAACAAAAAGGGGGCGCTGGGTAAACAAGGGCGGCAACTCTATTTTTTCTCAAAAATCAAGAGAGTAATTGATAATAATATGAAAATAAGGTTGGAAATAAGAAATATAAACTCCAAAATAGAGAGACGCCTGTTTAACAACTAGAAGTGGTGTTATAAACTCAATGGGGTAACTATTTTTCCGGGAATCAATAGAGTAATTAATAATAATATTTTTAATATTAATATTCCTAAAAAAATAAAAGTAGTTATATCAGTAATAATAAAATATGCCGTAATAAAGTAAGATAAGGCAAAATAAAATGAAATGAAAGCTAAGTATGGGAACTTGTAAATATACCAATAATAGATAAATGAATAAATAAGGCAAATAAATAAATAATTGAATATAGATAATGAATGCAAATAGATGTGTAAATGAACACGTTTTTGATAGTAAGATGAAAGATAAAAAAAAGAGACAACAGACAATGCAAAAACTAAAAATGGACGTGAAAAGATAATGGAAAAAATGGAATGAAATAATGTAATATGTGTTATCGTCTAAAATTAACAATAGTTGTACAATAAAGGTAGTCAGAAAGAAAAGTAAAAAATATTTAAAAACATTAAAAAATATATTAATATCAGTAGTAGTAAATGTGGACGTCTGGTCCGACTAGACTATATTAATCTGGGTCAACGTGTTTAAGTAGGAATTTGGATCTAGGTAGGCAGGTGCTAATTAACTCACTTCTTTTGTTTAAGAGGTTAGGATTTGTTATATTTTTCAGGATTATTAATTTTTCAGAGAGACGTAAGTTACATTTATTGCCTTTTCCGCTGAAGGGATTAGCTTTCGCTACTTATTTCCAGGTGATAATTGGGTTTTTATTCTCGCTTTCTAGCTTCCAGAAAAATTTAGAGAAGGCAGTGCTATTTTGATATTTGATATTGCCAAATGTCATTCGGTGGTGGTAAAAGAGCGATTTCCAGTTGTTCTCCCTAGAGCCTGCGTAAAACTTGACCTCGTAGCCATGTTTGATTTCAGCCTTTACTGTTTAATGGGCAGGGTTTGCTATTTCCGCAATTGCAATTATTAGTTATGGGGATGTTGTTGCATTATTAACGAGTTGACAATTTTCCATTTTGTCCAAAATCTACTCGTTGAAATTTAACTAAATTTTCACAAAATTATGGCAACCGTTATATGCGTGAATCTTCTAAAAAGTGTAAAGTTCTGCAAAAATACACAGAAACTACGATCATTTACCTAAATTACTTAAATTATAACTGTTCCAAATTATTAGCAAGGTGTAATTAAAACTCATGTAAACAAGAAAATAATGCTTTAATTGCTTCATATACCGATTGTTATGGATACATACAGTAACCAACATGAAATAAATAGAAGTCAACAAGTACACAAAGTTAAAAAATAACAGTAGAGCTAGTTAATAAGGGATATGTGACCTCTTCTTGAAATGACATGGATAAAAAAGCGTTTTTGAAGGCAATTACCGCTTAAGAGACACTTACTTGAATGTCCCTTAAACAGCAATTGCTTACAAAACAATATAATATACCAAGTCACGATAAAATCATCAGATAACGAAAAATATATATATATATATATATATATATATATATATATATATATATATATATATATATAGGGGTAACTAAAAGTACTCTGGAAACAAAGAAACTATGCACATAAAACACCTTTCACAAATAGTAAATACGCGAACAACATATGCTTTCCAAGTGTATCTGGGAAATTAAAAACGAAAAGCAAATAACACCAAGAATATCAAGGAAAATAAGGAAAAGAACATCAGCCTACAAGAATCAATTCAAAAACTTTAAACTCTGCTTGGAGGAGAAAATAGCTTTAATTAACTTTCAAGACCAAAACAAACTACTAAATATACGATCAGAACTTATCTCAAGATGCAGACGCGAAAACAAACTTTTACTAAGTTACTTAAAAATCGATTTTTAAGTAACTTAGTTAAAAATTTTCAGAATAGATAAAAATAAATGAAATGAAAACAAATAAGCAAAAACAAATAAATTGAATTAATCCTAATTAATTAAATAATAAACAAATTAGCAAACCACTCCCGTCAAAATAACCGTGAGAATAGACTACCCACAATGTCTCACTGACCCGTATATATAAATAGTTGAGAAAACAGTCGACTGCGTTTAGCATGATACAGTCTGACGCCTCTGAGTGTTGACGTCAACGTTCACTTCTATATTTACATACACTCTTCATCTGACATTGAGCACTTTATCCCATAAACATAGCATACCTTAAAACTATATTTCTTTATATATAAATAAAAGTATGTATGTATGTATGTACGTTTGTGTCTGTGTGTTCCTATTTGTAATGTTACGCTGCATGTGCTTCTCCTTCAGATGTATCATGAGCATTAATATGGCAATTCTCAACCTCACAGGTAATGAAAATGTACGCTATAGTGGTGGCATAATCCGCAGACAACATCGACTCTGAGATAACGATCTTCCTGAAAGTAGCTATATCCTTCTATATATATATATATATATATATATATATATATATATATATATATGCAGGAAGGACATAAGTCACGACTCTGGTAGCTGACAGCCGGAGGAAATTGATTAAGAAAAATACCAAAATTTTCTTTCAAATAATTTTTATTTTTCCCAAGTACTATCTAGTACGGCAGCCTTCAGTGAGTCCTTCGTATTGTGGTGGGTGGCACTATTTTGTCTCCCTCTGGAAACGCCCCATATGTAGTAGTCTGGGACAGAGAATTCAGATCAGGAGAATGAGGGGTCCACGACTTGTCTGGCATATAATTCCCTGCTAGCCACTTCTGGGTTATGTGGGCTATGTAGAAAGCTCAGAATTATGACTGAACATGTACGGGCACCTCCCTAAGCTACTCCATCGATCGAGAGCTTGACTACCATGTCTAGAACCTTGATGTAGGCGGTGGCAATGGTCTTCATCAACATACTTGGGTTTTGATTGATGATATCTTGTATTTGCAAGATGAATCCAGACTCCCTGACGAGGTTTGGTCGCTGAGAATGTTAATCTCAAGTCCACTAGCTACTCTCTGTCCATGAACACAAAGGACATATCTACTTTTAACAACCAAGTTATCTCCGAGTCCCTGTGGTTAGCGAGTACGACATGCCTTTCCATTTCCTGTGACAGGTTCGAAGCTGAGACATCAGACAGAGAAGCATTAAATTATGGTACATGCTGCGTAACAATACAAATAAGAGTTTACACACGCACAAACACACACACAAATATATGCGTATGTGTTTGTGTGTCTGCGTGTGTGTGTGTTTATGAATATGGGCCAATACTTTTCGTAAACAAATAAATAGGTTATATATATATATATATGTGTGTGTGTGTGTGTGTGTGTGTAAAAGTCTCAAACACTAGTATTCCATGACACCTTTATATTATATTCTTACTCTGTCTTGGACATTGAATTCTACCTGGATTCTATCTTCTTGGGAATATATATATATATATATATATATATATATATATATACATTGACCACTAATATTATCTCTCTCTCTCTCTCTCTCTATATATATATATATATATATATATATATATATATATATTCATGCCATAAAGATTGCATTCAAATATGTAGTTGTTAGTATTGACCTTATATTTACATACGCTCAAATTGAGATATTGAGCACTTATACCCATAAATATAGCATACCTTAAAATTATATTTTTCGCACATTTATATATGTGTGTGCGTGTATGTGTATTTATCGTTTTATGTTTGCGTTTGTGTGTCTTTTGGATAAGTGTTTGCGTGCGTGTCTATGAACCTGTATGAGTGTGTGTACATGTTACGATCTACGCGTGTGCGCGTGCGTGTGCGTTTGTGCGCGTATTTCTGCTATTCTGTTTGTGTGTATACCTTTGATGAGCGGATGCGTGCGAACACGCGTGCCTATGGAAGTCTATAATTATGTTTCGATGCATGTGTTACATTGTGTTTGTGTGTCTGTATGTGTGTGCGTGCATGCATGTATATCTGTAAGTGTGTATGTGTATTCTAGTTTCCCGTTTGTGTGTGTCTGTGTCTTCGATGAGGCTGTGCGTGCGTGCGCACATACCTCTGAACTCTCTGTATGAGTGTACGCATGCATGTGTTACTCTCTGGGTGTAAGTGTGGGTGTGTGCGCGCGCGTATTTTGCTGATTTTCTGTTGATATGTGTGCTTTGGATGAGTGCGTGCATGTGTGCCTACGTACATGCTTGTCTATGAGTGTGTCTAAATGCATGTGTTACCGTTTGTTTGTGTTTTGTAACGCTATTATTGACCCAAGAGGGCTTTGTTTTCTTTGAAAATTCCGTTATATTCGAGTCATGTAAATCTGGCGCAAATTTCACTAATCACATCCAACTGTAGTCATCATTTGGTCTGTCTATAATAATTCATTGAACTGTGCCGTCTTTTCGAATGCTGATGCCGGGGGCGGTGTTTAACTACAAAACGCAGGCAATCGCCGTTGGCTGTTGTCACTAATACGATGTTTTCATAAATATAATGGCCTTGTTCTCATTCATGATTTGGTGAAAATTCTTTCTCATGACAGGAGTTAGTGAAATAATATAATCATATCCAGATATAAAGCCAACACACATCAAACTGAAAAAAAGGGAGAGAAGTGTATATATATATATATATATATATATATATATGTGTGTGTGTGTGTGTGTGTGTGTGTGTGTGTGTGTGTGTGTGTGCGCGTATGTTTTGCTTTGGTTTTCACAGCATGAGATTTTTTGCAAGTCTAAGCAGATCTTATATATATTGGGCGTATTTCTAATTTATGCCCATTTGATTAAAAACCGACCAAAGTTCCATGGTGATTATTTAAAGACGACTGACGTGGGACCACGATTAAAATTATTATTCAGTTGTTCTTACATACGCTCAAGCGTTTACCTTTCTGGGAATAAAGTCTGTAAGAACAATTCAAATGTTCTTTATATCCGAGCGCTTTCGGCTATTCTATTAGCAATTATTAAGGATTTTTTAAGAAATTTTTTACATGTGTATCTATGGTGATCGGAATGTTATTTTTAATTTTTTTTTCCCAACGCGGTCATCATTTCGTTTGTCTAAAATAAATCATTGAACTGTTTTGTCCTTTTGAATGCTGATGCCTATATATTCAGTTAAAAAAAATTAAAAAATCGTTGATAATGGCTAATTGAATAACTAAAACTGCTTGGATATATATAAAATTTAGACTGTTTTTACACACTTTATGCCCAGAAAAGAAAAAAACTTGTAAGAATGCAAAAAAAAAAAAGTTAAAATTTTTTAATCACAGTAAATTGTTAGGCATCTTTAATAAAAATGTTTATATATATATATATATATATATATATATATATATATATACACACATTGCGTGTATTTTTACAACATAACGATATTGTTGTAACGTAGAAAAAGGTTACTCAATGAGGAATAACCAAAACGGAGGTTGGAAATGAAATGGTAATCTTTGTAACATCAACAAAATACAATACTCGCCAGCGGCGTGAAGTAGGTAAACCACTGATTCTGGTGGACTACTTAGACAGTATATAACCACCACTTACAATAGTGCCCAGCGTATTTCTGAGGATTGAGACATACCCATTAGTGTTCATATGTATGGTATATAACAGACACTTCATATGTTCATATGTATGGTATATAACAGACAGCTTGTCCGTGAATATGAAAGGATCATATTAAAAACAAGTAAACAAAATTGTGTAAATTATTTAATGAGACTTGTTGTATATATATATATATATATATATATATATATATATATATATATAAAAACTGAATATATATGCATATGTATGGATATGAGTTTGTAACCCTGGGTTTCACGCTTTTGTGATCAACAGACAAACATGATCTGATGATCACAAAAGCGTGAAATGAGTTACAAACTTTTCTCCATACAACTGAATATGTTTGCTCTGTCACTGATATTGAGCACTTTCCAATAACTACCGCGCATATATAATATATATAGAAATATATATATATATATATATATATATATATATATATATAGCAGCATATTTTCATTCAAACAGATTTGGTTTTCTTAATTTAGACATATGTCGATTAATTTTCGTTGTGGTCCTTTCAAGTTCGCGGATTAATTTGCTGGTAGCTTTAGAAAATTGATTAAGAAAAATACCAAAATTTTCTTTCAAATAGTTTTCAAGTACTTTCAGTCTCATCTGAGACTATCTTCATGGGGTTAAGGTGTCTGTAAGTATATTTAAAACATTTCAAATGTTCGCTTTTAATGCTTATGCAGCGTTCTAGATTTCAAAGTTCACGTGTCCCCCCCACCCCCAAGAAAATCTATCCTGGAATTAGTCCGTCCATTCGTCATATATATATATATATATATATAGTTTAAAATGTGAAATATTTAAATGGTAAGTGTGCTCAGTATCAAGGATAAAGAGTTTGCTGATATAAACAGTGTTAATATAAGAAATCAATCTGCATGGTGTCTGTCAGATCCACGTCTCAATGCATAATATTGGCAGATAATTTTGGTGTTCACAAAGTCTCCTTGCTTTAACTAAGAACTTGCTGACCTCTTCCCTGGAAATGCCCGCGTTTATAATGGCCTCGTTATTACAAGTCACCTGTGTGGCTACGTTGCAAGAGCAGAAATGATTTGACCCTAAAGTTAATTACACTTCATCCAATTTCGGCACCGTTGGACATTTTTAATCATTTAATAACAGCTTCAGGTGTTACTGATTACGGTAATTAATATCTTCGGAGGTAGGTACAATGAAATCTGTAGTAGCATGAGCGAGGGAACCTTGGGCATGCGCAGAAAAAATACACTCTAACCCGTTTCCTATGACAGTGACGTTGAATAATTTCCTCATAAACTTGAAGTTACAGAGATCTTGTTCTAACGGTGAACGGAAACATATATATATATATATATATATATATATATATATATATATATATATATATATATATATATATATTACAGAGGTTCCATCAGTGACCGTGGGTTGTGCAGCAGTTTCTGGTCGGTACAACATTTCCAGGCCCGGCAACAAGATGTCAATGTAATCCAAGAAAATGCAACAAAGCAGCTGCTTGCTATCCCGACAAGAGATTTCTTGGAATGCGTCTATCAATGAAAAAGATGCTGGACAAAGTGTCTGTCTCCAGAAGGGGTCTACCTCGAATGAGAATAAATTCCGAATTGAAATGTGTTATAGTTTTATTTTTATAGCACCAGTCACAATGTTTTATCACACCTCGTATAATCAGAAAGAGACCGTCAGAATTTCAGAGAAACATACTGAGAAAAGAAGACTTAGCGAATTTAACGATCACAAGAGGTATTGATGACAAGAGAAATGAGTATTAACAAGTTTGTGTGAATAAATACTACAACAGGAACAAAAATTGACGGTAAATGATCAAAAGCTATTCACTCAGAAAAAAGGCAGGAAGTTATGGAGACTCACGATCGCTTACGCGCAGAAGCTGACCAACCAACACAGATAAAAAAAAATAATTGAAAAAGGCAAAACATAAAAACAGTCATCTTCGTAGTATTGTAGTTACTGTATAAGATAAATGACTTTTCTGATGAAGCTTAAGTACAGATTAGTGATTACACTGAGTAATTTTTTTCTAGTGATGCTGAACGCATCGTCAGGTAAATTTGCGTTTTACAATGAGAAATTCTGTCTAATTTGTGGAGACATGGTAGTTGACAATTATCTCTTAATCTGAAACAACAAAGTCACTGGACATTACAAAAATTAGAAGGTAACAATATATTTTTTAATCATTTCACCCAAAGCAAGTCAATAAAGATACTAAGACGCAAAAGGTTTACTGAGTGTTAGAGAATACAAGAAAACAAAAACACTATAAGGAGAGAGAACAACAAAAGAACAAGAATTAAGAAGACAATAAATAACTATTGACATTGCATTTAAACTTTTGAAGGTCAAAGTTGAATGGAAAACAAGAACCCGGAAGAGATTTCCATAAGCGAGGTGCAAGAAAAGAAATTGTTAGCATAGAACTTACGGTTACATGCAGCCAATTCAACTGTAAAATGACGAGACCTTGTCCGCCAATCTAGTAATGCGTTTAAATTCATAAAGTCTAGGTATTATAGCGGAAAGTTAATCAGAACAATTACCATGAAAGTATTTGTAGAAAATAGATGCTACATTACGGAGGTGGGAAAGTGGCTGAATGCAAAACGCCAGGTCAAGACCAATAACATTGCAGATTCGACTTTAGATTTTATCAAGAATCTCTAAATATATAGACCAGACCAGACGAGACGAGACGTGGCGGTACTATTCAAAGCCAGGACGAATGGTAGACTTATAAATATGTAAGATAGATTCTGGTGAGAAAAATTGTCTAACACGGCAGAGGGAACCAACTTAGCAGCATACCTCGAGAGTCGAGGCTACAAAGTAAAGTTGCTTAAAACTAAAATACGACTTCAAGTTGAAAGAACCATTATATAATCACAACAATTTCCCTTCTATAAATATCAAAATAAGTAGAACATATTTATTGACTGAATTTAAACTTTGTCGAATCAGGTTGTCTTTGGTTGAGCAACTGGAAAAGTTAAACGTAATGCCTTTTGCCAGGGTTAATATTCAAGTACAATTAAAGGTCACGATTTCAAGGCAGACAGACACTTTTATCTGAATAGCTGCACAGTATATTCAATCAAACGCTGTTTTAAAAATAAACAAATCCAGACAAACTCTCTGTCTATCTATCCCCTGTTTCTTTCTTTCTATCTATCTATCTCCCCCCGTTTCTTTCTTTCTTTCTTTCTATCTATCTATTAGAGACATCTAATTTAGCAAGTGCAGGAAAGTATGTAAAACCAATTATTCTAAACCCGATGTACTAAAGACTCTTATTGAAAGTTAGAATGCTTCCTTGTATCTGGTCTTTAGATTTATACATGAAGTAAAAGAAAGATCATGTTACTCAATTATATTAACGATTTATACATTTCATAAAAAAATTGCGCATGCGCTTCTGTTATATCATTCAAGTAACCACATACTGCAGTAGAGTGACAACGATTGCTTTGAGAAAATAATAGCCATGGCTTGTTTGTAGTTTGGCTGGTGAGGAGATTTTTTTTTTAATAATTTCACCCAAGCTACAATAAAGCCACTAAAATGCAAAAGGTTACTGAATGTGAGAAAATAAACTCTATTAAGCAGAGAGAACAATAAAAATATGAATTAGGTGGATAACAGTAGATAACGACTGACATTGCATTTAAATATTTGAAGATCAAAGAGCGTTCTACAAACGAGAAGTGCGTGAGAAGAAACTGTTAGCATAGAACTTACTGATACATCTCGTCATTCCCTATTCTCGTCATATAAAATGATGAGACCTTGCCACGAATCTAGTACTGCGCATAAATTTATAAAGTCTCGGTACCGTAGAGGAAAGTCCATTAGAACAATTACCATGTAAATATTTTTAGAAAGGCACAGGGGAGCTACATTAGGAAAGTAACTGACAAAAAGATGCCAGGTCAAGATCAATAATACTGCACATTATTCTCTGGATTTTTTTTCAACAATCTAAATAGCAGGATCACCAGACCAAGAGAGGCAACAGATAACGGTGAGATCCGAACACGAGTCTCATGGTTAAAAATCTTTACCCATATTATATATATATATATATATATATATATATATATATATATATATATATATATATATATATATATATATATATGTACGTGTGCGTGTATTTATTACAATATGATTAAACACGCAGGAGTTTCAGAATTAACCTTCATGCCACCTAATAAGTTGTAAATATTAGACATAAAAACAGATATTACAGGCTGTAATTCACGTGGTTCAGTTATCATATAAATGTAAGTATTCCGTATTTGGGTAGCAAACTTTTTTATGCGTGTTTCATCCAATGATACAAACAAGGAAAATCTTATAATTTTTTTTTATTAAGTTTTCCGAATGTTCTCACTTTAACAACAGACCTCTTGAAAATTACTAATGAATTAGTCGAAAGCGTTTGGAACAATAAACCTTATGGACAATTTCTGCACTCCCTTTAGAAAAACTTAATAAATAAAATAAGTTTTAAGATTTTAATTGTCTGTCATATTCAATGAAACATGTTTAAATGTAAGCATATCCTGAAATCCTTTTTGAAATCGCTTCGTTAATACCTGTTCATATGTGGAAATACAGACTTGCATAATAAAATCGTACATCTTAGCATGTTTCGTCTATCCGTTTATTTCTGCTCATTAATTCCTATCTATTTCTGCCCGCTCCGATCTATTTCACATCTGTCTTCCTTCAAATATCTATAACTATCGATCTGTTCTTAGCCTCGTATGGCATAAGGCTATATGTTCCGCATACACAGCGAGGATCCCACTCACTATCGAAATAATGGTCCTCCAGGCAACCTTACTAATCACTATCCCATAAAGAGACATCTTTCTCTTTATATCGATATTTACTATACTTAGCTTATTCTTGCATAGGACCACAAATTAGGAGCAATTATTGATGATGGAACTAGCAACAGTAAAATCTTCTACCCTATGCTCCGTGGCAAATGCGCCATTGCGAGTCGTTTCATTTTTATAGTTTTTTTTTTGAGGTGATGTTTTTTGTTTTTTTTTTTATTTGTTTGGATTTAGTTTTTTATGTTTTTATCTATTTTTTTTGCCTGCTTTTTTAAAGGTCCGTTTCTTTGTCTTTTATTTATTTATTTAATATTTTTTTTCAAAATTAAACCATTTCTTTCCTTGATAAATCTGCTGTTGCTAAAACAGTAATCGTCGCCAAAAGATGATAGTTAACGGAATCTCTTCTACAGTGGAATCAACCAGGCCGCGTCTCAGTAACAGAACAAAGGCTTCATTCCTTGACAGTAATCAGGAAATCCACTGAGGAATAATTCTCGCCGTTCTTTTACACAACCAGAACCAATGGAAAGACCATCCTTAAATGAAGTCACTCGACACGAAATAACCTCTTGGTGGCTCCGGTCACTGTTGCTGCAACCGACAATTCCGGAAGAAATGAGCGGGAACAGAGCCAATTTTCTTATCACTCAAAGTGGAATGATGTCAGCCTGAAACGTGCAATGTCAAAAGGCTGTGATGGTGAACTTGGAACTATGAGATCAGAAGAATACCGCGACTAGGATCTGTTGTATATGATATCATTGGAAGAGAACATCTGCCCAAAACTAGCACTTTGATAAGGATAGATGATAATGAACTGACTGATAGATAGATAGATAGATAGATGATAGATAGATAATGAATATATAGACAGAGACAGAGACACAGATGATAGATAGATAATGAAGATAGATAGATAGATAGATAGATATGAACTGATATATATATATATATATATATATATATATATATAGCGAGAGAGAGAGAGAGACATATAGACAGAGACAGAGACACAGATAGATATAGAGATAGATAATGAACAGACTGAGAGATAGATAGATAGATACGAACTGATATATATATCTATATATAGAGAGAGAGACAGACAGACAGACAGAGACAGACACACAGATAGATATAGAGATAGATAATGAACAGACATAGATAGATAGATAGATAGATAGATAGATAGATAGATAGATAGATAGATGAGGTGGTATCTGTAAATCCCCAGTAGTCGTATGGTGTAATTGTACCTTCTAACGGAAATGGGTGTGCAACTAACATTAATACCCTACTTGCCGATTCAATCTTCTAATAATGTGTACTGCTATATACTGGGTGCGATGGATAAATTGTTGTCTAAATTACACAAAAATGAAAATAACACTGACATCTCATTTTATATTTAACAAAATTAAACAAAAATATCTTGAAATACTAAAGAATAAATTCATTCAATAAAATTGCTATTGCTTTCAACCACGGCCTCCAGACGGCTTCAGAATCTCCTTCAACTCTTCTGGAAGGTCTCCTTGCCTTCAGTTCATCTTTAGTGTTACAAGGAGTTTTGTTTGTTCTGTCTCTCAACTACGCCTCAATCAAGGGGGGGGGTTGCAGGCTGGGGAGTTAAGTGGCCATATGTAAGAGTGATGTAGTCATAGAAATTGTCTGACAGTCATGACTCGGATTCCCTGCTTGTCTGTCATGGTGCTTGTGTGTCACACACACACACACACACACACACACACACACACACACATATATATATATATATATATATATATATATATATATATATATATATATATCAAGATGGTTGCCTATGTTCTTTTAATTTCTTTTTTTCGGTAAGTGAGTATTTTTCACCTGAAGATTGCGTGTTTGCATGAAACTCCGAGTCGTGCTATCGACGTGGGATGTTATGCATATTCACTAATATATGCTTAATAGGTTTGTTATATAACATTTTAACACACCTGAGAGGAGCAAGTATATGTGCGTATATATATATATGTTTTTATCATACCCAAATATATATTGCTTGAATTTAGGCGTGCTATTAGATTGGCATTTAGGTATCAGCGTTTTACTGTTGAACTAGCGAGATGCAACCGTATGTTCCATTCTAGTAGTTTCATATCGTATGTGGGGCTCCGTTCCGCTTTCTTGCTTCCCTACCACCTACAATATTTAAAGATTTAAATGCAACGGCAATCGCTATCTTCTGTCTTCTTGAAGCTTGTTCCTTTATTGTCCTTTTCCCCACTTCCCCTCTCTAAAGTCTTATTCTCTTTCACTCCTGCGTCCTAGTGGTATTATCGCCTTGTATGAATTGAAATGGTTTTAAAAAATGTGTGTATGTGTATGCGTACGCTTATGTGTGTATCTCTGTTTGTAAAAGTATGAAGGGAAGAGAGACATTTTATGTACTATTTCTCATCTATGAGTAAAGTGTTATTTTGTGTGCTTATTTGTTTGGATGATGTAAGCCAGTATAATTTATCGTGTAGGTGTTTGTGGGTGTGTATTTCTGAGAAACAACCACACACATGGAAACGCAGACATTCCCACACGATCGTATAAATCACCAGTCATGACATATTGACCAAGTATATAATTCAACACATGCCAATGATTTTAGATATATTTCCTTGTTTTTGTTATGAGACCCGCGTGGGTGTTTGGGTAGTGCACGGGTTATCGGCGAACTAAGTTCAAAATCTAACTGATTCTATTACGTTTACGTATTAATCCTTCTCTTCTTAACCTCTCCCAGTCTAGCTGTGGGTTAAATAGTAAAGAAAACCGGTCACTCTAGCTTTAAAAGGACAATTTTGAATTTGAAACTGTAGAGACTGCAACGCCATTTTTTTTATAAAAATTATTAGATAATAAAAAAAGACGGCGTTGTGAGTCATCCGAATAGTCATAGCGTTTTAAAAGAATATAACATACATTGCAGTTAATATTATAATTATGTTAAGAAAAAGAGTTTTATATTTTGGGTAGAAGATCGTTACAGGTGAAAAAAATTGTTTTTATAGGAAAATCGAAAACAAAGAAAGTCGTAATTAGTTTTAGCAATGTACAAGGAAAAAATTTTATTTAAACGGAATTCTTTATTATAAACAGACTGTTACAAGACTATAGTGAGTAATTGTCAAGTTTAAATGACGTATTGGAAGAGAAAGGACGTTATCATAGAAAATTCAGCACCTATTATCTCCAGGCTTTTTTCATGGAGTGAAACACTCCTTATCTGATATATATATATATATATATATATATATATATATATATATATATTACCATATATATATTACCATATATATATTTGTGTGTGTGTCTGTGTGATAAAAATATAGTTTTAAGGTATCTTATATTTATAGGTAAAATACTCAATATCATAGATAGAGCGCATGTATATATAAAAGAAGCGACAATCTGTTTCATGCATCGACGCAATCTTCAGGCACAGTTTGATAATGCGTCGAAACATCAAACAAATTGTCGCAGCTTGGGACTGACCCAATTGTTCACTTAACCCAACACACACACACACACACACACATGTGTGTGTGTATATATATATATATTACTATACTCGTTACATTGAGTGTATACACGTGTCTGAGAGGACGTTACTTTTTTACAGTAAAATTGACATCTACTGACCCGGTCAATTGAAAGTTGTATTTAAAAAAAATGCTTGCGATCAAATATGCCTTCTCCATATAATGGGAAAACCACCTTTATGTATTGATGAGATCTGTCGAAACCTATATATGCTAACTCTATTTCCATTCTCAAAATGTAAGCTAAGTATATATATATATATATATAAAAATACAAAGTGGCACAAGGCCAAAAGTGAAAATTGAGAAGGCTGCTCATTATCTGTCTAATCTTACCACAATCACTGACCCAAACAATCTACACACTATCCCTTGCACCAAAATACCGCATTCTTACTTACTATTCTTATGACAACCACCATAACACCTCGAAGTCTCTATGAAGTCTTAACTAATCCCCGTATGGACAATTTCTCTGTGATGGTGTGGGGAATGGAATAATAACATTTAAAAATGAAAACTCCTATTAATAATTACAATATGCATAATACTATATATGCAAGAAGCTAAACGGAATGGGTAGTAATAAAAAAAACCCTTTAAATGTGGCTGAAATATCAGTTAACTGGACAAAATTAATGTGGGACTGTAATAAACATTGTCAATCTTGCCCAAAATAATCGTTTTACTTTTTAGCTTTTTTTATTCCAAGTTAACATTGCCAGAGTTTATTACAGGACTCCCAATATCCTGGTGCATCACCGAGATGAAAATGCCACTCTAAGTCAGCTCCTTTTACTCGACACAGACATGCAAGACGCACCCACATTTTGCCAAATTCTGTTGGCTGGAGTCGTCGCCCTTCCGTCCTTATGCTGACATTAAGTTGATGCCTAAAGATCAAGATCAGTTGGAAAGAGGTAAACTTTTCGTCTCTATAGAATTCATCCATATTACGATTCGCATAATACTAAGTAAGCACAAGAGCACATAGTGTTCAGTTTTCATCAACTATGTTATCACATTGCTACAAAAAGAACTGGCCTCTAAGACAAAGAACTTTCCGCCCATCATGCGAGTCATGATGTCTCGGACAACAAGACTACAACCTTGCAGTGGAAGAAAGTGTGATCAAAGGTCTCCACTGACTCGCTGCAGTTGGGAGAATTTCCCAAGCCTGCTGAAGAAAGTTTTTGCCGACCCAGTGGGTCTTTCACATCACCAGCCATATGATTGATGCTTCATTGTTAATGAGGCATTTCAACCCAGACGCCCAAGACCATAGGGAGCGAGACTCCTGCTTCGTTAAACTGAGCTCATCAATCAAACTACTTTGAACGCCCTCACCTCATTAACACCTGATATAATGCCTTACGCGACAACTGGACGTCGGAGAGGCCATCCGTCACCCGCAAGAGGAATTTGAGAGCTAACCAGTATCCAAGATAGGAGCACTCGCCTCTTGGTAAATGGTGAGCCTCCCCCTCGTACGAGTGCACACTTCTCAGGGACGGGAAGTTCTTGCGTTTTCCTTCCAGAATTCGCCATTCTCATCCACTTGCGAACACAGTCGGTGGAGGAATGCGATGCGAAACGTATATTAACGAATATCATCGCTAGGCATACCTAGCCGCCTTCAACAGGGTGGAAGTAACAGATCTGCCGACATACTTTGGGACCCCCCCCGCAAGAAGACGAACAAGATCCTAAGTAATTGCATAAGTATGGCATACAGTAATGGAAGAATTCGGTAGATATGCGAAAAATATACTTACGCCTTCCCCTTTAAGGAAAGATTCCTCCGAGAACACAGACGAACTACTCCATCGACCGTCTCCCGGATATCCGACCAATTCATTTCCAGTAAGAGAACGGAACCGAACTAGACTTCAAGTATCCTGACAACCCCTTCCGTTCAGAGGAAAGGCTCAATAATAGAAACTCCCTTCTACGCGTCCAACCGTAAACCAACAGACTTATCTCAGTTGATCTTGGCCACAGTCACCATTTCGTACACTCTGATATCTTTGCCGACTTCATCAGTCTCAGCCCTGATCGACACAAGAAACGAATCGTCATCAGCATAGGCAGAGTACCTGGCCGTGTTTATAGCTTCAGGTAAGGAGGTTCCGCGTAGGGCCGGATACGCGAAGGAAAGGCGCCAACGCAAGTGCATAAAGCAAGGACGAAAGTGGACAATCATGACGAATGAAGTAAGACAATACGAAAGATTCCGATTTTATCCTATTCACTTCTACCAGCGCACCGAGGGACGCATACAGAAGTCGGAACCAAGTGCGAAAGTACAGCCTGAAACCGGTAGCTGAAATGACAGGTTCCAGAAATCGAATGTCTTAGACTGATCTAAATTGATCACCTCGGCTTCATAGTCGTCTCGGTCGATGATTAGACGAGCCAAATGAAGGTTGTCCTGATTAGAACTACCCTTTCCAGCACGTCTGTTCAGAGCCAATTAGACTAGACAGGATAGCCTGCAAACGGCTGGCTAAGATCTTGGCTAAAATCTTCAACTCTGAATTTAACATCATCAAAGGCCGAAAGTTACCTATCCCACCTTTACTGTTCTTGTATTTGCATAGTAGCATAAGTAAACCCCTGGTGAAATGTAAAGGTATAGACCTCTGCTTCCTCCAGTTGTTGTAAATCACTTCCAGCAAGGGACCAAGAACGAGCGACTGGCTCAAGTACAACTTGTAAGGAAGACCATCTAATTCCGGAGTTTTATCCTGGCTAACCAGCTTCAGCGCTTCCTAGATCTCAGACTCTGTGACAGGGCACTCGTACACAGCCGTCACAGGCCAAATAGGCGTCGAACGGGGCAGGGCTCAAGCCGGGCTCCCTGGTAAACACATCCTGAAAGTAGTCTCGAAAAGCCGCGTTTGAAGTCATGGTCTGCTTGTTCGCCAATGTGACGCTCGCGATATGTCGACTGGATCTATTTCGAGCCTCCTCTGCAGCAGTACAGAATATATCCCACCATTTGTTCCCAGCCACATCCCCCGTCAATTCCCGCTGTAGCATTAGTAGCAGCCAGTATTCGAAATCTCGCTTACCAAATAATGATGCATTCAATTTCCAGTAGCCAGCCATCCTAACCTTAGTCTTATCAATGCTTACACGAACCCAGACGAGCCTATGATCCGAATAAACTATACAATGGAAACCTCAACAACCTAAGAGCCCTACATCGATTCTCTTAACTAGAGCTGATTAGTGGACAAATCTCATAGGTAAAATTCATTCATAATCTCAAGATGAAACCCGGCTCTCCTGGACACAATATACATCTACTCCGAGACACTGAAGATCGCGAGTGAGCCTTTCCCTGCGAGACTGCAACCTCAGACACCGGACATTCAAACTAGCTAACAGAGTGCCATTTTCAGTCCGATTAAGGTTGAGGATTTGCATTAAACATGACCGGAGTGAGGACACCGACGGCTTGTCCCATTGACCTATCTCACTCTTGATGGTGCCATCAAGAGACAGGCCATTTATATCCCAGGGGAATGTTAACTTTAGTGCTCTATAAAGGGAGGGGTGAACGAAAACCATGAGCATCCCTGAACAAAACTGATTTAACTTTTGACATTGTCACCATCGATTCTTGTCCTGATTGAACCAGGGTTGATTTCTTTAAAGTTAATTAAATATTTTAGGCTCTTTATCTTTCTTGTCTGTGTTAAGGCTTTTCCACCTGCTCCCTCAACACTCGACACACACCTTCCCCAGTGTTAAAAATTGGTTTCGATTTAATTTTCTTCTCTGAAGAATGTTTTGTGGTGTCATATGAAGGTCTTCGCTGCCTTTTTTGCTGAAGGGGAAGACAGTGTCGAAGAAGAAGGGTCCATCTTTCACCCTGCTGATTATTGAATTCTCCTTGTTTTTAACGTTTCTTTTAGTCTTCTTAGTTTCCCCTCTTTTTCAAAACTTTGCTCGTACTTGAAATGCTGAGTCCCGATTGTTTCTACGTAGCTGGCCGGGTCTTCGCCCTTGGGACCGGTAGATGGATTGAGTGTACATGTCTTCCGAGGACTGAAGTCCCGCATCCAAAGCTTCCCTCTGGTATTGCCAACGACCAACCATTCCCACTTTTCCTTCACAGTGTTCGCATAATATGCTGGCAAAAGCTTTTCGGACAATGAGGGCCACATATTGGACCCAACCGGGCGTTTCATCACACTGGTTCGAATCGTTGGCATGCCTATCACAGGCAAAATGGAAATAACATCCTCGAGCAGAAGAGGATTTGAGTCGGTAGGGGCCAGAACTCAAGACGCCTTCTCTGGGCTGGAGGAGGAGAGGTAACCACTCTTTCCACACTTCCAACAGGTTGGTTTACGGCTGGTCACAATGACCAGCATTTGCTATCCCTGTAAATCCAGATAGTTAGTGATGGAGGTGAAGGCTTTACAGTCAATCATAATTTCCAAACGACACTCCAACCAGTTCAGGTCGTCGGAGGAAGCACTGAGTATCTGCCCAACTTGAGCTAGATAAGAGGCCAAGTGCTCCCCTAAGACGAATAGGAGGGACCTCGTATACTGATGTTAAATCCTCCGTCAGCCCTCATATTCTGTTCTTTTGATAAGGTTGTTTTGTGATAAGGCTCTGGCTTGAAGCAACCTCAAAGTCTGCAGGCTTGGGTAATAGTACGTCCCACATGGAGTATCCCATGCCTCTTACGACTCTGAGGGTTAACCCCCAGTAACGTCAATGATTTTCTCACGATGTCTATTGTGCAGCGACAAAGACCACAAAGACCACAAGGACCGACACAATTCTTTTTTCTACCTTCTGTAAATCCTGAAGATCTCCCAAGATTCCATCTACTTTGATAGGATGTTCGTAGCTATTGGCTCTCTCTGTCATGTTGATTACTTCCAACAAGAAGACGAGTTCCCGGCCACTACATTTTCTTCTTTGCTTTTACTGTTGTTTGTTAGTTGTTGACAACACCTGTCATTGAGGATATTGGAGTTTTTCACTTATAAATTTCCGGCCATTTTGTGAAACTATAAATTACCACACGATAATATGATCCATTGATAGGACCTTCAAAATCCATATGCAGTCTTGATCACGGCGTGTCCCTCTTTGGCCAAGGTTCTATTTTTGTGATAGGCAGTTTTGCTGCTAGAGAACAAACCTCTACATGATTTCACTATTTTTTCAATATCTTTGTCCATTCCGGTCCAATATACGAAACTTCTCACCAGAGATTTAATTCTAGAAATACCAGGATGTCCGCAATGAAAATCCTTTAATATTCGTTTCTGTAATACACTCCGTATGGCAACACTTTAACTGTACATTACTACACCATAGTATATCGAGTACGAGTTCAAGTCTGGATTTCGTTCTTTGTTACTTTCTTTCAATAGCTTTTTTATTTTCACAATAAAGACGTCATTTTCCGCTTTTTCATTTATTTCATCTAGGGTCACTGGTAACTTTCGTACCACGTTGCATAATTTTTTTTTTTTACTTTTATTTCGCTTTTTCGTGCTGCAATGACCGGGTCCTCCAATGGTTCCGCATTTTTTGGTATTAATCTTGATAATCCATCTGCATATCCTATTTTTAGACGGTTGGTACTCCATCGTAAAATCATACTGTAATAGGGTGGTACTCCAGCGTTGTAGACTATTACTGTTTAAGTAGATATACCTTTCTTTGAACCATATATCTCTATCTATAAAAGGCAGGATGTGTGTGTGTGCGTGTAACGAATGCACGGACGCAATTTTCGACGGATTTGCACCAAATTTTACATACCCATGCTTCAAGTTAGCGGGAAGGCCAAGACCGACTTTGCATTTCCCAACTCCCATCGATAGTGGAAATAATCGATTTTTTCACGCTTCTACGGCAGTTTTCTTGTAGTTTGCGGCCATTTTCTACTGGCCAGAGTGAGAGCCTATAGCTGGCTGCCACGAATAGGCAGGAAGATCCTATTGGCCAGCGTGAGAGCCAACAGCTGACTGACATGAATTTTAGCATGCTAGCACGCAACAAAATCGATAGCTGTATTCGTCACAAGTGGGAAAAATTTAAATCTGCATTGCACTTTACTCCAATTGGCTCATTCGCTTGCTTAAACTCAACGTTGATTCTGATTCCGCAGAACTGGGTTGGGTGTGAAAAAGTATTTGTTGTTAACATTCTTTTTTCATTCGGTTTTTCCAGTTACGAGTCCTTTTTTTTAAAGCTGATCGTTTTGTGTTCATTTTGTTTATTCCGCAGTGCAAGAAGTAAGGCATGTAGCAACATCAACACGGCAAAGGTCACTCCTTTAAAGGCAAGAAAGGGCAAAATATTTTAAGTCAAGTGATAGCAATTGCTGTATGAGTCGTATGATTTTTTTAATCAAGCACGGGCAACGACGGGCCATGCTGCTAGTTGTTGATAAATGTCTGTGATCTGTTTGCAACGTCAAATATCTTCCATGAATAAACTTATGAAATTTCTTCACAGCGAATATAAAGTTTTTTTTTCTATTTGGCTGTAATTTTTCATAGCTGAGAGAAGCGATCGTGAAGCATGAGCGTAGGCTTTCATTTTACTTCCATCATATTTGTGTAAAAATCGCCGCTCCAATATCGTACTCACTAACATCTGACGCTACTACAATTTCTGCTTTTGGGTCGTAGTGTGCTAATGTTAAATCAGACGTAAGACATTTTTTATTTCGTCAAACGACTTTTGACGTTTATCATCCCAATTCTACATTACTCCTTTTTTAAGTAGATCGTTAAGGGCAATCCTTATCATATGCACATTATGTAAATTTGATAGTAATTAGCCAGTCCTAAAAGATCTTCTAACGTTTAATGGTGTAGGTATAGTTTTAATTGCCCTCGATGGATCTGGTTGCCTACTATTTTTATCAGTAATTTGACCAAAGTATTTAATTTTCTACAAAAACAATTCACATTTATTTCACTCGGCTTGAATTCGTATTCTCTTAGTTTTCCCAAAATTGTTTCCACATGCCCAATATGTCGTTCTTTCGATAGACTTTTGATCAAAATGTCGTCCAGATATGCCACTGCGAAGTCGCAATTCGCAAGTATGGTATCCATGGCTTCTTGAAAAATAGATAGTGCCAGTTTTATACCCAAAAGGAGATGGTTAAACTTATATAATACTCTGTGCGTATTTATGGTCGATAATTCAGAACATTCCTTTTCAATCTGAATTTGTAAATATGCTTTAGCACTTTAAAAATATTCTTCCACCGGTCAACTTCGAAAAAATATCTTATGGACTTGGCACTGGGTAGTTATGTGTTTCTAATTAACTGTTTAATCCAGTCGAGAAATCCGCACAAACACAAATCTTATTTCTTTTCTTTACATGAACCAATGGTGAGCCCATTTCGAATGCTTTTTTTTTCTATTACATCAATTCTTTCGAGTCTGTCCAACTCTTCGTTAACTTGTTCTAATGATGCAAATGGTACCCCCCGTTTCATCTTAGATACTGGCGTCGAATTTTTTTTATTTGAAAATTCGCCCTATATTTTGAACACAGACCCAGTTTATTTGACAGAATATCAGGAAAACATTTTTTTTTAATTCTCCTTTAAGATTCTTGCTCTCACTTTTTAAATTGGTCACTTATCCACTTACGTTTTACAATGAACGTTTATGGGCAAATTCCAAAGTTCAAATAGTTCCATCTAGTCAGTACCGAATAAATTTGTAACATTTCTTAGTACATAAGCTTTAGTTTTTACGACTTTGAAAGTCCTCTTTAATAAAGCCTTTCCAATTTCCTTCCATGTCGTTTCACTGATTATTAAAATATCACTACCAGTGTCCAGTAGCATTTTCACACCTACATTATTTATTTTCACATTTACAATTTTCCTTTGTTTTCTGTGACTATTTTTCTGTCGCAATGCTGTATACTAATTTCTTTCTGTGAGACTTTTTTCTTGTTTTGGCTTTGCAGTTTGATTTTAGATGGCCTTCGTTTCCACAGTTGTAACATTCTGCATTCTTAAATGAACAGTCTTTACCAAGATGTATATTAGCAAATCTGAAACAAGGATTTCTTCTCCTTTTTGTACATTTATCCTTTACTTGTACCAATGCACATTCTTTTATTCTGAATTTCTTCAACATCATGTTTCCAATTTAGCGTTTTCTGGCACTCATTCAATATGTAATATTGTTTCGTTCAATTTTTGTCAAACAATTAGTTTATATTTCAGCAACGTTTTTAGCTGTTAAACCTTGCACGAAAATTAATCCCTTGAAAATATCTGAAGTCATTTCGTTTATTTCAAATCTTTCACATTCTTTATTAACGATACCAACATACATTGATAACATCTTCGTCGTCTTTTTTGGTTAGATTCAAGCAACTCCAATGAGCATAAAACAGAGCTTGTGTCACTAATGATTTTTGTCAGAATGTATACCGTGTCTTAAAACCGAATTTCACCTTGTTTTCTCGGTAATATATATATTTGAAGTATTTTTCATACTCTGTCGGTGTTATTTTCCTCAACAACAAACCTGTTTTTGCCACGTCTTTCCAGCCGCTGCATTCCTGTCTAAATATTTGTTCATATGTACGAAAATACACGGAAAATGTCAGTGCCTCATCAGGACTGTATATAAATTCTGATATGGTGTCTTCGACTGCGTCTAGCGTAAAAGACGTTGAATAATTTTTGTTTTCTTCAGAATTCAGACCAAAAACGCATGTCGTCGTTTTTGTATTTCTAGCAACTGTTGGTTTTGTTGTTGTTGCTGTTTCTACTGTTCTTGATTAATTTCAACTATGAAAGCCAAAATTTTCTCCATATTCTCAAGAATACTTTTGTTTTGTTTTTTAAAATGAGTTCCTATGAGTTCCCAAGTCCTCGTTACAACAGTTATAAGTCGTTAGAGTTCCGAATTCTCGACACAACGGTTATAATTAATTCCTCGTCGCCACTATTTTAACGCCACTATTCTATGGCTATTATTAAAACACTTTTAAATAACGTACTTCGCATAAGTGTTCTCTATACGTAATGCTTCGTCTACTTGCTGTGACGCTTATATAGTTAGTCTGAAGGCACCAATCGGGTAGATTACTTGTTGTTTTTTCTCAATCGAATCTGTATCTGATGACAGAACCACGACTTCGTTACCCTCTGTCCGAAGGGAGAGGTCTTGTCAGTCGCAAACCAGACAGCGAATTGCCTGACGAAACGGAAAAAAAAGACTGAAAATGCTGATATTTTCAATTATCTTTGGGTCAGTTCTCATTGGCCATACACATGTCACGTGCATCAAAAGTAGATTATTAGGAAGAAAAATAAACACAAGACCGATTCAAACTCTGGTATTTATAAAATAAATTGTTTGCTGGACATAATTTGATTTCCCTAATGTCACCCTAACTTAAAGAACATAATACTTTAAGGAGAAGATTCATTGAAACCTTAATAATAACATTATTACCAACTATAAACACATGCCTAGAACATTACTCTACATCGCCATCTTCTTTGAATCCAATCATAAAGAATCTATCTAATACAAAGAATACATTCTTAAAGAAACAAAATATAAAATTAGAACCCCGCGACTCCCCGCTGCGATGAGTGATCGCACGAAGATGAAGACAAAAACCCCAACTAGACAGTCACACAATTACAAATACACATTACAATTCGTTGTCCACTTAGACATAAAATAATCTTCACAAACCTACATACACATAGAAATATCCAATGTTTTGATACACGTGACACGTGTCTGACCAATGAGAACTGACCCAAACGTAACTGAAAATACTACTGTTTTCTGTCTTCCCTCAATCTCTGTCAAAGCGTTGATAAAAATGAAACATGTTAGATTGATATACGTTTCCTGTTTGTTCTTTTATTTTATCATCCTGTCGTATTCCCATCCATATTTGATTTACATTTGATCTTTAGCTCATATATATATATATATATATATATATATATATATAAAGTAGAAAAGAATGAATTAAAATTAAAATAGCTAGTCGGGCTACGTAGATCTGAGCCCTATCTGGGCTCTACTTGAGCTGGAGACATTTAGTAGGCAATGTATTGCTTCCTTTAATTTAATAAATAACCTTTTTAAAATCTCTAATGACTTGTATGCCCTGATTGTCAAAGAAGACGTTTTTACTTCTACTTATTCTTTTCAAAAGTTCATTTTAAATAATGTATTCCGTGAAATATTTTTTAAGTTTTTTAGCTCAATGTATCAATTGAAAAATGGTAAATTAAATTTAGGTCTCCGAAGATCAAAGAAAGCCTTAATTCGTCGACTGGAGAATCGTGGTGAGGAATGTGACTGGGGTAGTACTGAGGAATTATAATATCAATCAGACAGAGAGATACATAAACACACTAACACATATATACAAACACACTTGAGATAGACACACACACACACACACACACACATATATATATATATATATATATATATATATATATATATATATATATATATACGTGGATGGTTGTATATATAGAGGGATTAAGTGTAAAGGCAGTAAATTCTTTTATTGCTACCTTCAAATCTTACTTCATCTTGAAATAGTTCAAATTAGACTTGAAACTTAGACTTTAATTAGGAAATATTACTCATCTAGAAATAGTTTCAAATTAAACTGATGACTTAGGCTCTAACTAAGAAATATTACTCCTTAACCGTCATTCACAATATTAAAAATATTAATATTAGTAACCTTCTATCTTTTATATTTTGTTCATTGATATAATATCCAGTATATATTAAATTTCTCGTTTATTTGTGGAGAATTTAAACACTTAAATTACTATCAAAAGGTAAAAAAAAATTAAATATATAAATCTGTGTTTTTCCAGATTGGCCGGTACATGCCCACATACGTTAATTTCCCCCTCCAAATTTATACCCCCCTTTCGTTCAAAACCCTAGGTCCATTTCTTTTCTTCCATCTTTACTTTATCGTTTCCGGTGAGTTGACCTATTAAATAGGTCAATGTCTGATCCTTACCCACCTCCTCAATATTAAGTATTGTAATAAAAATAAATTTAAAAGCATTCCTATCTTTCCCTTCCCTCTCTAATTTCGACCATGTCACACTATCTCTCACCACTCTCTATATCACCTTACATAAGCTTAATATTGCCCTTCAGAAGTGTAAGTTTAAATTCATTTTTTCATCCTTGGAAGTGAGGTTTGATGATCCATAGAAAAAAAATCTCTGCTGAAATAAATTATAACACTGGAACCTTAAAATGGTCTGTTTTTTCTTTAAATTATATATATATATATATATATATATATATATATATATATATATATATAATGAAAAAAGACCACTTTAAGGTACCATTACAATAATTTATTTCACCAAAATCCTTTTTAAAGGACTCCGGATCATCAGGTAAATTCCAACAACGAAATTAAAATTACCCATTCGGTTTATTAAGTTCTTCGTAACTTAACTATATATATATATATATAGTTATACTTAGGTATTTTAGCTTGTAATTGAACAAACCAATGCCCAAGGGAAAATAAGGGAAAGACCATGAAATTGAGGCGAAAACAATCGTCCAGAATTCAAGCTCAGAGTCCAAAGAAAAAAACTCCAAAAAGAGTAAAGCAAATATTACTACGTAAAGTGCTCAATACAAATCTACATATGAACCTAAAGAGCCAGGTAAACCTACCTAGGATTCACCTATACGGATCGTCAGGGTCAACTGGCCCTTTAGGTTCATATTTATATATATATATATATATATATATATATATATATATATATATATATATATTCTCGCTTGAGTGTGCCTGCACCTGCATGTATTGTGTATGTGTGTGAGCATGTGTGTACGAGCGAAATAAAGAAAAAATGAAACCCTATTCATGCCGTCTTTTGTATCTATACGTCCCTCGTTAATCGTATGTGCTCGCATCTCTCCATACATCTCTGGACTGTGATAGGAGTGTAAATGACACTAATGAGACAAGAATGTCTACATTTATATAGATAACAAAGGATGAGATGGAAATATATCAGGGGAGTGGGGGTATAGTTGAGTGCGAAAAAAGAACGGACATTCCTCTATTTACCCTAATCATTCAGCTATGTTCAGATGTCAGCCTGTTCGGCCTGATTGTGTCATTATATGGCACTTACCCACACTCACTTATCACTTACGTTTTCTTCAGCCTTGCATGCGCGAATAAGTCTGTTTGGATCTAAAGGTGTCATCTTAGGAGTGAGCGTAAAGGGCTGTTTAACAAGAGGCCCACCTCAATATTCACTTAACTATATGAAAGTTACGCTTTATTTCAGTTGCGTAATTGAAGACAGTTTAAAATAAATGTCCGAAGTTCGAGAATAGATTTCTGAATGAGAACAATGGTAGAGGAGAAGAAATTGGAAGAGAAGTAGGAAGAAAAACATGAGAATAGAAAGAGAATGGGAAGAGGGATAGGAAAGAAGAGATGGCGGAAAGAAGAATGAGGGGAAGAGAAAGAAAGAGAAAAGAAGATAACAAGCGGGAAGAAAAGAAGATGAAAACAATAAGAGGAAGATAAATAAGAAAAGAAAGGTGAAAGACAGGGGAAGGAAAAAGTCATAGGAGGAGGAGGAAAGAATAAAAAGAAGGGGAAGAAGAGAAGGAGGAAAGAATAAGAAGAAATATAGGGGGAGGTAAAAATAATAATAGGGGGAAACGGAGAAGTAAAGAATAAGAAAGATAAGTGAAGGGGAAAATAAGAAGAGTAGGAGAAGAAGGAGGAAAGAATAAAAACAAAGATAAGGTGAGGCAAAAATGACAAGAGAGGAAGAAAGAAGAAGAAAGAATAAGATGAGGAAGAAGAAAGATAAAGCAAGGCAGAAATAATAAGAAGAGGAAAGGTAAAAAATGGAGAACAAAAGAATAGGAAGATGATAATAAGAGGAGGAGGAGGAGGAGGTGGAAAGAAGAAAAGTAGCCTCTCTCCAACAGACGACACTATGTCTATCGCTGTGTCCATGTCAAATGTTCAGATGGGCCCCCCTCTTTAGTTTCACCAGTTCAAACCTTTTCAGCCAGGAGTCGCCATGCTAAGTCTGTATTACATTTCCTCCGTATTCCACTTGTAAGGAGGAAGTTCCACTCAGACAGTTGAGAACTGCTACTTTGTGTAACAAACCCCGACGAAGAGAAGTGGGGGAAGGAGAAACTAACTATGATAATAGGAAAAGAAAAGAGAAATGAAAGAGGAAAATGAAAAGAGGTAGGAACCGAAAACAAGAAAAAAGAAGAAAGTGAATGAAAAAAAAAAAAGGGAAGGAAAAAAGCGAAAGATATGAACGAAAGAGTAAAAGAAAAGCAGTAAGAAAAATAAAAAAATGAGAAGGGGAAAATAGCAGAAAGAAAAATTGAAAAGAAAAAACAAAAGCGAAATGAAGAAGGTGAAAAGTAATGAAGAAACAATACAAAGAAAAGGAGGGACCTACTTGGTGGTTTAGGTAGTTGCGTTTTACCCACCAGAGAGTGTAGTCATTTATCGATCCCAGATCAAAATCAAAATCTTGAATACTGTATTTTAGGGTCTAAATTTCTCCCCAGTTGGAAGATAAGCGCTATAAAATCCTAATCCGTATACTCCTATTTGTATCAAACTAAGTTAACCTCAGCAAATACAGTGTGCGGCAGAAATACTTCCCACATATACCCCCCCCCAGGAATACCTTCCGCATAATGGTAAGACATTAGTGGCAATGGTGTCTTCATCTAGCTAATGGCTTACAATTATGTGTTTCTAGGATGTATTTCTGCAACAACCGATATTAAAAATTAAATTTCCCAAAAGAAATAGTCGAATATTAAGAACCGATACTCATTAACAGCTCAATGGTTTGTGTATTAACCTAGAAGTTTCGAAGATTTATGTGTAATCATTGGTTAGAAAGATTTATAAATAAATACATTTCTACATGAAAACAGAAGGTTTCGAAAAAAAAAGCGCGTAAAATAGAAACTTCATGAGTGACCAGTGAAATGAAAAAATGAGTGATTTACAGTTTAAATTCGCCCTGTTCACACTTCTCCGTATTTTGAACAGGAGTAGAGGTATATCCCTTGTTTCCTGTTTAAGATCCTCAGTAATTTAGACGCAGTACTATATTAGAGGCAATTTCTCATCAATTCACAGTTAGACTGGGTAGATGTAACCGTAAGTTCTATGCTAACAGTTTCTTTTCTCACACTTCTCTTCCAGCCAACTTTGATCTTTAAAATTTAAATGCAATGTAAGTCGTTATGTATTGTGTTCTTGATTACTCTTCTATTGTTCTCGTTCCTTAATAATGTTTCTGTTTTTACTTATTCTTTTACACTCAGTAACCTCGTGTGTCTTAGTGGTTTTACTGCCTTCCCATCGGGGTGATATGATTAAAAGAAATGACACATACATTTCTCGTAAAACTTACAGTACAGTCGAAGTATTATTTCCAAATTATGAATCATTTAGAATAACGTCATAATAACTAGAACAATAAACTGTAAACCCCGATGCATTCGTTACTGGGAAGAAAAACTCGCCTGATCGGTCAGAGGTACCATTAATGTAAGAAGATATTATTCTGAAAAAAAAAAAAAAACGAGAAAAATAATGATTCTTTTTTCTTTATATATTTATTTTCCTTCTTTTTTTCTTTCTTTTTTTGTTCCTTTTTTCTTTCCTTTTGTTTTTTTCCGCTTCTTTCTTTGTTTCTTATTTTTCTTTCTTTCTTAATTTCTTTTTTCTCTTCCTTCCTTCTTTTCTTTCATTTCGTTTTGTTCTTTTCGCCTCTCTTCATCATGTAGATCCCATACTGTACAAGAGGTTAAAGAGGCAA
>CAHIKZ030005556.1:1202500-1212120 GCA_903632075.3 Acanthosepion pharaonis
GGAGTCGAATCACACACATTTCCTCTGTATTCAATTTATAAGAAAATAAAAAAGTCCTACTCCGATTTTTCTCAAGTATCAGTATTTTGTAGAACACAATACCTCGTGAATGCTACCCTGATCACTACATTCTAAATCTCTTCAAGTCAAAGGTAGATCACTATCTATCCGCCTCATTCCCATAATCCTCACTTCCTTCTTCTTCCTCTTACATTCATATCACATACCTCATTCACTAACCCTCTACCTTGAATAGCTCTTGAACCTTTAATTGGGTGGACTTTAATATAAAAGAATAGGTACAGTCCTTACTCTTGCAATGTATTTTGTTCTCTGGCAAGATTCTAACTTTCATCAATTTTCAATATGGATCTTGTTTTTTTCAAATTCACTCTCTTGCCTTCAGGAAGGACGACATATCTTAGATTCGAAAGTCCTGCCGCATTTGTAGATGGAAAAGAAAAAAAATGCTTTTTGGTCTTAATCAATATAGCATTTCGCCTCTTTAACGATAGCATGATCCTATCGATTTAGCAAGCTGTTGATCCTTCAGGTGTAACATTGTCCAGGTTTCGGTGCAGAGAAATACTCAATATAATTTTTCCCTCTAAAAAAAACGATCTGAAAAGAAAATAGTCAGATGGAGCAAGGTCAGGAGAGTAAGGAGGATTAAATAAGTCTGTGAGATTGTTTTTTGGGGGTGGTAGTACCTGTTAGAATCCCAGCTATGGGCAAATAGTGATCCCCCCAAATTAAAAACAATATGCTATGAAAGTATAAAAATACATTTTTATAGTAAAATGACTAACAATACCTATTTATAGTAAAATGACCATCAATAAATATTTAACGCAAAATGACCAGCAATGCATTTTGTAGCAAAATGATCAACAATACATTTTATTTGTATTTAAAGACATAAAACTGCGTTTAAATTATTTTGATTTCGGAATTAAATAACCCATAGAGGTTGATATGCCGCTAAACAAAACCAAATACTCAACCAAATAATGACTGTTTTACTCTGTACTACTCCAAAAAGAGACTCTTCAACTTAGCTTAGTCTATATAGTACATGACTACAAATTGAGGTATCCGATGAGGATCGAACTCACTTCCGCTGTAAAGGACCCTCTAAAGAAGCTTGTTTGGAGGTTAGATTTGCTGGGTATTTACTCGGCGTTCGAGCATAAATCAAAACTGTAAGGTGTCCGGTGAGAACCAAACTGACTATATTTGTAATAATGCAGGAGGTTAACTTCTTATCCACGTACCTATGTGAGATGTTTGAGATTATTTTAATACAAAATATAGCTACATTCAAGCGGCAACTAGTAAAGATCGAACGTAAAAACAATAGCAATGGTGAGAGAGTGTAGTTTGGCAATCATGCCCAGACGCACTACATTTTCTGTTTTTGATTTGTAAATAATTTTTCTACTGTACTTTTTGAGTACAACTTTTTCTTTCTTTCTTTCTTTCTTTCTTTCTTTCTTTCTTTCTTTCTTTCTTTCTTTATTATTGCTTCTTTCTTTCTTCATATATTTACGCTTTCTCCCTTCTCGCCCTTTCTTTCTTTCTTTCTTTATTTATTTCTTTATTTATTTATTGCTTCTTTCTTTCTTCATATATTTACGCTTTCTCCCTTCTCGCCCTTCTTTATTTATTTATTTATTTATTTATTTATTTATTTATTATTGCTTCTTTCTTTCTTCATATATTTACGCTTTCTCCCTTCTCGCCCTTCTTTATTTCTTTATTTCTTTATTTCTTTATTTATTTATTTATTTATTTATTTATTATTGCTTCTTTCTTTTTTCATATATTTACGCTTTCTCCTTCTCGCCCGTCTTTCTTTCTTTCTTTTTTTCTTTATTTATTTATTTTCTTCTTTTTTCTTTATTTTTCTTTATTTATTTATTTATTTATTTATTTATTATTGCTTCTTTCTTTTTTCATATATTTACGCTTTCTCCCTTCTCGCCCTTCTTTTTTTCTTTCTTTCTTTCTTAATTCTACTTTCTCGTCTTTTGCTTATACATTTATTTATCTTCTTTCCTCTTCCTTCCTTTCTTCCTCCATTATATTTGCTTTTTCTTTCTTTAATTCACCTTCTTTTTATAGGTTTATTTTCCTTCCTTTCTTCTTTCTTTCTTTCTTTTTTCCTACTTTCCCCCCTTCTTTCCTATATTTTCTCTTCGTTTTCTTATCATTCTTTATTTCATTCTTCCCTTCTTTCTTCTATACATATCATTCACTTATATTCCTCAACCTTGATTTCTTCCTTCTGTATTTCCTCCTTTCTTTTTCGTATCAATTCAAACAACTCACTTCTTGACAGAGAAAGGGAATGTAATGTGTAAATTATGCAAGCTGATTTGTGAGATGATAAGAAATTGACCGGAAAGGAAAGTTGTCAAACTGGAAGAGTGTAAAGCGACATAAGAAAGAACGCTAAATACATCATATCATTTCCCTATCTTTTCCTTTCTCCTCCCTCGCGGTTTTTCATCTCTTTGATGAGACTTCACCTTCAACCGTGATCAGTTTTCCCTTCCAATTCTCATCAGCCTCATTTTGGCCCTCAAGACAGATGTCATAAATCTACACCGCATCCAAGTGCCACATATAGCTAAACTGGTTGTCTTCAATCAAATGTTACGCAAAATGTCGGTGAGCGTGGAAAGTGAAGATTTGTTGGCCAATCTTTTCGAGGGCCAAAAGAAACCGTGATAGTCGCGTTCAAAATTTATTCAGTTGTTGATATTACTACTACTACAACACTAATAATAATCCAATATCTGTATTGGAAAATCTGCAACTTTTATGGAAAGTAAACTGGAAGAAAATGGTATAAACATCACCCAGACCCTGATAAAGAGATAGGATCTATAACAAATTTATGGAACTTTACAATAAACACAAACAGAATAATCAAACCTAATCGCCCAGACTTCGTGAGACTACAGAAACAAAATGTGTGCCTTCTCATTGACATGGCAATTCCTGCAGACTGTAATGGATTTTGAAGTTCTTCAAAAAATTATCAAAATAAAATGACATGGAAATCTTTAAAATGTGGCATATGAGGACATCAACAATTCCAGTTGTAGTTGGAGCTCTCGGTTTGATTGGAAAAGATTCCGATAGACTCATTGACGGATATTCCTTGTGATCCATGCCTTAAAGAAATACAAGTACAACCTACACCTTACGAAGGGCTTTATCTATGTACAATATATATGTGATCATAGGTGTTGTTTTGTTATGCTTTCCCTCTCAAAAAATACTCAGTGGAAACATGTCATGATGCCATTTTGGACCTTAGGCCTCTGTTTGGAGCCCGGAAAGAATTGGGTATACACCAGAAATCAAAGGTGGTGGTCGCGGGTGGTGATGGTGGTGGTCCAAAAAGAATTGCGAGCAGAAAGAGATATAACAAAGCAAAAATAATATTGAGAAAGAAGGCAAAAAAGAAAGTGAAGAAAATCGAACGTAGATAAAATTTACGATAAAAATTTCAGAAATTAATCTTTTTGTTATCGATTAATATTGATCCGTTTTGCTTTATTTTTCATCTTTTTCGTCTCAACTAAATCGTCTGTTCAACTATTTCAAGTCCGTCAAATTGATAGTTGATTTAATATATATTTTATATAGAATTCACTTCAACAGGGTAACTGAAATTTGCTTGACTGTAAAGGTCTCTGTGGTTGAGCAATCTGAAAGCACATAGGGTTTAATGGTCGTTTCCCCTAAAAAAATGAGAACACAGCTTCTATCTTGTATGAGACCAAACCATGCTTAGCTTTTCTGACGTAGTGCTGATAAGTGAATGGTCCGATCAAGAGAGAACATGAGAAAAAGAAAACATTATTACGGAGAGATAACAGTAAAAGTACTGGAATTAAGAAGATAAGATAACGATTGATATTGCATTTAAATCTCTGAAGATCAAAGTTGACGGGAAAGAAAGAAGCGGGAAGAGAGTTACACAAGCAAGAAGTACGACAGAAGAAATTGTTAGCATAGAACTTATAGTTACATCTAGCCATTTCAATTGAAAAATGATGACACATTTCCGCCAATCTAATACAGGGCTTAAATTCATAAAGTCTAAAAGTAACCCCTTGTGTTTTAGTGGCTGTATTGTTTTGTTTGGCAAGAAATTATTTTTTTTAAATTTTAGAATAATCCATCATCCATTTCCATTGGAAAATATTTTGACGATTCATTTTCTCCCGGTTCCCATCTGAATTTCTATTTTAAGTTGTAAAGATTGGCACTCCTAACAGTTATTTCCTAATTTTTGCATGGTCTACAACAAAGTCTCAAGAAATGGAACTGTCATATAGGAAGAAAATGAATAACTATCGACAACGAGGTTCGATCGTGACACTCTGGACTTATGAATCTATGTCTTACGCCAGGTGTACAAACAGCGATGTCACGCTACTGACTGTTGTGATTATTGAGTGGAACTATCCAGTCGAATTAGTGTGAATTATTGTGCGCTGATGATTTGGGTTTTTGATTTAAAGATTTACCGAACGTTAAGCCGAGCCGCGCCACTAACAAGTATTCACTGAAATGGTCTATCTTTGGTTGACTTTTACTTCTTTGTGTTTATTTGCGGTTATAATTAAAACCTGTTTTATTTAACATTTATAAAAATAAAATAAAAACTCCATAAATTTTGTTAAAATTCCCAGCATCCCTCGTTCGTGTGCATGTGTAGTTGCACCAACATAACAAATTTAGTCCGATGAAGTCCTAAAGGAAACGCGTCACATGAAAACTTTTTCCATTTTGTCATACACTTTTCCCCAATATTGTTCTTGGTATATAAAATATATATCGTTATCCCATATATATATATATATATATATATATATATATATATATATATATATATATATATATATTTAGGGAGCAATTTTTCATTCATACGTGTATTGGTTGATATACTGAATTGTCATCTTTGACAATGGCTTATGCAACCCGAAAGCTTAGATTGGATTTAAACATGTATTAATACGGTGATTTCCTTTCGTCTTTAAATGATAATGTTATTAAGCTTATCAGACAATATGAAAGGAACTTACTTAAAATAAATAGACAAAACTTGTTTATATTATTTAATGAAACATGCATCAATATATATATATATATATATATATATATATATATATATATATATATATATATATAGTGCGCAGGTATGCAGATGCAGAAAATAGAAAAGGACACGTTGGGTGCATAATCCGGAGTTCCTTAGTAGTTTGGTTTTTATTTTTAAGAAGACAGTGCTCCATACAGAAGTAGAGTTTATGTTATAATATTTTTAAAATATTATTAAAATTAAGTTGAATTGAGGTGTTTAGTCTAAACACCTCAATTCAACTTAATTTTAATAATTATTTGGATGGTTTCGGCTCTCGTTTTTGAAACATGAGAACTCTTATGTAGCGAAGGAATCATATTTTTTAAACAAAAAATATTATATATATATATATATATATATATATGCATACATACAGGATGTGCAGAAAGTCTAATGGTGAAAAAGAAATCGGCGAACTGTGTTCAGTTTCTAGTCGAGTACAGTATAAAATCATATTTTCTCCTCTTTGCTTGCTATGGGTTAAGTAGCAGAGGAATTGGTCTCTTTAAACCAATATATAGCATCAATATTGGAGAAGGAAATATCTTTATTAAAAATTGGTTGAGCATGGGATCACCATCCCATTAAAAATATCTACTGTTGAAGGTACAGCAACGAAGCCCAACATGACCCAATAAACAAAAGTGGAAACTACGTAACCGAGTGATATATATATGTGTGTGTGTGTGTGTGTGTGTGTGTGTGTGTGTGTGTGTGTGTGTGTGTGTGTGTGTATATGTGTGTGTGTGTGCGCGCGCGTGCGTATATATGTGTGTGTGTTATATATATGTATGCAAAGTCTGCGGAAGTAAACACCCCTGATGCGTTCGTTAGATTGAAACTAAAAATGTCTCATTTCAATGCCAGTCGATTGCTGACATCATGTATTGATTAACCTATGTTTATTTAGGCGTATGTAGGGTTTTTGCTTCTTTTGTAGTCGGGCATTCCCTTCCTAGAAGCGCTATGATTAACGAACCGCATTTGAAGTTCATTTGATTTGTGTGCCTTATTGGGACACCACGTGACTTTCCAGTCGCATTTTCTTTCTTTGTGTCGCGGTCACCGTGACAGCGAAGTTCATAGGATTTCTCTACTCCAAACGATAAACGAAAAAAAAAAAAACTGACAAATAAATCCCTACCTATACAAATGTATCAGGAAAAGGATAAAAACTAAACTGGCTGTATGCGTGCTTAGTAATTTGACTTGAGGCTAATGAATGTGTTAATGCGCGCGCACACACACACACACACAATATTAGATAGATAGATAGATAGATAGAGACTTTAGATTTATATAATAAATAGATACACAAAGCCAGCGAAAAATCTACTTTCAGCTGTCTCCAGTTTTCAATAAAGAGTGCTGGGAACTTTTGCACATACCTAATAGATAGATAGATATGAACATAATGGGAAGATAGATAGATAGATAGATAGATAGATAGATAGATATGAACATAATTGGAAGATAGATAAATAGAAAGTTAAAAAAATTATATTTCTTGCTTTTATAATTTTTTTCGTTATTTCTTCTTTGTATTTTTCTGTATTACTTGGCCTTTTTCCATAAATAATGTTTAATAGATATTTAATAGATAATGTCTAACGTCAGATACAAAAGAAACTGAGAGAGACTGATGCCTTTTATTTACAATAATGTTCACCCGTATAAGGCCCTGGAACCACTCGAAAAAAGGGTTAAAGAGTAAGAAGCAAAGCTTATGAGGATATGTGACGAAGATAACGGCTAGCCCTAGATTTGAACAGTTTAAGACTGCAGTGGTCATGGAAATATTCTCTTTGGATTTGGTTCCACAAAGCATCTGTTCGTAAGAAGAAACTGCTCGAGTGGAACTTACATCTCACTAACGAAACTCGAAGAGAATCAGGGTGGTTTACTACAATTTGCGTGGAATGGTGAGTCTGGGCTCTGAGAGTTAGAATTTTTTAATCAATTCACACCAAGTAAGGCGATAATGCCATTAAGACGCAATGTGTTACTGGGTGTAAAAGCGAATGAGAAGACTTTAGAAAGAACTGGAAACCTAATCCTAAACCCTAAGGAAGGGATACACCCCTACTCCTGTTCAAAAGACTGGGAAGGAGTGTGAACCGAACAATAATTGGTTGAACTAAGGAATGTAGTTCGTCAGAACTTTTTTCAAGGAAATAGCAATAGTGTAGCGAGAGTCTTGCAGCGTTTCGTCTGTGGAAAAGAGGCTGCTGGGTTGAAAATAATTCATCACCCACAAGGCCGCGTAGGCGCTTTTGAAATTTATCAAGGGAGGAAAGTGAAAACTGGGCAGCTCCAGCCCAGACATGACAGCATTCTCGGCCTGATCTGATAAAGGTAGAACATAGCAGGAGGGGTCCGGTACTTAATGGAGCGTTAAAAGGAACCGGGCATTTTTTTCCGGTATCTTTTACCATGGATCGTATATATGGGTTCTACTTGAGGTGTGGGGTGAGCATAAATCCCAGAAGGCGTTCAAGGCAACGAGCCTACTTGAGAGAATCCCCCTTCATTGCGAGAGTCGATAAGTATAAATAGACTTAGATAGTTAAATAAAACATTTACCGAAAAAGTCTTCTGCTTCTAGCTTTCTCAAAAAGTGTGTTAGATACTTTTACTACGCCTAGATAGATAAATACATCGATAGATATGAACAAATTGAGATAGATAGATAGATAGATAGATAGATAGATAGATAGATAGATAGATATGAACAAACTGAGATAGATAGATAGATAGATAGATAGATATGAACAAACTGAGAGATAGATAGATAGATAGATAGATAGATAGATAGATAGATAGATAGATATGAACAAACTGAGATAGATAGATAGATCAATAGATAGATAGATAGATAGATATGAACAAACTGAGATAGATAGATAGATAGATAGATAGATAGATAGATAGATATGAACAAATTGAGATAGATAGATAGATAGATAGATATGAACAAATTGAGATAGATAGAGATAGATAGATAGATAGATAGATAGATAGATAGATAGATAGATAGATAGATATGAACAAATTGAGATAGATAGATAGATAAGATTTGGATGTTAGTTGGATGAAATGGATTGGTGCAGCTAAGAAGAAAATGTTTCGAAAATAAATGCAGAATAATATCAAACACAGACTGATACGAAATAAGATAGAAAACTACAGAAGGAAATTAAGTTCTGTGAGTAGGAATTAATGGAACAAGCGTCTCTCCACCGACGAAACTCTTTCTTTAACTCCCACACCCTGTTCATTAAGACGTTTAAAATTTCAATAAACAAAACCAGACTAACTTGCTCACAATGGAAGACAATGGTGTATCATGTGAGCACAATGAAAGCTTCCAGCAATAAAACATAAACCAAGCCGCCTTAATTTATTTTCGCATTTCTCAGTTGCACAGCTCTGATAATAAGGCGCCAACAAAACTCAATGACTCAAGGATTCGCATCAATAGACACTTAGTACACAGACACTTTTTCCCACGCGCTATGTGCAAAATAATTAACTTGGTTCCGTTTTATTGTAAAATTGGTACTTGCAAGAGAGCAAAAGAAAATCTATTAACGTAACAAAGGGAATGAAGCAAAAATAATATAACATTGCATATAAATTATTCATTCCTTACGAACTGATAATTGATATGATAGTTTGTAATGTACGAGTAATGAAGATTATCAGAGTGAGAAGGTGAACTGGACTCGTGACTTCAAATCACGCTAGTATATATATATATATATATATATATATATGAAGAAATATACTCTTAAGGTGTGCTATATTTATGGGATAAAGTGCTCAATATCAGAGATAGAGCGGTAAAATATAAAGTGATTATTGTTTTTCGATGCCAGACGCAATCGTGGCCTGACGATTGCGTCTAGCATGAAACAGCCTGTCGCCTCTAAGTGTTGACTTCAATGTTCACTTTTATATATATATATATATATATGTGTGTGTGTGTGTGTGTGTGTGTGTGTGAGAGAGAGAGAGAAACGAACAAAATGAATGAAAAGACAAGAGGGAAACTATTCTTAGCCTTGTCCTCTGACAGACTTTATCAAGGCAGATGTAGGATTTATTTTCTTCATATGTTTATATTCATGAGTAAGGATGTCATTAGTTTATCAAGGCATTTAAATTTGAGAACGTTCATGAATATTCATCAAGTAGAGGATACAAAATGCCATAATTCAAAGTCTGATATGTCAAAAGTATGCTTGCAATATTCAAGAAATATATATTTTTTTAATAAATGAATATTGTTTAAATTGTGATCAGATTGTTTTGGCTCTGGTCACAATTTAATTTATTTATCAAAATTCGAACTAGATATTGAAAGAGATGTAGATTTTATAACCGATTTCAGAAATCTTCACAAATGTTCAATATGCGCACCTCCTGTGATAAGACACTACACACGTCAAGTCGG
>CAHIKZ030005557.1:0-152500 GCA_903632075.3 Acanthosepion pharaonis
ATTGTATGACTTCAACTACAGATTAAATGTATTGTTGGTCATTTTGCTTTAACAATGTAATCTTAATTTTACTATAAATATGTACTGTTGGTATTTTTTTTTTCCTATAAAAAAGTATTGCTAGCATTTTTACTATAAAAATGTATTTTTGTACTTTCATACTGTTTTGTTTAGGAATTCACTATTTGCCCATAGCTAGGACCCTAACAGATGCTACCACCCCAGGTCAGCAATTAAAAGGTGGTTCTATGCTTCTCCTAATCAGAGTCCTTGTTACCAGATGTAGTTTATCATACCCAGGACTCCACTCAAAGTAGAGGGTCACTGAATGAGGTGTGTGATATGAACATGACTGGAAACAATAGGAAGTAAAGATTATGAGAATATAATGCATATATAACAGCTGACCCTAAACTTGACGATGTTAAGAGTGTAGTGATCAAGGAAGCATCCTCTTGGGAGTCAGTTTCACAAAGTAGTGGTTCTTGGGAAGAAGCTAAGTGGAACTTCCTTCTTATTAATGGAATATGAAAGGAATGAGGATGTTTCAACTCAGTGTATGTGGCATGGTGGCTTTTAGCTGTAAACTGGTGGAACTAAAGAATGTAATGAAGTTTTTAGTGATCCTGTTCAAAAATGTACCTCTGAGGACTCCTCCTAGGTGAAAGCCAGCATCAAAGCTTTCATTCCATCTATTTGATTCTCACCTGCATGTTCAGCCACTAGAGCGCATCATATGGCTTCTGTTTGACAGGTCTACCACTAATGTGTCAACAGCCATCACTAAATTTTTATATCAAGCTTTGGATAAGAACAGTGAAGCTCAAACTGTGGCCCTAGATATCTCAAAGGCATTCGATAGGGTTTGGCATGCTGGCCTTCTACGCAAGCTGAAGGGCTACAGTGTCATAGGACAAATTCAATCATTCCTATCAAATCGTGAAATGAAGGTCATTTTGAACAGGCTCATTACCAGATCCTTTCATACGATTGTGGGTGTTCCCCAAGACTTGGGCCCTACACCATTTCTGATCTTTATCAATGATCTCCCCAACAATGTCATCAGTTCCCAACTAGGTATTTATGCAGATGACACTACCATTTACTCCTGTCTTGGTAGCAAATCCAACGGATCTGTAAAAGTAAACTTGGCAATTGCTCTTGAAAAGGATCTCCAATCAGTGGTTAACTTGGGCAAGAAATGGCTTGTAAATTTTAACGGCTCCACAACAAAACCGCTTTATTTAACCATCATATAGAGCCTTTTCTGCCTGTCATCAGCATAGCTGATGCTAGACTCCATGAGAGCAACATACAGCGCCGCCTTGGCCTCACATTTTCCACTGACTTGAAGTGGGGCAACTACATCAAATCAATAGCTGCAAGGAAAGTTGAGCCACTGTGTCATTCCAGAAAACTTTTCCTGTCAGAATCCATCTTGCACATTTACAAATCTACCATTTGTCTGTGCATTAAATACTGTTGCCATATCTGGTCTGATGCTCTTCTTATACATCATGAGATTCTTGACAAAATCCAAAAGAAACATCTTTAATGTAATCGATCCTGATAAGGCATCTTGTCTTCAGTCTCTTTCTCACTGTTGTGACATGATTTCCCTCTGGCAATTATTATTCTGACCGGCTTTTTTTCCCTGGTACCCCAAAGTATATGAATTTAAGTGTGCTACTAGATTAGCATCTTTTCTTGCACTTCCCACATGTGGAACTCACTTCTGTTTATTTCTTTCCCTGATAACTACAATCTTCAAAAATTTAAATGCAATGTCAATCGCTATCTTCTGTCTTCTTGAATCCTGTTCATCTTTTGTCCTTTCCTCAATCCTCCCTATACTCAGTCTATTCTTTCACTTTCACTAACCCCTTGTGTACTAGTGGCATTACTGCCTTACTTGGTTTGAAATGATTATAAAAAATCTTGTCTGTACATTTGTTACTAAAATAGTGACTATAGTAGCAATAGGCTTGTGATGTTTTGTCTGTGGGGAAAGGGGCTGTCTGTTTTGAAAATAATTCATTGTCCACAAGTTTGTGTAAATGCTTTTGCACTCTGTCAGGGCTGGAAAATGAGGATTGGTCATCTCTAGCCTAGATATGATACCTATACTTCAGTTTTTGGTCTGATCGACACTCTTGTAAAGATAAAGCAAATATGCAACACTCAAGAACATTCAAGCAGTTTTGAGATAATCCAGTAACCATTACCCTAACTATATTCATTTTTCTTTTTGCTTATTTTGTAAATAGGAGTAGATAAGTTTGCCTATTATTTCATTCACACTCCTCTCTATCCTTTTGAACAGGAGTAGAAGGTTTATCCTTTGTTTCCTATTTAACATTGACTTTCCAGTTCCTTCTAAAGTCTTCTCATTCGCTTTCACTCCCAAGAGCCCCTTGCATTTTAGTGGCCTTATCACCTTCCTTGAAAGGAATTGATTTAAAAAAAAAAAAGAAAGTAATTGTAGTTATTGAAGCCTTTCTGGTTTAATAATGTGTGTTTTCTTTTTTTTTCTAGGCTGGCGAAATTGCTTTGCAACGAGGCTGGGCAATCAATTTGGGAGGCGGCTTCCATCACTGTTCCAGTAATAAAGGCGGTGGATTCTGTGTATATGCTGATATCACCCTCACTATCAAGTTTATGAGAGAGAGACATCCTGAGATAGTCAATGTAATGGTTATAGACCTTGATGCTCATCAGGTTAGTTTCACTTTCCAATGTCAACAATGTAATTTATCCAGCATCACTTTGCAAAAGACAACTTGTAGACTTATTAACTTTTTTTCATATAACTAACACCACCAATTTTATGGTATTCTTACATCTAAAACTGTACTTGTGTATACATCTTATTCCTAAAAATGTTACATTTAGTTGCATTTGAGTAGAAATCCCTGTACTGCTGGCCTGGGTAATTGAATTAAAGTTTGACATGAATCAAACCCACGCACAAAAGGCCTCACCTCAACGCACACTTACCCGATTTAAAAAAAAAAAAAATGCAAATCTACCTTTCGGGCCTCTTCAAGTTTATGTTGGCTAATTTATTTTCATTCCCAAAACAAAGTAATTTTTAAGAAATTAATCAATCATTTTAACCCAAGATTTCTTATTTAAATGTTTAATTTAGTGGCTATGCAGTAATAAAAAAATATCAGATTTTTAAAAATACATTAATTGCTTAAAAAGAGATCAGTGCTAAGTAATGGGGACAGAGCATATATTGTGTATTTGGGCAACAAACCTTCTTTCATACAAGTTTCATTAAGTACAACTCAAAATGTACTGTGATTAAGCTTTTTATTTCATTTTTCTTGTGTTCGTACAAGTGTTTTCTTTTCTGGACAAAATGTGTGTAAAAACTGTCCAAAAGTTCTGTAATTCTGATTGTCTTCAGCTATACTTTTAACCATTATCAAGGATGATTTTTATTTTTTATTTTTTATTTTTAAGTGCATGAGTTTTTTTATGTATGTGTCTAGATGACTCACATTATACCTACCCAACCATAACTTAATTAGGACTCATTTAAACACACACAGAAAATTACCAGACTCCATCCACAACATACCAGTAGAAAATACAAGGATAATAGCCTCATCCACATGTAAAAAAAAAAAAAATTAATGAAAGCACTAATAATAAAATAGGAAAAGCCAACACTCAATAACATTAACTATGAACATGACCACAATGTGCTAACCATGTTTGGAAAATAAAACATTCCTATAACTTTGTGTGTGTAAAATTTTAGATAGAATATATCTGTAAAAGTACAATATGAATAAAGACAAAAGGAAAATTTATCTTAGCCAATGTGTTTGTCCTCTGAGGGAATTTATCAAGGCAAATGTAAGGATTTTGTAACAAGTATTTATACAAATTCAAAAATGTTTCTTAAATTTAAGAATGCTCATAAATATTGATCAGGTTAGCCAAAAAGTCTAGGCAAGTTATGGAGGATGCCAAATGACACACAATTGAATGTCTAATAAACAAAAGTGAGAAAGTGAGTTACTGAACATTAGAGAAATTTTATTAAAGAAATTTTTCCCCTTTACAGGAGAAACCATAATTAGATCAAATGTACTTTGATCACTTGTCTACAAAGAGCTTCATTATAATTTCTTCTGTAAGATTTCTCAAATGTTCAGGCCAGTAGACGAAATATAATACTGTTTAAAATAAATGGAATGTCAACTTGAATGTGGATATCCACTAAAACTAATGGAAAACACAAGGAAACTGTGAGTAACCTAACAAGCTTATATAAATGAATGGCAGAAAAGAGACTAGAAGGGATAGTAAGGTGACTAACAGTTTTTAGAACTACAAAGGATAGGAAGTTGTGGAGGACTATGATCGCCAATGTTCTGAATGAACATGGCATATATAAGAAGGGTCACTGACATTCTAACCTTTAGACAATTTAAAATAGATTATCATTTACATTCCATCATTGTCAATTGGACCCTGAACTATCACCAACCACAATGAATTGATATTCCCTCATGGAGGCCTCATGCCTTGAGCAACTATTGGGCCTTAAACTCACCCCTGACCTCAAGTAGAACTCACATATACGATCCATCACTAAAGATACAGGAAAAATGGTTGGTTCTCTGTACCGCTTCAGTAAGTGCCTGACTCTGTGCTATCCTGTTACCTTTACAAGATCAGGCATAAAATGGATTACTGCTGTCATATTTGGGTAAAAGCTACCTAATCCTCCATTTTCCAGGCTTGATAGAGTTCAAGAGTGTCTACATGTCCTTGTGAGTGACAAATTATTTTTTGCCCTGCATCCCACTTCTCACAGACAAGATGTCACAAGCTTCTTACCTGCTCTGTCACTACTTCCATGGAAAGTGCTCTGACGAATTACATTCCTTAGTCCTAAACTTCATGGCTAGGACTCACCATACTATGCGCATTGTAGCAAACCCCACCCTCATTCCCTCTGTATTCCATCAGTGAGAAGTAAGTTCCACTCAAGCAGCTTCTTCCTGCTGAATACTGCTATGTGGAACAGACACCCCCAGAAGATGTTTTCCCAATCAATACAATGTTAACCTGTTCAAATCTAGGGTTAATCTTTATCTTCCCCACATATCTGCATAAACTGTACCTCTTACTCTGTAATTGTCTACCTTGAGTTGCTCATCCCCCCCGCTGTACAGAATGAACATCACTGAAAAAAAAAATGGTATTATCCCAATATATTGGCCATATAAATGTGGAATGAGAAATATAAAAGAGAATCCAGTTTTTTCCCTTTATGTCAGACTTGAGGAACATAGAATATCACAGCCAAGAAGGAAGTTAGTAAAAAAGAAAGAAAAAAAATGTCTGGTATACTAAACTATATCGAGAAAGAGAAAGACACACATGACCCTCTGAGACGAGAGGCCCAGACTAAGAACATTGCTGGAATGTTATATCATTGAACAACCGTGTATCAGTTAGTTGTACATGATGTTGCAGGAATACCTCCCACATAATAGTAAGGCATTAGCTAGATGAAGACACCATTGTCACTAATGTTTTATCATTATGTGGAAGGTATTTCTGCCATACCCTGTATAAGTTAAACAAATATATATTTTGAAATGGAATTATCTTGCTACCAAGTAGAATGTGCTGGAAGAACTCTGTGTTAATTAGAACCACCTGAGTTGCATAAGAGTGTGTGTGTGTGTGTGTGTGTGGGGGGGTTAGTGGTTAAAGGTATTGTCTGTCTGTGTCCTGTGTGGTTTCAATGAACTGATCCAGTTGGTCAATTAGCAAACATTTTATAAAATGAGGAAAAACGTGACATCCCACCTTCCACTCTATTCTTATGAATTTTATGAATAAATAAATTGATGGAGATTATTGAAAGTATGAGCTGGAACCTTATGACAACAATACAAAAGAGGAATTTGATTATGTCAGCATAGATTGTGTCTGCTTGAAAATTCTGTACTGTAATAAAAAAGAATAATGTCTGCTGAATAAGAAACTAAATAGAAGACAATTATTAAGCATATAATATATTCATTTATGTTCAAACTGTGCCTAGTTTAATCTTACTTATTATAAAACGCAGATTGTGTGTGTGTGTGTCTGTACGTTTATATATTGGATCGGATTTCCTACATTTTTCAACTGATTACAACAAAACTTCACAGGACTGCATAAAATTACCTTGCGGTGGTTCTGATAGTGCCAAAAATTGGAAAAACACAATTGTTTTTGCACAAAATCAATTTGAAAACATGATTAAGAGGCATCACGAGAATGAAAGGGGGACAACTCATATCGAGTTTTACTTATTATAAAACCCAGGTTGTTTGTGTGTGTGTGTTCATTTATATATGGGATCAGATTTCCTACATTTTTCAACCGATTTCAACAAAACTTCACTTTTTTTTTGGCAGGTAGTGTTTCTTATTGTCTTGCACACTTTTTTCTTTATTTTTACATTCATAATGCTTTAAAAATTCCATTTACAAGACAATTGTTTATAATAAAATTCTATTCAATCGGTAGACTCATAATGATTGAAAACAATGTTTTTGTTTAAGTTTGGGTTTGACCAATTCGTAAAAAAAAAAAAAAAACTAATTAAGACAGGCATGTCAGTCAACCTTAAACAATGATCTTTGTCAATTTTATTTTTCAGTCTTTATGATGGTCGATACTTGATCTATCTCTTACTGTTACATTCCCGAGCAACACTGGGCTCTACTGCTAGTTCATAATAAAAAAAAAACTTATCTAAAAAAAAAAAAAAAAATGTTAGTAATATTTTTTCTTTGTATTTTGATTCTAATAAAAATAAAATTAAAATAACATCTTGCTGTTCTTAGATCAATTTAATAACATAAAATCTATAAAAAAATCAAATTGTAAATTTGATTTTTATAATAACAAAATCAATAATGTTTATCTAAAATGTAAACAAGAAAAAACAGTTATAAGAAATGGTACTACTTACACATATGAATTTTATACTGACAATGCAGCTTAAAATCTTTTTCTATGTTTTCCTCATTTAACAAAACTGGAAAAAAAAATACTGCGAATAACCAAAGTACATAGTTCTTTTTAATTGCTGTAAATGGGGAAAAAGGCTTTATTTGATGATTAAACACTGAATTTTACAATTTTTAAAATCAGATTTGAATATAAAAAGCTTACTAAAACAATCTGTTACATATTGAAAATCAAGAAAAAAGGAATTGTCAGTGGTTAGAAATTAATACAAATTTTACTGATAAAATGGGTCTGTGAAATGCATCCCGTAAACATCATTGGTAAAAAAAAAAAAAAATTTACTAGGGAAAAGCATTTCTAATAATTGTTGGTAGGTAGGAATTTATCTATTACTGAGAGATTACGATTAATATATATCACTTTAAATGTTATTTTTAGTGGATAACCATATTTATGTAGATGCTCTGTTAATTTTCTTTTTTTTCATCTATCTGCCTGAATTTTTGAGAAATCTTATTAAAGTAAAGTTTGCCATACTTTTTGTTTAATATAATTTCTTGAATATTTATGTTGGTAGATGAAAATATTGTTTAAAAAAAAAAAAAAAATAATAATAGATGGAGTGTCTATACGAATATGGGTATCCACTAAAAATAACACTTGATAAAGTGATAAAAATATGTTGGATTAATAAATAAAAATCTTTTTTAGAGATATCTATCTATATATAATATGATGAGACAAAATGGAAAATTTCATTCTGACCTGAGGAAGCCAAAGAGAGAAAGCAGAAACTCTGAAATGTCGTTTATAGATTTTCCACCTTGTCTCATCATCTTCACTTTTGTTTCAGATACTATTAGACATCTATATAAAGATATATATAAAGATTTTACTATGAAAGCATAGTCTGTGTGTCATTTTTAATTACTATAAGAATAAGACTTATATTTTTATTTATTTTATTTTATTTTTTAGGGCAATGGATACCAACGAGATATTCTTGAAGCTAATGATACTCAGACATATATCTTGGATATGTACAACAGAAAAATTTATCCTTTTGATGGTTATGCCAAAAGTAAGAATATACTTTTATTTTTATTTCTTATTTATTTTTTGAAGGTGATTTTTTTTTTTTTTATAAGTACTATCCTCAACTGAACCAATAAAAAGTACCCAGAATTGAAGAAAGTCTGTGAAAAGTGAAGAAAGGAAATAATCTTCAAAAAAGCTCTACAAATTTAAATAATTTTATTGTGTATAAAAATGTTTTCTTTTAAGTTACAAAGTTCCTCACAAAGTTCAACAAAAAAATTTTTTGTTTTTCTTTACAACACAAAAGAAATTAATTGCATTCGCATAAGAAGAAAGATCTGTATGAATTCCTCACACAAATATGCATGATTTATATTATTTTATACATGATGTATGTGTAATTCCAGCAGTTGGCCAAATAAGTGCTGTATTATTACTGCTACAATTCACTTTATTTATATATCTCACTCCTATATTTTTTAATATTGTATGAAATACTTTAAAAGCAAGAATTACAATTTGCAAAAAAAGGATGTAGAACTCACATAAGTTAGTTTGAACATTCGAGAAATTAGTTTGTGAATCCAGTATTGTTTACATTGATCAGTCAAGAAATACTAAAGACTAAAGAACATGAATTTGTGATTCTTTTTATAAGAAAAAAATCAGATCACTGAAAGTTAAGTTAGATTTACTAAACTCAAGTTTTATTGGTTCATAAATATACTTCCCAATTTTAATATCTATTTTTAAGAGTGTTAATCTGTGAGATTTCAACTTTTTTAGCCAAGGGTTGTTTGCTTTTTGAAAGCTTGAATGTGTTTCAGATAATTTCAATGATTATAAATGTTTGTGGAAATTTTAATTTGGAGCTCATGTGATCCTACTTTTGCATAAAATCAACTTGATGTCTGAGTGATCCTACTTTTGCACAGAATTGAAATTTCTTTTAGTGATGCCACTTAAAGTGAATGTTTTGTTCAATTTTTAATGGTGTTCAACATGCAAATCTTACCTGACCTTTTGATTACCACTTATTTTGATCCCAGTTAAAATATGGAAAAGTCTGAGAGGATGAAATTATGAAGGTACCTCAATGGTGCTGAAAGGCAATGGAACAAAATGGCACATATGTGATTGAATAAATCCATAGACAAATATCTAGATATTGTTTATGGAATTCACTTAAAAAAAAAAAGCACAAACTTTTGTTCCAACTCAATATATCTGTTATTTTACACTCATTTTAAACAGTTTCACAAAGCTTTATTAGGATAACACAACTGAAGCATATTGCTTAATATAAAAACATGATTTTGCAAACTGGTAAATTCATTTGTTTCTATTTGTAACGAATAATTTCTTAAAGTATTTTTATTAGATAAGTCGTAAATCACCTGTTCATCTTCTTTCTTTTCTAGCGGCCATAAAAAGGAAAGTTGAATTGGAACCATTTACATCAGATCAGGAATATTTAGACTTAGTCCAAACGTAAGTTCATTTTGCAGTATATTTCAAGAAATGGCATTCATTTTCTTTTTTCTAATGAAAGCTTTTTGCCATTTAACAATCTTCATTAAGAGAAGAATTTTTATGCTATTTTTCTTTTTAGTAATTTAGTAATAGGAATGTTTTTAAAATATTTTCATGGTAGTTCTTCTCTTTGTATATTGACTTTACAAGTTTAAGCACAGTACTAGATTGTCAGTTAGATCTCATCATTTTACAGTTGAAATGGCTAAATGTATCCGTAAGGTCTATGTTAACTATTTCTTCTCCCACTTTTGCTTTCAGCTTCTTGCTTTCCAGACAACTACAATCTTCAAAAATTTAAATCAATCTCAATTGCCATCTCCTTAGATCCTGTTCTTTTATTATCTTCTCTCCTTAATAATGATTTTTCTCCGATTCTTTTGACTGTCAGTAACCCCCCCCCTTGCATCTTAGTGGCTTTATTACCTTGCTCCGGTGAAATGATTAAAAGACTTCAATAATGAGAAAAACTGATCTGTGACTGTTAGTGACTGGAAATATTTAAATAAAGCTAATCTGATAATGTTGTAAATAAAATAATAAATGTGAAATGGATACTTATCAAAAACAGTAAAGAACTTTTATTAATGTTAACAGAAAACCTTTATTAAGAATCATTTGGACAGTTTTTTACTTTTTTTTTCTCTTCACATCAAAGATTTTGTGATCACAAAAACAATTCATTTCTTTTTAATTGATTATTGTCATTATAGTATTTTGTATTTCAATTTAATAATTCATTTTCCATCTGACTTCAAAACCAGTCTTCTCCAATAGCAGAAATTTCTTCAACTACATTATTCACCAGATTTTTCAAGTTGTAAAAATCCTTATGACTTTCAGGCAAAAGGTTTTTTTTCCAAGCAGATCTCATGTAACATTCTGCTATTCATGCCTATGATTCATATTCATCTGATGAAGTTTTTTTTTGTTTTTTTTTTTTTATATTAAATTCGTGAAAAGTAACAGCATCCACTCTTGTATCCTTGTGAGAAAGTTTTTCTAAGAAAATGGAAACTGCTGCAGTATACCTACGGACGATAATGTGTATGTCCCCATTCACATAAATACAGTAGTAAATACTGTATGTTGGTCTGCAGTTGGAGATTCCTCTCCAGCTGTGCTGGTCAAATTCTCTGCCTCCAGGCAGAGAGGATCCCCAGACGAGGCTATGTCAAAGGGCAGCTACCTGACCCCATTTTATATGGGGTCTACAGGGAAGTTTTGGTCGAGCTTATGGGCTCAGATACCCCACATTAAATTTGGCCTTGTGCCACATCTGACTGCGTGGGGCGGTTGGTAGCTATTGTGCAGTTGGAGATTCATTGTGAAATTCACTTGACTCACTTCTAGCAGTTGACTACTTTTTCTATGCTCTGCTGGCAAATCTTATATGTGTTGTTCTTGTCCTAAGTATTATCATTCATTACTAACCTTCATGTGATTATTCTATTCAGTAACCTTCCCAGGTTACAACATATACCTTAAAATTTGTAACAGAATCTTAATTCATAGGTTGTAGTAAAATCATATTGGCAAAACAATAAAATGCACATTATCACACAATTCAGGGAGGGGGTTAGAATAGTTAGGCACACTATCAAGAAACAAAAAGGTTTGGAAAAATAAATTCTTACAAAACATTTCAACTACCAGACAAAAATAGCACTTAAACATTTTTTCAAATATGATTTGCATGATTCTTTCAAACAACTGATAAAGATTATTTGTTGTATTCTTTTAAAGCCATTGAGTCCTGGATTCTATAAATAGATAATGGCTTTAATTTAAAATGCCCCTTGGCACTACATGCAAGCTACACAATCTTCATATTCTATAGCCAGGCTTCATTGGTTTCTGTTTTTATCAAAAAATTCTTGATGGCATTTTCTCCCAATAAAAACCTGTTTCATCTCTGTTGATAATTTGACTATAATTATTTTCTCCAATTCTTCTTCTATTCATTTCAACAGGAAATCTGGATGCAATGCCTTTGCTGATATTTGTGACGTCTCTCTTGTTATTTGAACATTTTTCATAATTTGAGAATTAGTTTTTGCCTGTTGGGGGAATATTACATTTTTCACCTTATATTTGATTTCTTTAAGTCACAAAAATAGGCTGTTTTAACTGTGATAGTATTCCAACTAATTGGAATTAGTTTTTGATTATAATTTCCCCACCAAGTTATATCAATTGCATACTTACAGATATATAGATGTATGTAGATATAGCTGTAACCTTTATTTTGCTCAAAGTAAACAACTTCTTTCACTAAAATAGTTTGTATTGTTGACTCATTGAAGCCAACCTCTCTTCCAGTTTTTTATTTTCACCACGTCTCAATCTTTTTGTCAAATTTCATTTCCAAAATATTTACCTGATATCTTTTCCCATTCTCATTTGTGACGTCGCTTTTACTTCTAATTAAAGGGACGTTACTCTTATTATGATGTTCCCTTAACTGGACAGAGATTTGAAAATCACATTAATCAAACTTCTTACCACTTGTATAAAGGATGGTCGCAATTAATTTAGTCATATATTAATTAATTAGTAATATTAAGGATCTGCTATATTACTACTAATTTTATTTTATTTATTTATCTATTTTTTTTAAATACATATTTAAACAAATTTATGTGGGATTTAAAATATGTCATGGTATGATAAATTATAAGATTTAAGTTATGCAGCAGCAGTATCATCATCATCATTATTATTATTATTAATAATAATAAAAAATTAATTCAAGCTAGTTTCTACATCTTTTGTTTTGTTACATTTTGGCCACAGTTCTGTCTGTTAGTAGCCTTCCAGGAATATCAAACAAAATCCTTTATTTTATCAGTAGAAGGTTCTCTTCACCCCTACCTATTGAATTTGAAATTTTTTTCCTCGGGAAATTCCTCAGAATCCATCAATATTTTTCTTGATGATACCAAGCTAGTGTATATTTTTTTCACTGCCCAATCCAAGGATGTAAATGGCAATTTTCAAGGGACACTTTTTATCTATTAAGCCATGTGCCAAAGGACACTCTAGTCACTAATGCTAGAATTTTAACTTCTTTTCTAAAATAGATTTAAAAAAAAATAATTCTAATTGAATTATTTTTATATTTTTCTTTAATTTAAAAAAAGTTTCCACTTTTATTCTTTTCCCATTTTTTTTTTAAACTTAAATTTTTTTGCCAAGTTCATATTGCAAAGGTAGATTCATCAATTTTGCTAATTAAATTTGGATTTAAAATAAGTTATTGGTATTTTTATCTTTCTTCAAAAGATGTGCAAACTGTTAATATGAATTTGTTTTTTTTCAGGTGATGTTTCAGAATTTATGAAGGATCTGCTTATCCCAAGGTGGAATGGTCTATATTGTATAAAATCCATCTTTTTTTTTTTTTATTGTTTTTATTGTTTTCTTTCTAGACATGTTGAGGGAGCTTTGAATGAGTTTCAACCACACATTGTTATCTACAATGCTGGCACTGACATACTGGATGGTGACCCTTTAGGAAATCTTGCTGTCTCTCCAAATGTAAGTTCAGTTTAAGGCAAAAAGGCTCCCTCATCTGCATTTATATATTTTGTTGGAGAACACACATTTTCTACAAAATTTCTCAAACATTCAGGCCAGTAAATGTAATTAATACTGCTTAATTAAAAAACAGAGCATTTACTTAAATAAATTGTATCTATTAAAATAACGTATAAACAGAAAATATATTAAATAATTGTTTGACATAGTCCATTTCATTGTGTGTGTATATATATATATATATATAGTGAACATTAAAGTCAACACTCAGAAGCGACAGGCTTTTTCATGCTAGACGCAATCGCAATCCGACTTTAATGTTCACTTTTATATTTACACACACTATCTCTGATATTGAGCACTTTATCCCATAAATATAGCACACCTTAAAACTATATTTCTGCATATATATATATATATATATATATATACACACACAATGTAATATAATGGCTGGCCACTCATATCCAAGTATACCAGTTTGCTAGGGTGGCTAGCCTATCCTTATTGAAGATTCTCACTCAGGCACATTTGCATTTGTTCAACACCCACAGAATCCACAATGTGGTTTATACTGCAACTATGCTGAGTGGACCTTAGTTATGGTTTCTGGGATAAAGTGAGTTATCTAAGTGTGAACAAGTCCAGCACGCTCAAAACCTTGATCACAGTGACTTGTGGCTTCATGCTAGCACAACCACCAATGGCACCCCCAACACCACCCCTGTGTCTACCCAATTTCACTCACAAGGCTCAGGTCAACCCATGGTATGATTTTCAGGCACCTTTCCAAAGGTACTGCAAGCTGGGGATTGCCTACTCCAGACCAATCATATATGGAAGTCACCTTCCTGATAAATTGACCCTTGGTGAGATTCAAACCCCAGGTCTCTCTCCTCATGGTCAGAATGTCAATGTTCTAACCACTCCAGCCACATGCCTATACACGCACATTATATATATATATATATATATATATATATATATATATATAGCTTTAAGGACAAGGATCATATTTTTTTCTATTATTAAAATAGATACAAAAGTATCTTGTTTAAGAACAGGATTTTAGGCATCTTTCGGCCAACATTTCCTCAAAAACAGAATTGTCAACAAATATAAAACAAAGATGCTAAGAAAATTTTTTATCAACAACTGATATTAAGAAATCAGTTACTCAATAGGCATGTAAGGCAGTAGTTTCCTCGAATAGGAACAACCTATATTTCATCTCTTGTTGACTACACAGGGCAGGTCATTGCATGAGTCTCATGTAAACAGGACACTTAGAGGGACCATATCTCTTAGACTCATTGAACTTAATGATCTTTTGTTCAATGGTAGCTGTCAAAACACATTCAGAGTAACCATTCATTAATAAAAGCTGTTTAATTTTCTTTAGCTCGGTGTTGAATCTACATTCAGTGCACAACATCAATACGCGGTGAGTAAGGGTCCTAATAAGATTAATTTTCCTGGATCTGGATGCAAAAAAATCCCAAGTTAAGTAAAACCCAGAAAAGGTAGGTTTATGATAAACACTGGTAAGAAAGCCCACAGGTGTTCTCTCCACTAGTACATCCAAGAAAGGAAGCTGATTATACTCTTCTATCTCCATTGTATATTTTAGAAAAAGATGGAGATTATTAAGCTGAGAGAAAAACTCTTCCACTTTACTCAAAAATAAGACTTAAAGGTGTCATCTACATAGTGGAAGTAGCAATAAGGCTTATTAATCTTATTAAAGAGCTGTTTCACATGAAAGCCAACAAAAATGTTAGTCAACAGAGGACCCAAAGGACTACCCATTGCTACTCTATCTATGTGTTGATACATGCAATTGTCAAAGCTGAAGGAGACAGACTGTAGCCATCTCTATCAATTCAACAAAAACACTCTCACGGAAAGATGGAGTCGTTACAGGGCCACAATACAAAAAGTCCACACAGATCTCTTGTTTCATCCAGTGGAACATTAGTGAACAGACTAGTTATATTGCACGATATGAAAATCTCAGTATTGGAATTTGGTTTCAGTTTGCGCATATAATCAGCAAACTAAAAAGAGTCAGGCACACATTATTCAGAATACTAAAATAGGTTTTAGAACTTTGTTAAGCTACTTAGCCAAATTATGCTGGGCTGAACCCAACATGGACAAAATTGTCCTTAGTGGAACATCCATTTTATGTATTTTCAACAACCCTACATCCGACGACGTTGGGAGCCTATGGTACGGATATTGTTATAAACTTCTTTAGATAGAAATTTACTTCTATGAAGTTCCAACAATCTCCTCTGTAATTGAACTTTGGTTTTTAAAGAATCATCACAAGTGACATCTCCAATTTTCTGAAACTTTTACTATTATCATTTAAAATAGATAGCATTTTGTTGACAGAGTTGTTAACAGGGTTAGGACGAGACTCCATTTAGACATCTTGGAGTCTATTATTATTAACATGCAATGTCCTGTCTAAGAGATATGGTCCCTCTAAGTGTCCTGTTTATGTGGATTAGTCATGGGAGTCAAACATATGCAGACAGAATTGCTAATTCAATTAAATGGTGTTTTGATGCCATTATGGTCCGGAGTATTTTTACTACCACAAAAGACTTTTCCTCCTCTCCATAAGGATATCTTACCTACCAGTCAACAAAATTTAGTTATATATCAATATAAATTTCGATGTGAGATCGACTATGTAGGCAAGGAAATCCAATGGTTGGAGGTAAGGATTGCCCAGCATGTTCCAAGCAAGGTGCAAAGACATGAGCCAATAACATCAGAGTGTTCACAAACTCAAGTCTGCGATTGGTGAGCACCTATTAAATTCTGTTGCTTGCTGGACAAACTATTCTCCTGACTTCTTTTCTGTCAAGCACAGGGCTAGGATGAGACTCCTTTTAGACATCTATTATTATTAACATGGAACGTCCTTCCCTGTGTAAACAACTGGAAATGAAATATAGGTTGGCCCTGTTTGGGGAAACTACTGCCTGACTGGAAAAATATTTAGTAATAATTTGTCTTTTGTTTTCTTTCCCCCCTTAAATCCTGTTCTTAAACAAGATACTTTTGTATATATTTTAATAATTAAAAAAAAATATGATCCTTGTCCTTAAAATTATTTTGTCGTGGTGTGGCATTAAGAAAAATCTATCCAATATAAATAATATATATATATATATATATATATATATATATATATATATATATATATATATAATATATATATAATGTGTGTCAAAAAAAATAGAAAATAGGAAAGAACTTGTTAGGTAAATAATCCAAAGTTCTTTAGTATTTTTGTTATTATTTTAAAAAATAGTGCTCGATACAAAAGTAGAGCATAAATATAATTTATTTAAAAATATGATTCCGACGCTACATAAGAGTTCTCATGTTTCAAAACAAGAAAAAAAACTTCAATATAATTATTTGAATTAAATTGAATTAAAGTACCAAGCTCTGTTCCATCTTCAAGTGAAATTTTTGGGGAAATAACTAATTCCTGAAATTTACATGTTTTATAAGCATATTCATTATTAAAGTTAAAATTACTTTGGTAACAGCTAGAGCAGTTATTTAAAAAAAAAAAAAAAGGGACGTAAGGGTTAGTAATTTGTATCAATATCTCAGTTACATTCAAAGAGGTCATGTTGGGGTGTCTAAATTTTAAGCGGAAGATGACATCGTCTAGTCTGGTTTTTATTATTTAGAAACTTAATAATGTGTAGTTTTTCATGTAGGCATAAAGGGCATGGGTCATCCCAAGTTTTACAAGTTCTAGTTTTGTTTATAATTTTCCATTTTACTTATGGTGTTTTATTCATTTCCTTCAAATGCCAAAAATATTTAGATAGAGATGTCTGATTTCTTTTATTAATATTGTTGAAGGAGCACTTATGCTGCCTCCATCTGGTTTTAAATTAACCCTTACACACCTTTTTTTAAATAATTGCTCTAGCCGTTACCATAGTAATTTTAACTTTAATAATGAATATGTAGCGTTGGTATCATATTTTTAAATAAAATATATATATATATATATATATATATATATATATATATATATATATATATATTGAGAGACAGCCTAATTCTACAAACAGCAGCTGCCTAATCTAAAAAAGGCAAAGCTCTTCGGTAAAATGAATACGAGCACTGACTGACTGGCATTTGTTTACATTTGTAAAAACAATATGATAGAATTAGCAGTTTCTCTTTGTCGTCAGTGCTGATGGCTTAGGAGTTGAAACTCTAACTAACAACAAATCGGTTGGGTTTCAATTCTGATTTTGCACTAAGGAGTTGTGATACAGCAAAACAGTACTTACTGTCTTTAAAATGATATATATATATATATATATATATATATATATATATATATATATATATATATATATATATATATATTGTGTATTTAGGCAGCATATTTTCATTTATACGTTTCATTAAATAATATAGACAAGTGTTGTCTATTTATTTTATGTAAAATTTTTCGTATCTTCTGATAAGTTTGGTAACATTATCATTAATGAAAAAAGAAATTCACAATATTTATCCATTATTTTTTAATAAAATCTAAGCATTCGGCTTACTCAAGCCATTATCAAAGATGTAAATACAAACATATCAAACAATATACGGACACGACAGTGATGATATAGTCTGTCATTGTTTTGTTTACATAGTGGATCACTAAACAACGATGAACACGCGCATATAAGACGCTAGAAGCAAAAATCGCACCGCATCTCATGACGTCACACATGACTACACGAGAGTGAATTGGAGAATGAAATAAGGAAAGCCGTTGGTATAACCAATGGCTTCTGTTACCAATTATTGAAATTATAGACATTTAAGAATATTTGTAGAGATTCCATAGTTGATTTTGTTTAGGTTGGGTTTTAACTGTTTGATGTATAATGCTTCAAGTATTTTTAGTTTTTGTCTATTGTTTTCATGTCGAAGTATAGTTGTGTTTTCGACAAGTATTTTACGGAATTGTGTGTGCGGGCAGGCATGTTGTTTTAAATGCCTAAAAATGTTGTTTTTTTCATTAAGATGTAGTGTCAAGCGTCGTGAAAGCGAGTTTGTGGTGTGACCAACATAAATATTATTTAATTTGTTGGAGATACACTCTCCCAAAGGGCACTTGAATTTATAAACTATGTTGGTTTTTTGCAAATCGCTAACCGGGGAGAAGAATCATTTTTGAAGTATTAAGTTGGATATACTAGATTTAGTGTAGTATATGATTAATTTAATTTTTTTTTTTTTTTTTGCTAGGATCTGTAGTTGATATATTAGAATTTACTAAATTTTTTAGTATGTGTTCATCTTGTTTATAATTAGTATGCATTTGATTACGATATAGGAGATTAATATATTTGAGATCAGTAGAAGCAGTATTATGTACAATTTGCTTATTATTGAGATTTCTAAGAAAGCATCTTATTTGTTCATCAACTATATAGTTTGGAAAGCTATTATTAATAAGTGTCTGTTTTATATTCTTTAGTTCACTGTAAAAATCTGTTTGGTGGATGAATTAGTTTCTTAACGATGTATTAGATTCTTTATAATTGCTATTTTGTAGTAATATGGGCATTCGCTCTTGTAGTTAAGTGTACATGAATTTATGCTTGTAGGTTTTTTGTATGGAGAAATAGTAAATTTGTTATTATTTGTGTTTATTAATATGTCAAGGAAGGGATTTTATTATTAGTATTAAGTTCATATGTGAATTTAAGGACAAATTATTTTGGAACCGTTTTTGAAGTTGAATTATTTCATCTGTATTTTTAACTAACATAAGAATATCATCAACGTATCTTAGGTAGATTGATGGTTTTTTTAAAGTCTGTAAATAACTTATTTTCTAGGTTCGACATGTAGAAATTGCTAAATGTCGGGCCCAATACTGAACCCATGGAGACACCATCACGTTGTATATATATATTGTTATTATTATCAAAGAAAGGGACTTCAGTAGTACAAGTTAATAGTAGTTTTTTTAATATATTAGGATTAATTTTAAGTGGGGGTAAAGATGAGTTAGTGTATATATTTCTTATGATTATGTCAATAGTTTCACTAACAGGGACATTGGTAAGTAAGTTTTCCACATCAAGTGAAGCCATGATTTCATTGTCAGGTTTTTCATTTTTAGGATTTGGATTACTTCTAATGTTGATTATATTTACTAGGAAGATAGGGAGTAATAAGTTGGTTGATGTATTTTGTTAGATGATATACAGGAGTTGGAATTTGCAATATGATAGGACGGAGAGGATAGTTAGGGTTTATGTGTTTTTTATAGTGCCATATATGTAGCCAGGTCTATAATCACCAACAATTTTAGGGAGTTTTAAAGAGTTCTGTTCAGCATTATTAGCATTAATAAGTTTATTAAGCTTTGATTTTAGTTGGTTGTTGGGTTCTTGTTAAGTTTTTTTAAACTTTGTGGGATCATGGAGTATGTGGTCTAGTTTTTTGTTGTAATCAATTTATTTAGGATGACAAAAATGTTGGTCTTATCAGCTTTTTTTACAATAATGTCAGGGTGGTTACGTAGTTCTTGTGCGGCAATTTTCAGTTGTTTAGAAAGAATTTTTGAGTAGTTTCTGCTTTTATCATGTCGATCTTTCAGTGCCTCGGCCTTAAGTAAGTCTTTAAATTCTGGTGTAGTTTCTATTAGTTGTTCATCCTGGAGTTTAACAATGTTTTGGTATAGGGTCTCAATTTCTATTTTTTTAAAAAGTCGATTGTACTTACGGTATATATGGCAGTTAGGTCCAAGGTTAAGTAATTCTTTTTGGTGTAGTTAGTTCATAGTTGGAAAGGTTAATGTATTTATCAGTTTTGTTAGGAAGAGTGATATTACCTTTGTATAATGTATTCAGTTTTTTATAATTTTAATTGGTGTTGAGCTTCAGATTTATTGGTAATTTCCGTGAGTCTATGTGTAATTTCCTCCAGTTGGTCCGGGTAGTTATATTCTGTAGTTCATCGTAAATGTCCTTTTTTGATGTTAAAGTTGTTTAATTTTTTCTTTGAATATTTCGATTTGCCTTTTCACAAATCGAAATATCCAAAAAAAAATTAAACAACTTTAACATCAAAACTAATTTTACATAAAATAAATAGACAACACTTGTCTATATTATTTAATGAAACGTGTATATATATATATATATATATATATATATATATATATACACACACACACACACAAAAAAAAAGAATTAACTGTAATTTTTTCAGTTAAGTAATTCTTTTTGTATATATATATATATATATATATATATATATATATTATCAATGCTCTATTTTAATATTGAGCATTATATGAGGATATCTGCTTCACTTTTATATCTTAAATTTTCAATTTATATATATATATATATATACAAATAAAATTTGTTACTTAGCTGGTTGATGTTATATTCAGCAGCTCAACTCCAGAGTTGTTTCATAGACAAACTTTTCTAGAATTTTAACTTTTTTCAAAAATTGATTACAAAATCATTCTAATCAAATAATTTTATATATATATTTTTTTTTTAATTTAATAATAGTCCATGTGTTCCTTTTTTTTCATTTTTTTTAAAAGAAACTTAAAAGATTTTATATGTATATGTGTGCATAAAAATTTCACCACATAGAGTATATCTGTAAAAGGACAATATGAATAAAGGCAAAAGAAAAATTTATTTTAGCCAATGCATTTCGTCCTCTAAGGAACTTTATGAACAAAGATTTGTTATCTAAGCATTTTGAAAAACCAGTAACATTTAATATTTGTCACAAAATAAAATCCTTGCATATAATAGGAAATTAATAAAATGTACTTTTATTATTTCAAATATTGTTCCCAATTTGGTTGATATAAATGTTATTATTGACACAACATTTTGACCAAGTACTCTCATCAGGTATCCATTGATTGGTTGATGTGGGATATCGAAACATTGTGTTTATAATAACATCTGTATGAACCAAAATAAGAATAATAATTCAAAATAATATGAGAATGTTGACAATTACTGATCTCAGAAATAAAATACAAAATTAAGAATAAAATGGATCAGGTGAAAGTTGAGCACAATTTTTTATAATTTGAAAAAAAATTTTTTTTTTACATGGTCACTATTGCTAGTAAAAAACGTGAGATATATCCTAAATTAATTTAGTATTTTTTAAAGTTATATTTTATTTTGCTGAAGCCAACTTTCTATATCAGTAGATTCTCATTACTAAATATTTTAAAACATAAACAAATTTTTTTTCAAGACATTTAAAAAAAAAAAACTGGAGAAGGATTTTTTACATGGTCTATATTTATATTAATGTTGCCCATCATACAATGGTGTTTTAATGTGGTTTTGGCATTTTTACTCATCCATACTTCATCTGGCACATGAAAAACTTATAATTTGTATTACAAACCAATGAACAATGGCTTATACATCAGTTTCATTTTTTTCAAATATTTTCTCACACTCGTTTTTTTTTTTTTTTTGTCAAAACACACACACAAACACACAAGGAAACTTATCTTGGCCAATATATTTTGTCTGTGAGACTTTATCAAGGCAAATGCAAGGATTTTATTTTGTAACAAGTATTTATATACAACGCCAAAAATGTTACTGATTTTTCTAAATTTTTTAGTTTAAGAACACTCATATTCATCAGGTCAGCTGAAACGTCAGGCAAACTATAGAGGACATGAAGTGATACAATTCAATGTCTAAGAAATAAAAGTGAGTAAGTGATAGAAAAAATTTTGGCTTGAGTAAGCAGTAATCATTTCAGAAATATGGATATTAAAAAAAAAAAAAAAAAATGCACAGATTTATATTTTAATGTGTTATTGGCATTCTCCAGAATTTGAAAAACCAATAACATTTTTGCTCTTGGATATAAATACTTGTTACAAAATAAAATCCTTGTATTTGCCTTGATAAAGTCGCATAGAGGACAAAATGTGTTAGCTAAGATAAATTTTCATATTTTCCTATTAGAGATATACTCTATCTGAAAGTTTTACACACACACTATATATATATATATATATATATATATATATATAGATAAAAATGTCTTTAAATTTGGTATCTTGAATTTTGTTTTCACTTCTTTTACACAACTTTCTTTGACAATGAAAAGGAGAAAACGAGAATACTTTAAAGTTTAATCGTTACATTTCTTATTAAGCAAATGTGTTCTTTGTAAATTTTTAAACATTTCCAAAAATATATTTTCCAGTTTTGACATTGTAGTTTTTACACAGTGCAAACAAAATATAACCTCAGAGAGATAGATAAAATGTTCTGATATTTGAAATTGTTTTTATATAACCAAAATGCTATCTGAGTCCATTTATAATTTTACATCAGCCTATCAACTGAATAGAAGATTAGAATATAAATTTCTAACTTGGCCAATTAATAGCAAATATTGACTAAACTTAGTTTTGATCCAAGATCATGAGTCTGGCATAATCAATGATGGTCACAAACAACCCAGAAGTAATGATTTTCTAGTTGATTTGCTTGTTAGCCATTACCGCACAATGATATGATCATTACAAGCAATAGTAGCCTCTGTTATATAAACATACCTTGACATGGTAAAAACTCATTAAACCATTTAAATGCTTTACAAACAAAAAATAATTGAACTTTAGTCCTGTCCATAAAATTAGAAAATATTGTTTTATGTGGCACAATTTTAGTCAGTAATAATTTGAAATTAATTTTGAGATGCCCTAGACATTTCTTGAAAGTTTCCACATTAAGAAAGAGAAAAATACATACTTTAAAATAAAAAAATAAAAAAAACTTGTGGGCCAGTGTATCACAGCTGTTTGAGGTTTCCTACAGACCCACTGAACTTAAATAAAGTCAATTCAGGTTTCCTATGGTAAAAATTTTCTTTCCCAAGTGAAAATCATCACAAAAATAGCAAAAGTCATTTTGTCACAGCTTATTTTCTCTCAAAATATGGGTTTTCATACTTTTTTAGGGGTAAAATATTGAAAAATGACTGTTTTATCATCACCTAAACGAATATCAAGGAAACTTTTGATCTGAACCCCATGAAACTAGGTATTTTCTGAAAGCAAAAGATATATTCTTTCATTTAAAAGTAAAATTAGCTGGTGTAAATGACTCAAAAATTTTTTCAGTGGGTAAATGTGAAAAAAAAATAGTGAAAATTTTGCATTTTTTTTCTTGTTCTAAACAAATATTTCCCCATTAATGGGAAATTAACCATTTTTTTTTTTTTTTTTTGAAAATCAGAAAGCCTAGATCATAATCAAACTATTTCAGGCATAAAATTGAGAGTTTTGAAGGAAATCAACATTCCTAGGGGTTCAAAAATGCGACAAAATCCATTGTTAATTTTCAATTATGACTGCCAAGGGTTAAAAAATGACACCTGGCCACGGAAATCTTTAGTAAAAGGCAAGAGATTTATCTGCAATTCCTAACCACCAGAAACCAAAAGTTTTTTTTTTTTTTTTCCTAAAAAAAATAGTGATAAGGAAAATAAACCTAATTGACTTTGACATCTAGGTCAAAGGCCAGCCAGCCAGCTAGCAATAAACGGACGGCAAACCTTAGAACAAGTTGTAATAAAACCCACCACTCCCAGATAAAAGCAAAGGGTGAATAAAAAGGGTTCACAATTACTAGGGCTTCATATAACCTATGTTTGAACAATGGCTTGATAAGTTTTGTTTTGTTTTTTAACACCCGTGACCCGGTGATGACAACAACACTTAGCAGACAACATTGTTTTTTTTCGCCGCATATCTTTTTGTATTTCCCATCGCCGGTCCATTTAGCCTTTCTTTTTATTCAATGATGTTCATGCCAAATGAAAGAGAAAGGAATGAATTTTGAATGATGTTATTTTGAAGCGAAAATGAATATTTTTTCATTAAAAAAGGATTTTTTTCTCAGAAAATTGTGCATAATTTCTTAATGCTAACCGCCGAAAGTGACATTTTCCACAGCCAAATCGAAGATTAATTACCAGTGAATAATTCCATGTGCAAAAAATAGCCGTCTGGATCCTATAAGGTCGCCTAAAAGGTCCAGAAGTTTACTAATTGATCGAAAAACCTGTTGCGCATAATTGTATTTTTCCGGTCAGTTTCCATTATTTCATCTTGATATTATCATTTTCGGACAGCCAAGTCATCAAGGATTCAGGAAAACACTTTGACATAGGTTTTCTTTAAGAACTTTACATTCTATGAGGTGTTTAAAATGTTACTGACGAATGAGATTTTTTGCCGCATATTTCGTTTACGCGCCATGTTGGATTTTCCTATATGACAAAAACAAGGGTTTTAAACAGCTGTGGTATGTGTTGTGAAATACACATGTCTCTTGAAATACCCACAACAAACATGGCACACACACATTATTAATATTAACAAAGGTATACACATGACGTAGACAATAACAATTGTAACAAATGTATGTGAAAACTTTTTGGCTGCAAAGTATGTGTAGTGAGTGAATGTGCGTACATACATATGTATGCATGCATGCATGCATGTATGTATTGATCATGGGTTTCCCAAAAGGAAGCATGTTCTCCGAGAGATTATGACGAATAGATGGATAAGGTGAGAAAAGAATGAGAAAAATATTGCAGAATATTTATAGTCCTGAGAGCGTTCCCTAGTAGTGGTTTTGAAAATTAAAAGGAGGTAAACCGACAAAATTAGACATCTATTCGAATTGTTTCTTAGAGTCACAGTTCAAAACACCTTTTGTAAAAATGTCTGTTTTAAAAACAAAAACAACCTGGACATTTTTATAAGAGTCCAGTATTTTCTTTTTACATATGAATTATTTTGTTTTCTTTTTACTAATTTTTGAATATATATTTTGCACTTTGATTTTTTAACAGGGAGTTAAAATACGAGACTATATTGTATTCAATGCTGTGAGGTCTCGAAACATACCAATAATCATGCTTACAAGTGGTGGTTATATGCAAAGTAATGCTCGAATAATTGCCAACTCTATTCTCAACTTACACAATGAAGGTATAATTGACTGTCCTGAGGCAAGAAACTATCAAACAACAGGTTTGTTTTACTTGTTTTGTCTGTTAAATGTAATATTATTAATCATTGTTCTATTAATTTCTTTTGTTGATTTGAATTTCTTTCATCTTATTTTCTCCCATTCTGTTTATATTTTGACTTCATAACTTCAAAGTAAGCAGTGACAGGATTGACAGTGAAGAATAAGACTCCAGCAAGATTCTATTTGAAAATTGCAACTGAAAAAGAAAGGAATAAATAAATACAAGTTAAAATTCGGGATTGTTCAATGGCACACTAGCCCAGTGGAAGGGATCATTGATTCATGAATTTGGTGGCATGGTAATTGAGTTCAATCCCTGCACTCAGTGGAAACTGAGCAGAACAAGTTATCTCCCCTAGATACGGACACCAGAACAATTTACATCTTTTAGATTAAATAAAAGGTTCATGTCAAACTTTCCCTGAAGGTTATCTAGATTGACACGCCCTTGAAGAAGGTCAGAGGCTGCAATGGCCAAAAACATTAGTCTGAATGTAAATAAGTCAAAATTTAATATGGATCCCAATGCTTAATGTAAGAAATTAAAAAAAAAATGTTTATTTTTAATAAAAAAAACTGATATTGTATACGCCATTAACTAAAAAAAAACATACAAATATCACACTGGCCAAGGTACCTCCACTTTTTCGCTAAGATACAGTATATCATGATAAAAAAAGACCCCAAACTTAATATAAACAAAGTTTTTATTGTCAAAATATTTGTTATTAAGAGGAAAGACCAAAGTATTTTTTAATTATTTTTTTACTTCTTTCTAGTACATTCAGAATTTGGATTTTTTTTTTTTATACATGTCAATGGTGTAACAGCTGCTAATAAACATTTTCGTGTCTGTTTTCCAGCAAAATAATACATTAATTTAGAAAGTCTTGCAAAAATCAAATAATTGTCAGATTTTAATGTAACTTTCAGGATTTATTTACAAATGAATAAATTTATTTATGAAATTGTTATTTTTAGAAAATTTTAATAAAAATATAATTTCTTTTTACATCTCTTAGCCTCCGCTTACTTAATTCCATGAAATTTTCTAGAAATTAAAATCATCAATAAAATGTTTATTAGTTAAAAGCTGTATGCCTTGGAGAATGTAAGTCCTTAATATTTTTTTTTGTTTTCAGTCTCTTACCAAATTTGCTAAAGTCTGCTTCAAACAGTAAAATAAAAACTGCAATAAATCTAATTATTTAATTAGATAAGCTTTTAATTGCTTTTATAAATAATATATATTAAGGACATAGTCTGAAGGGGAAAAAAATACAGTGAATAATAAATTTTTCAAGAATTGTTTGCATTTTTCTTTTTAACTTGTAAAGTTTCAAATGTTTTAAAAATTCTTCCAAACATCAAAGTTATTAACTGAAGACTATATTTACTAAGTGAAAATTGAAAAGCTTTATTCAAATCATCACACCAAAAAAAATTTTAAATAAGTCTTTTTTAAGTATGGTGTTTCATATGTGACATTATCGTTAAAAGCTTACGTATTTCAAAGGTTGATACAGATAAACATTTTCGGTTGTGCACAATTGTTTCATTTTACTTCCAAGGACAGTTGAAGAGGCAACTGAAGAGAAAAACAGCCCGTTTCAGAAAAGTCTATTCCAAAAAGTCTTATAATTGTTATGTATCAAATTGCTATTCTTATTAAACTGTTTTTAAAACAATGGGGGATATGAAAAATCTTAATACAAATGTACATATAAGTAAAAAAACAAAAAACAAAAACAACTGATATTAGTAAACTCTAATCTCCAAAATGATACAGTTATAGTTAAAAAAAAATGTAAAGGTTACTTTAAAGATTTAATTCAGAAATTAAATTTACTAAAAAAAAAATTTAAAGTCTGCTTTTGAAAAAATATTCATTGTTCATATGACTAACATTTTCTGATGTTGTTTGATAAGCAAAACATGTCTGCCAAAGAAGATAATTTCAGGTTTATTAATTGCCAAATATAAAATAGATTCACAGAGTTTTTTTTTTTTTTTTATTATAGAAATAAGAGAAATTAAATGGAAGTCAGTGAATGTGACGCTTAAACAAGTTTATATAAAAAATGATTATTTCTAGATCAACAAGATTATTTAATTCCTTTAAATGAAATAAATATTTGCAAACCAAAAAAGAACAGTTGATGTAATCTAGAGAGAATTTAAGAGTTCACTATCTAAGATGTAAATAGAGAAATGTTTGCAATAAAAAAACAAAAAACAAATCATGTTTTTGCTTTAAGATAATTCATAATTAATTTTTTTTTGTTCTCGATATTTTGGGGTAAAACCAAAAAAAAAAAAAAAAAAAAATCCTGATTGAAAAATGAAAACTTTTTACAAAACAGATTTCCAAGTTTTGACAATATAGATTTTACACACAGCATAAACAAAGCAGATTCTTGGAGAGAAGAGGTCAAAAGTTCATATATATACTTTCATATAATATTTATAATGTTAAGTTTGCTATTGAATATTAAAAAAAAAAAGGTATGGCAAAACTGAGGATATCATTCTCCATTGCACAAATGTCTGAATATGAATGCTGGCATTTTTAAAAAAAACAGTCACATGGTATGTTTTTTTTTTGTGTATATTGCAGAATCTACTTAGTACAAGTAATAAAGGATAAAAGAAACCCAAATCAATTAAATATAGGTAAAATCTTTCAAATTTCGCTATATGGAAAACTTTGCTTTGAATGCTACTAACACCACTCAGTGGGTGAGGTGGGGGCTGTTTCTGCTTCTCTGACTGAAAACTTATGAAAAAGTCAGTTTTTAAAATGATACTATTTTGCAAAATTATAAAAGTGATGAAAAAGCAATATTGCACTGACGTTCATTAGTATAAAATAAAATCCAATCACCAAAATGTTGATCGTATCGACCTGTCTTGACTTTTGTGAAAAAAGTTTTTCTTCATTTAGCAGACCAATTATGTCAGCCTGCTATTTCCAAACTCTTGTGAAATAACAAAATTTCTTTCAAAATATAACAAAGTAAATAAAACAGATTGAAGAAAGTTTTTTTTTTTTCACATATTTACTTACCTTTATTATTCTCTGTATATATATATATATATATATATATATATATATAATATATTTCTAATATTTAAAAAAAAAGATACCTATTCTATTATTAAAAAAAAAAATTTTTTAATTCAAATTAATACAAAATACCTTTTCACATATGTACCTACCTTTTATTTCATATATATATATATATATATATATATATACACAACATCAGTAACATTTTTAGACACCCGCATTTACATAGATGAAAACAGGAAACTACAAATCACACTACACACTAAAATAACCGACACCCACAACTATCTACACTTTAAGTCTTCCCACCCTAAACACCTCAAAAAGAACCTTCCCTATTCACAATCACTTAGACTTAGAAGGATATGTTCCAACAATGAAGAATTAAATAAACACATTGAAAATCTGGAGCATCAATTCACAACACGTGGCTATAAACAACACCTAATCAGGGAACAAATAAATAAAGCAATTTCCACACCTAGAGAAGACACCCTAATGTACAAGATTAAAAATAAATCTAGCCGCATCCCTCTAGTAACCACTTTCAATCCCACTCTGCCTCCACTATCCCAAATAATCAAACGTCGCTGGGAAATACTACATCTCAAACCAGACCTAAAAAAAACTGTTTAAGGAACCCGGCCTTCTTGCATATCGTAGACCTAAGAACCTAAAAGAAATCATAGGTAGTAACCACATTTCAGGGGACAAGGTAATCCGTAATGAACTAAGAACAAAAACAACAGGATTTTCCTAACCATGTAACAACAAAAGAAGTTTATGTTGCAACCATATTAAAAACACGAATTCATTCACTAGCTCAATCACTAAATCTACTTTCAAAATCTACCACGATTTTAACTGTAGAAGTCATAATTTACCTCCTAGAATGCACACTATGCCAGAAACAATATGTAGGAAAATCTGAATGGCCCTTTCACTACAGAATTAATAATTATCGTAAGCGAATTAAGTCAACTCCCCATGAAAAATTATTACCTGTAGAACAACATTTCTGTCTGGAAAAACATGATTTCAAAACCCATGCCAAATTCACTATAATTGAGAGAATAGAAAAGTTCAGAGCAGATAACATTAGAAAGATTTTAGAGTCCCATGAAAATAAGTGGATACAACGTCTAAAAACAAAATACCCAGCCGGGCTAAATCATAAATTTAACAATATATAGATAGTAACAATATATAACTCAACAAATCAAAACCTACCCATATTTCTCACCCACGCAAGACAGACATGCTTACGGAGGTGTGGAGGCCTCACACTTATACACTCACCCACACGAATATACACACTTACACACATCATACTCACTCACTCCCTAATTAGCCAAATGATAACACACACCTACAGCAATACACATGCTTACACATATCATACTCACTCAGTCCCTAAGAACCAAATAACACACACACAAACACTAAACAGAGACACATCCCCTCACCAGGTCCAATAAAACTGTCAAACTGACCAGAGAATTCAGAGTAACATGTATCTATCCAGCTCTTATCTCAAATAACAACTTAAAAGAGACTGTTTGACCAACACAAGGAATGTTAAAAGATTCATGTTAAAAAGATAAAAAAAATAAAAAAACAGATGAAAACTACAGACAATATATATATATATATATATATATACACATACACACACACACAATCCCAATATTTAAAAGAAATACCTATTCTTATATTATTAAAAAAAATGTTTATTTTTTATTCAAATTAATATGAAGATACCTTTCTTGTGATGAACTTATTTTTATCCATGTTGTAAATAACCCTGAAGAATTTGTTCAAATATAAGAGAAACAAAATTACATTTTTATCTATAATTGTAAAGAGTCATTATCATTCAAAAAACTGTTTGCTCTATTATAGTATGTGATACTGGAATAAATCTTGCACTCATAGTCCACCAGGTCATCAGTAAAACCAGGAGCATCATTTGGTTGATCTGAAAGAGGCCACCTAGCCAGCATATACAAATTTATGACCCAGCTGCACTTGTGATGCACATACATGCTGCAGCCAATGACAGGAGGATATCTAAAAATCTATCTAAGAGAGAACACAAGAGTCTCTTAAATCCTTATGCGAATGTAGGATCTCTGTTCAAAGAAAGCCCCAAAGACACACACCCACTCACCATCAGCAGTTGATGAAATCTAGAATTGAATAAACAAAAATGTCATGTGTAATAGATACAGTTTTGTGTTTCTGTTAGTCCATACAATGAATGATAATATTACAGAACTCATTTTTTGTATCTGTTGCATTTTCTTGTTACCAAAATGCTTTGGGCATTTTTCTGTTATGCAATCCCTAAAGAAAGAGATGATGACCTTTACTTTTTAATAAAAATTAGTGAACAGAAAAGAAATGACAGCAATTGGTTTGGCTCATTCCCAGCAACACTAGCCACATAGATTGTGTAACACAAAGTATTCCATATACAATCACCAAAGTTAAGCAACATCAAGCATGATCAGTACCTAGATGGGTGACCACTAGGGAATACCAGGTGCTGTAAACTTGGATGTGTGGCTGATCTAATGGGTTTGTTATATTCAGTCATGTGCAAATACTCTTGGGAAAGGTATGAATCCACTTCTCCCTCTAACTATGGGTTAATTAGTAGGAATTGTATTAGTAAATCATTATCTCCTCAAAATTCATTCAATTTAAAAATATTTTCTGGCTTTTAATAAACTGAAAAAGGTTGATAAACTGTAAAACCACACAAATCCATCAATTGTTGGAATGATAATGACTCTTCTTAAAATTATTGATAATATCATTAATTAGAATTTGTTAATGAAATATAATCCCTTAGTTTTTTTTTATTTACTTTTATAAATATCAGTGACATTAAACAATATTTTCTTGTTTCTCTTTATTCACAATAAAAACATTAATTTAAATATTAGTTTAGATTTTTTTTTATACCTTTTACATGCACTTTAGTTTAATTTATTTTCCTGTTTAGAAGATAAATTGAATAAACATCAAAAGATTTTTATTTTTGGTGGGGGAGGGGGGGTTGTTGCACAATTAACATTATTATTTTGAATGTGTTTCTTTTGAAAGAAAACCAGCACATTTAATTCAATAATTTATTTTATTTTAATCTGAAAATCACATCTTTATTTTGGATAAAAAAGTGAACAGTTTTTATCATATTTGATTGAGATGTAAAATCGATCATGTACCCGCCAAATTATTTTTGACCTTCATCTGTTGATTGCATGAAATATTTTAAATATATTTTCATTTTAACTCATGTTTAATTACTAAAAATGCAAAAAAATACTTTTCTTTCTTTACAAAGCTATTATCATTATTATTTTGCAATGTAATATCACATGAACAATGACTTCAACTAAAAACGCAGAGTAATTTCCTAATCCAGTCTTTTTCTATTTAATATCCTTGGCTTAACTTCTAAACTTGCTTCACTTTGCTCTTATAACTAAAATAAAAAAATAAAACTGCTTGAAATATAAGCTTTAGGTGGTTTGATAGTTAATTAAGAAAGGCATAAGACATTATGGTTTGTCCTAGCAGCAGTCAACTCCATGTTATCTTGTTACTGACACTCTGACAAATGAAATATGACAGATTCATTTTTGCCCAAACATTGCATTCTTATATTTTTTAAAATCATTTTTAACCAAATGTCATTTTCATTTATAACCTTCATTCTTTTGCAAGTATTTTCTTGTGTATAAAAAAGTGCTTTACTGTTTAATCATATAGATTTTATAACATTTAACACCTAATATTTCCATATTGAAAACATGAAAGCTCTTGAAGATTAAACAATAACTTTTTCTTTTTACCAAAATTGCATAAATGTTTATCTGAAATTGATTCTTTTCTCAAAGTTTGGAAATTCTTCTCTAAGCGTTCAAAATGAAACCAGTGGTTGGCATGTTGATGCATGTGTTCCTGTTTTGCTTTCAAATTGCAATTTATAAACAATTTCTTTTTAACTACTCTCTATTACTCACCACAGAGAACCATCCCTGCCCCTCATTAGAATGTCTGATGCTCAACTTCATGAGAGCTCCTCTTTGCGACTACTTGACCTCACATTGACTGATCTGAGATGGAACAAATACATTGAATCAATAGCTTCATCCATTGCAAGGAAAGTTGGCTTCCTGTGCCACACCAGGAAATTTTTCTCACCGATGTCGATCCTTCAAATCTACAAATCAACCATTTGCCCTTGCATGGAGTGTTGCTGCCATATATGGTCTGGAGCCCCTTCTGTTTGTCTCGAAGTCCTTGATAAAATCTGGATATGCAATGTAATTGGCCCTGATCTGGCATCTCGTCTGCAGTCGCTCTCTCACAGACGTGCCGTCGCCTCCCTCTGTCTTTTTTACAAATACTTTCATGGTAACTGCTCTGATGAGCTGCTTTCGCTGGTTACCAGACTTCATGAATTTAATTGTTTAACTAGGCTGACATCTCACTCTCACCCTTTCACTGTCGAAACTGTTAAATGTAGCCATCTCTTCTACTCCAATAGACTCATGTCTCGCATTTCTCACCTGTGGAACTCCCTCCCCTTTTCCTCTTTCCCTGATAGCTATAATCTCCAACTATTCAAATGTAATGTCAATCGACATCTATCACCTATCTTTCTCTTCATTCTTTCCTCTATCACTTGTCTTTGCTTTCGCTCCAACTCTCTGTAACCCCTTGCATGCTAGTGGCTTCCTGCCTTTCTTGGGGTGAAACGCTAAAAAAAAAAAAAAAAAAAAAAAAACTGGAAACCTTTTTCAATTGTTCATCTTTGGATTACTTCATCAGACTGTGCCCATTGTTCATTGTATTTCGATATTTGGTGCCTGGCTTGGAATCAACAATTTTTTTATATTTCTTTCAGTTTCTAATTTTTTTTTCCCATGAAACTTGTCTGAAAACTGAACAAAAATACAATACATGTAGTCTTTTCTCTTAGATTAATAGAGTCTTAGATTCCTTGTGTTTCATTTTGATGTCATATTTCAAAAGACCTCTTTTAGTATGAGATTTTAATTGTTTGTTTAGCATTTTCACTTATGCTTAAATAAGTTATTTTTTATGAAATCTTAATATCTTTCTCTATAAATATTTTAAATGCCAAGTCCTCTTAGCCAACCACCACCTTGACCTTATCCTATCACTGATGCACTAGTTTAAGATTTAGTTTTAGACCGAAACAGGCTGTATTACTTAAACAATATCTGTTGTTTATGTTGCATTAGCAAAGCAACTGCCACATGCAGATGGCTTAATGTTCATCAGGGTAGAGAGTGGAATCAGCAAGAACATTTCAACTTCTGATCAAATCTGTTCTGTTCACTTTCATGCTATTGCTTTGAGGGAAGGCATGAATCCATCCTAAAGCTATGGGGTAGCCTAGGGGGAGTAGCATCCAGTCTAGAAAAACGACAACTATGAATTCTAAACCATGGAAATGGCAATGAAGGAAACCTTTTTTTTTTTTTTTTTTTTTAGATGATAATGATTTAGTGATACAAGTCTTATTAATTAACCCATAGTGGGGGGAGGAGAAGGGGTGGATTCATACCCTTTCCCAAGAGTATCTGCGTGTATATAAAAAACCCAACTATAATTGGAACTTGGCTCTCCAATTCCAAGCCATTATCCATTACACCACCTACACATCCAAGCTTACAGCACCTTGTACTCTCAAGTGGTCACCCATCTATCAGGCTCAGTCAACATTGCTTAACTTAAGTGATTGCATGAGAACCAGTGTTTCAATTGTGATATGGGCGTAAGCTTTAAAATTTGGGAGCTGAAGTAGTTGTCTCACACACACACACACACACACACACACACACACACACACGTGTGTGTGTGTGTATTTAGGCAGCAAATTTTCTTTTAGGCATGTCTTGGTGAATAGATTACAAACATTGTCTGCTTATTTTTATCATATTCCTTTGATACTCACAAATATTGTTCCATATTTTAAATGAAAAAATATTTGTGAATATGATAAAAATAAGCAGACATAATGTTTGTAATTTATTCAATCAGACATGCCTAAAATTATATATATATATATATATAGTTTGAATAAATACCAATAAAGTTCTTTATTAAGAACAATTAAATATAAATTGTCCAATGTCTAGTTTCAATAAGCCAGTATCAAAGTATTTCTGTCATTTGTGTGATGTCAATCTTTACATATCACTTTGTGCTTTTTTATTTTTTTATTTAATATCAAATATTTTTTTTTTTATAAATATCTCATTATCTCCTCTAATCAGCTTCTACAGATGTTTCACTCACATTTTTTACATTTCCACACTTTTTATTATCATAGTTTGTAACAACAAGTGAGGGAGTAATGCAATACAAATAATGCCTGTAGGAATGTTTTCATTGAACTCATAAAAATCGAGCCAGAAACAGTGTTTTAAAACAGGAAAATGTCTATAATGAAAATTCATTATGCAATATTCATTTCAAGAAGTTAATATTTCCTATGGCTTCTCTTAACTTGAATAATTATTTCAATGCAGCTGGGAAGGAGTGCAAAGAATCCTTTACCAATATAATCTTCACAGGTATAAGATGACATTCTTTGTGGTTGGGCTTCCACAGTTCTTCAAGACTTCTGACAAACTCTTTAATTTTGTGCAATATGTTGGCACCTTCATTAGACCTCCTGTATGGCATGTAGCTCCATCATGCTGAAAGAGTTTGTCTTTACCCAAGTTTGGTATCAAATAGTCTTTTAACAACTTGATGTATTTGGCCTTATTCAAACACACCTGTCAATTTGAACCAACTTTCTTGAGCTATCACTTTTTATGCATCCCCAAAGCATCAGACTCTTTTTCCCAGACATCAGTGATTTGGATCATTTGGCTTTCCTGTAGGCCTTATGACAAATACTGGATTGTTAGAGAATACAGATGCATCCTAGTTTCATCATTAATTGGAGGTCATTTTCAAGATCAGCTACCGGCCTTATTTTGCAGGACTCACTATTAAGACAGGGGTAAAATATTTGTCATCAGCATAGATACCAAGTCATAAACTGTTGACATCATTGATGAAGATAAGAAACAACATAAGCCCAAGGGTAGTGACCTTCGCCGCCGCCCCCCCCCCAAGAAAAAAACCCCCGCATTAATGTGAAAGAATCTAGAAAAGTGGCTGTTGAACATAAAACTCTCATTGCACAATTTGTTAAAAAAAAAATGGCTTGGATCAAATCAAATATTCAGCCAGAAACACCATAGCCCTTCAGCTTGTGAAGAGGGTCAGTATGCCAAATGCTTTTAAGATATCTAAAGCCACACCTCATCATTCTTATCTAAAACTTGATAGACAAATTCAGTAATAACCATTAATACATCAATGGTTAACCTTGAGAAGCAAACTAGATTAACAACTAAGTCTCATCATTTTGCTGTTGAAAAGGCTTGTTGCAACCATAAGTTTTATTCTAATAATTTCCTTTCTCGCACTTCTCACCTGTTGAACTTCCTTCTGGTTTCTTGCTGCCCTGCCAACTACAATCTTCAAAAATTTAAATGCAACATCAATCGCCATCTTCTGTCTTCCTGAACCCTGTTCTTTTCTTGTCCTTTCCCCTCATGAACATGTTCTCATATTCTCTAACACTCAGTAACTCCTTGCGTCTTAATTACTTTATTGCGTTGCTTGGGGTGAAATTATTAAAAAAATTAACAAAGTAAGACACTGGCTCGTAAGTTATTGTATATATTTTTAATAAAAAAGATATTATAAGCTGAAATTCACATGGTATGAATACATCCTGAAAATTTTACCAATGTTGGTTGGTTTAATAATTTTATTATGAAAACTAAGATTGATTGTTTTTTTTTGTTTTTTTAAGGCAAGCAGTCCGTGTGATTAGAGTACTCAATAGCAAGGAATAGAACATCAATAAGAATAAAAAATAAAATGTTTACTTCTTATTTATCAGTTTCATAGAATTTAAAATCCACTTTGGAGACAAAAGTATTTTTGACTTACTTTCATATATCATTTGTTTTTTAAGACATTATGGTGTAAAATTATTTGAATTTTGTTTTTCTTAAAAGATGTTAGTTTATGACGTAAGCTTACTTGAATTTATTTAAATATTTTTATTATATACAACTATACATGTAGTGAATTATTTCTGTTTTGGATAGGTAGGTATAAAAGATTTTTTTAAAATAAATTATTAATCTAATGAAAAGTTTTTGCTATTTTTAATTTATTAGATATACTTAACTACTGTAATTATATGTTGAGGATTTTGGTTATATTATCGTAATTTAACACCAATTATTTTGAATTTTTCTACCAAGAATAGTTGGCAGTTTCTGCTCTTATCATCATAAGAAAGGTGCCTTTCCTATTATTTTCATTTTATACTATTGTTTTTTTTTTTTTTTTTGTCCACATTTTTTTGAGATTCTCTCCCTTGTCCTGTAGTGCAATGTTTTTTTTCTTTCTCTTTGTGCAGAAAAGAGAATTGAAGAATCATTTTTGATACACATTATCCATCATTACAATATTTAAATTTGATAAATAAAATCTAATCTGTCACTAGAATGTAAGAAATCTGTTTTGCAACTGTTTGTTTATTTATTTTCTCATTCTGCAGAACCTTCTCCACAGTCAGCGACAACCACAACAAATGTGCCAAGGAGTTACAGTGAGAGTTTCATTTCCCGCCTTTGTTTCAGTGATTGCAAGAAAAGGCAATCTCTTGAAATGAACAACACCCAGCCAAAATAGAATGTGGCTATGGATTCTCAAGGGAAACTTACATGTGTCTTGGCCTGAGACTTTCAGTAATTTATGGATATGCTCAAGAATATCTTGTTTTTAAGTCTTTCTTCATTCATATTTTCACCATTCACTGACTTTGAATCTGTTAAACTTTTTCTGTTATTAATTTCAAACTATTAATTTTTTTTTTCATTGTGTTTTCTTTGCTTTTTATTGAGATACTCAGGTCATTTTGTATTCTATGGCTGTTATGTAAGCAGCACGAATTGGAAAAAGTGAAATAATCTCTGAAACGATTTGAACTTTTAAAATATAATACTTGCAAGTTCAAATGTCGTCTGAGGCTTATTTTTTATAACATTTGTGCAGCTTATTTAACAGAACAACCTAAACATCACAATAAAAGCAACAAAAACAGGACAAAATGTAAAATAATGAAAATGCATTAAGAAATTTGACCAACTATGGACTGTGTTGCAAATAAACAATATAGCATTGAAACAAACAGATGAAGAAGAATGCAGCTATATGAATCAATTAGTACTTTGCCTGCTGAATGTGGCCAAATTAGTAATGCATCATCCATGTCAGATGGGCTTCCAAGGATACAAAAAATTCAACTGTCAACAGTTTTCTTTTTTCTTTTTTTCTCAACCAAACTGCTTACTTCCCAAACATTTGTAGAATATAAAACAATTTAAGTGTTACAATGAAACATAAGAAAAATAAAATGAACAGTGATGTAAACTTGGAAATAAGGAAACGGCTTAAATGTAAGAATTTCCTTCAGACAGCTTAATCATTCATGAAACTTAAAATTGAAATGCGTATATTTATATTTGTATCATGAGTCCATAAAATGGCAGTCATTAATTTATGTAACAATTTGAGATATATATAATATATATGAAAAAAACTTTGAGATATATCTAAAATATATTTACAAAAGGACAAAATGAAAAAAGGAAAATTTATCTTAGTTAACCTATTTCATCCACTGAGGGAATTAACCAAAGCAAATGTCAAGATTTTATTTTGCAACAAGTATATATAAATGAAAGTAAAAATGTTAGTTTTTCAAAAATTGTAAATTTAAGACACTCCTAAATATTCACCAGGTTAACTGAAGTCTAGCTAAATTATGGAGGATGCTAAGTGACATAATTTAATGTCTAATGAATGAAAGTGAGTAAATGTTGTTTGTTGAAATTTTTTTTTATTCAATTAATATATAAATTATTTTAGTATGGGGCAAAATTATGTATTATATCTTTTTTAAATAAGAGATTATGAATTTAACCGTTTTTTAATTTTCTTAACATTTTTATATTCCTGTATGTTGGGGAAAGAGTAATTCTTTCAGGGATGGAGATATTTGAGGATGTAACACGTCAACTAAGATATGTTTTCTTTACACATACACAATTACATCTATCATGAAACAGCCTGTTGCCTCTGATTGTTGACTTCAATATTCACTTATATATATATATATATATATATATAATGAATTTGCTGAAGATAAAAAGATATTTATCTAATAAAAGCCCGAGTGTTTACTACATAAATATTTTCCCTTACTTTTTAATGTTATATAATTTATTGATTAAAATGTGATTACAAATGTAACTTGGAATTATTCATACAGGATGACCCAAAAAGATGTACTCACTTTTTAAATGGAAATAAATGCAAGCAAGATTAATGGCTAAAATTAAGAAATATTAATGTTTATTAACTTCCAAAGAACGTTTACGGTTTAAATTAAATATTAAATGAAATTAAATGCATTGACGAAAAAAAAAAAAAAAAAAAAAAATTTTGTTTATTCTACATTTGATTTTATTTAAATCTATTCATTTTCTCGTGTATATTTTGGCTTGTAATCATCTTTTTGCTAGCTTAAACAGCCTGGTCTAAATTTGAACTTTGTACATATATCTCGCCTAATTCTTGTACGTTGTCTTTTTTCACAAAAAAAGTTCAAATAATGTTAATTCACTGCTCGATTTTTATTTAGATAGAGGATATATGAACCTATACTAAGTTACAACTTCAAAGATAATATCATACAGTCATTTCCATAACTAAATCTTCCCTAATGTATATATTTGGAACTAATCTTATATTTACTATTTATATACCTTGTCATGAGTGGGTTTCCAGGTACCTTCTAGGGTCTTTGAATGAATTCTGAAATGTGGTTCATTAATTATTTTAAATTTTTATTTTCCTTCCTTCTCTCCCGATAGGAGACAGGTTCATCTATCGTCCAGTTCACACACCACCTCAGTCCTTTTGAACAGGAGTAGAGTTTTATTACTTGTTTCCTGTTTAGGATTGGGTTTCAGGTTCCTTCTAAAGTCTGATTCAGCTCTATACTCTTAACGTCTAGCCCTGAACTCTGGAATTTTATTCTGTTGCTCTTGAGCCTTGTATTGCATGAACATTATTTTAAAAATAAAAAAAATGTTCTAGGAATTCAAAAAGTGAGTACATTTTTGCAGGGAAACCCTGTATACTGTAAATTTCTGCAATTATTATATGACATTTTTCATTGCCAAGAACAATTTGTGAACAGACTTATGTAAAATTTACTTGAAAGGATCTGATGAATGTTTGTTGATAAAATTCTGAAAATTTTCAATTTTAAAATTGTACTTAATTTTAAAATTATTTTTCAGGAATTGAATTTGTATATACTTCATCACTTTGTAATTAAAAATAAAAAATGTTCAGTACTTATAGTTAATTTTATTTATTTCTTTAAAAAAAAAAAAATAAAGAAGAAAAACTAAGAACTCCTAAGGAAACGGGCTTTTATAGAAATTGATTTTCATAGAAGCTTTAACAGACTTTGTTGTGAGAAATTTGATTGGTTGTAAATATGTTGAATGTTTTAATTCTGCTTGATTTGAAAGTGAAACAAAGTGATTTCTGCAAAGATGGTTTTGAAATTTCTGATCCTTCACTGAAGCAAAAATGACACTATGCCTATGACAAGGATTTGGTCTCTAAATTTTAATGATGAAATCGCATAACATCAGTGTAAACTAAAAACCAAAAAAATCTGTTCTTTAAAATCAACTTGCATTCATTTTCAAATGTATACCAGTTGGCAGAGTGTGACAAATTTTAAATCAATATCTATTCACCCAGATTAAGATTCTTAATCTGAGCAGTGTTTCATCCTAGTCAAATCGTCTCCCACTTTATCCATACGTGTTACTAAAAGGCCCAGTGATTTATTTTTCCTCTTTGTCTTCACCTTGGTTGCTGTCTGTTTTATCAAACAATAATCAACATATACGACCCCCTATGTCTTCTACTCTATTATTAAACTTTCTTTTTTCTTTACAAATCTACTCTATGCTTAAACTTATTACAATGATAAAATACAATGAATCTGCAATGTTATTGGTCCTGATCTGGCATCTCGGTTTCAGTCTCTTTCCCACTGCTGTAACATGCTTGTGCCTTTTCTATAAATATTTCCATGGTAATTGTTCTGATGAGCTTTCCTCTTTGGTATAGATTGTAAATATTCATTGAGTTTTCATTTTTAAAAGTTAATTTTATTCCCCACCCTCCAGACAAATTCTCCATATAGGAACTAGTTAGAACTACATAGACTTTGAGGTATTATGGTGGCAGTAGTAAGATGTTGTTTTGGTGTAAGGAATACTGTGGTATGTTTGGGCCAGTCATTGTGGTTAGTTTAAGTTAAGACAGATTGAAGACCAACTTCCCCACCCCTTTTGCTTTTGTGCCATATTTTTGTCTAGGTTTCATCATTTTGTAATCAAATGGCTAGATGTTACTGGAAGTTCTATGCTGACAGTTTCTTCTCTCACACTTCTCACTTGTGGAACTCTCTTCTGGTTTCATGCTTTCCAGTCAACTTTGCATTTAAATTTTTGAAGATCAATGTCAATTGCTATCTTCTGTCTTTTTAATTTCTGTTCTTTTATTGTTCTCTCTGTTTTCTTTTTCTTGTATTCTCTCATACTCAGTAACCTCTTGCATGTTAGTGGCTTTATTACCTTGCTTGGGGTGAAATGATTCAAAAAAAAAAACTGACAAAAGGTTTACTTAACAGAGTATTAATGAACTGATCTTACCAATTGGTTTATCGCTTTCATCTGTTGTTCTACACAATTACTTTGCTTTTTACAGAAGTCCCTTTTCTCATCAATGAGTAATAATTTATCAGAGATAACACAAAGCTATCACTGAGTCCTGGAGCTGCAGAATGGTGTAACTGAGTAAACAGACTCTTTGGAGCAGATTTCTATGTCTACTACATGTATTCTTGCTGTGGACAGAAAATCAAAATCCGGTCAATTGGGAAACGAAAGCTGCAGCAAGAACCAATTAGAGAAGAGCAGTCCACAAAAAAACAAAACAACATCCTTCGTAAACACCAGATGACAAATAGATGAGAGCCCAAAGAAAAGCCAGAGCTCCCCATCCCCTGAACCATCCATGTGGTGGTTGCAGACATCTCTTCAGATCTAACATAGGACTCATTTCACACAGGAGATGTGGATGAGCCAACAAAGTCCCTCTATCTCTGGGGAGCAGGTTTCTTTCAAGTGTCAGGTTACAAGTTGATCTGCATAGTAACAGGACAAAGCGGAAAAATTTTAATGCCATCCCCCAGTTGCATACACTGGCAGGCACAGCTAAATTCTTGAGACAAAATGAAGGGTAGTATTCAAAAATAGCAAAATTCTATTATTGAATTTTGGCCAAATTCTAACCTAATGTGGGTCAGCTGATTAACTTTTTTTTTGTTTTTTTTTCTAGTGGTGAGAGGTGGGTGCTCTCTCTTTTATTCAATCCTACTAGTTAAAATCCTGTTTTATGTGCTAATTCATTTTATTGTAATTAAATGCCTTTCACAATTTTTTCAACCTCAGCCTTTACTATAGTCAGAATTCATGTCAATTCACTTTCCTATATATACCTATCTTCAATGGAAAAACTTTTGTCAATCCTCCTTGGGGATTTGTTTTTCCATTTCATATCACATTTGTTCTTTCATATTTTGAATATAAAATTTGTTTCAATTATGAAGCTACAAAATATTACCAAAAGACATAAGTAAAAGAATAAAATTTTACTGTTTATGAATTTTTATTTGAAATTTTTTTTTTTTTACATTACAATTTCGAGTTGAACAATAGAAAAATTAAATTAAAATCAATGATAAATGATAGTTCTGATTTAGTTTAACTAAAAGATGCAAGAAATTTCATAACTTAACTCAATTTTCAAAATCTAACCAAATATTAATTTTTGTTTTAGTTCCTTCTAAGTCAGGTGAAGAATTTTTCAGTCCCTCTTTGTGTAAATAAGAAATAGATATGTTTGCCTATCACCTAGTTCACACTCCTCCCCTGTCTTTTGAACAGGAATAGATGTTTAGCCCTTGTTCAGGATTGGGTTCTTGATTCCTTCTTTTCATTCTCTTTTGCTCCCAGTAGCCACTTGCTTTAGGGGCATTGTCACCTTACTTGAGCTGAACTGATTAAAAATAGACAAATGAAATTAAAATCAATCAATCCATTGCCTGAAAAACTTCAAACATCCCACAAAAATTTAAAATTGCCCTGAAATCAATTTGTTCCCTCCTCTGCCTTAACTTTATAATTTAGTAGCATAATAAAAACACCATTGTGATTTTACAAATGAATAAATACAAAAAATTATTTTTTTTTTTTTTTTTTTTAAATCACAACTATTGAAACACTATAAAGGGTCACTGGTAGTTGGAATTAAAAAAAAAAAAAAAAAAAAAAGGCTCATGTAAAAAATCCCAGATAATTGGAGCAATGGAAGGATTGAAGTGAAGAAGCAGAAAAAAGGAAACTTTTTTTTTTCATTTTCTGATAATGAGGATTACTTATAAATACAAAGGCTGGAATACGAAACGGTAAAAAGAATTTTGTTTTCATAAAGAGTTATTTAGGTCATATTAGGATTCAGCAAATAAAGAGAATTTCTTGTAGCTGACTTCTTTATTAAATGAATATCATTTACAGTTGGGAAGCAAATGTTGCTAAAACAATAAAAGATGGAATCTGGAGTCCAAAATGTGTTTTAGGAGGAAGGTAAATAATCAGGTGTGTTTTGGAAATGAACAAAACAATTGTTGAAGACAGGATTTGGTACATCAATAACTAGAAATTGCTAAATTGAAATAAAATTTTTTAAATACAAAAATTTAACATAAACCATAATTGTTGGGTAAGAGGAATGTAAAAACAAAGTTTATTGTTTTGGAATTCAAGACTGCTTTTGTTTTAGGATCGCTGTTATGGTAGGAGACTATAATTGAATATGTAATAGTTTCAGAAGTAAGAGTTAGGTGAAATGAATATAAACTGATCGATTGAAGCCAACAGTTGCAGCTTGAGCGAGAAGTGATCAGAAGCCCACAAAAGGCCTGCAGAGCCTGGCAATGGCCAGAAGAAGCCACATGACCTGCTGTTGAAGAGAATTGCTGACATGAAGCCAGACAAGAAGTCCCAACAGCTTAACATATCATGTGAATGTTTAAGCCACTTCAAGTTTCAGAAGCAAGATTTACAGTGTCACATTAGTTGAAGGGGGGGTAATTTTTGTTATATAAACCCTTTGAAAATTAACCCAGTGGTCTTTTTCATTATTTGTTTTCACTGGTGGAAGCGTTCTTGCCCATTTTCATGGCACGGTTTAACCAACTCGTGCCTAAGTGCGGGTGAAAGTTCATTCTTCACTGAACTCTGATCAAAGAACACAATGTGGGCAGAGTAGATGAATGAATGAATGAAGTGGTCAACAGATAACCAGCAGCTGACTGGTGCCAGTAATGACCAGCATGGGAAAGACCCCAGATTGAGCTGGGCCAGCCACGTTATACTATTATTTAAACAATTTTGCTTAAATCACCTTGAACAATTTTACACAGAAATGTTATTTTTCATGTTCAAAGTAACTCATATTTTAATTAAGAATTTAGCTCTATGGATTCATCTTTTACATAAAACATATTCCAATTATTTGCAATCAAAAGTTTGTCTTTGTCAAAAAAATTCCATTTACAATTACGTCTCATGATTAAATTTTCTGCATTTATCAATTTTGAAAAATTCCGTTCTATTTTCAATTTAATTAAGCATAAGCAGAAAACCAATGTTAATGTTTCATTCAAGATTTTTAACTAAAAATTGACAGGGTGGGGGGAATCCTTGCTGTTTATTAAAGTAAAATTAGTTCTTAAAATTACCTACTAATGATTTTGTATTTAGAGATAAATTGTTAATATTTTGTATTAAGTTTGCATCAATTTTGTATTATTATTTAACTCCTTCAGACTTTGTTCACCAGTTTTAAAAAAGCACTTTTTGGTAAAAGTGTCTGTGTGTATGATACATTTATTAAAAGCTTGCCACTATTAGTGAGATGTAAGATTTTTTTTTTTTTTTAAGAAAGTTTCTTTTAGAATAAGCATAGATGTTTAATTAAAAAGTGTATTGTAAAAAAAATAAAGTCAACAAAAAGTACTAATGTTTTATTGTCCCTGGGACAACAGAACAATGTTAATTTTAAGCCCTGCAATTGATACAATCCAGTGTTGCACAATACTTACTATATGTTAGTCTCACAGATTACTGTTGTAGTGAGGTTGATCCTTACTTAGTGTGTCATAAAGCTGTAATGGGCACTAAGCAAATTCCAAGGAACAATACAGAGTGATCAAGAAACTCCAATTAAAAATTTTCCAATAAACAAGAACAAAATAAATTGCTCTATCATTCTATGATTCACAAAATGTTAATTACAAAATTATTCAATCTTATTTGATAAAATTTCAAATATTTTTTTGTACAAGCATTTTCAAAACCGAAAAAATATATATATATATATATATACACACACAAGAAATTGTTATCCTTAATACATAAATAAGATCACTATTTTCTTTGGATCTATACACTTTATTTTTCTCACCATATTTTCGACTTACAAATCCATTGATTTGTTCAGATATTCATTTTTTTAATTTTATTAAAATTTATCAAATTAACCACCTCATTTCTAGAGTTATTTTATTATAGATATGTATTTTGAAAATGCTGGTCTAGAGTAATATATAAAAAAAATAAACAAACATTCAGTTTTCACCAATTCCTTCTTCTGTACATGTTGAAATATTTCAAATCAATCATTTTATTACAATATTGACAATGTAAATTTTAGCTCATCAATGTTCGGATGCATTTTTTACTGATACAAATGTTTAACATATTCTGTCCTTCACATGTTTGTCATTAGAATTGGTGATGATAAAAAAAGATGAGACAGTTTGAAAATGTTCATAAATTGATATTTATTCAGAATTAAAATGTGTGAAAAATAAAAAGGAAAAGTCTATAAAAAAAAAAAAAAAAAAAAAACAACAAAGCTGACAGTCATCCATGTTGTACTACAGATGGAAGTTTCTTGCATTTTTTTCTTTTGTTTTATGGCAGTGAAAGTCAGAGAATCTTTCAAAGTGAAGAAAAGAAAAAAATAACATGCACACAAAAATAAAAGGTTTTTCTCTTCAGCCCCAATAGCTGAAAAATCAAATAATTTACATCCAATAATCTGGATTCAGTTTTCAGTAAGAGAGAAGAGAAAAGAAAAAAAAAACATTCTGATGACTGTGTCAATGTTTTACACAGCACCTAAAAATTTCTTCCTAAGTGAAAAGTGGAAACTTTTTAGGGATACCCACAGTTTGACATGTTTAAAATAAAAATAACAGAAGGGATATAAAATTTAAATGGAGGGAGGGAAGAAAAATAGAGAAAAATTACCAACAAGCAGAGGTTTTATTGAAACATTTTAATGAATATTCCATGTGTATTTACAGGAGATGATAGGATGATGGTTTCTGCCAGTGGACAGGGGAGGGGGGATTTTTTCCCCCCCAGTTTTCATAAATGTCTTCTTCAAGCAGCTAGACTGAAATGCCAGTGAATAAGATTCTTAAAAAAAAGGGGAAGGGAGTATGTGCTTATGGAGGAGGAGGAGGAGCCACAGGGAAAAAAAAAAATCTAATTCTTCAGAGCTTCACAAAATAGCAATGAATGAATTTACCATTTCAGGCAGGTTAGATTTTGCAAGTGTATTTAATACACTGACCTAATAAAGGTGAACAAAACTTGCCCAAGGCCTACAGATCTGTTTCCAGAACTGAAACAAGCCAGGATAACTAAATGTGAAATTACATAAAACTGTGCAAAAAGAGAAAGGGTTTGAAAAGCAAACCAAACAAATTTTCATGGAGCTAAGCAGAGACTACTCAGAAAATAAAGCTATCATTTTTCGCCCCCCCCACCCAAATGTTATGATTTTAGAACCTGATTCATATTGAAAGAAGTTGAAAATCAAAGTTAATTTTTCAGAACAATAATAATGTCTATTTTCTGGCAGTAAAGTTTACCATTATTAGTGATACACAGAACATTGGTCATACAATTCAAACACAACACAGAAAAGAGAAGAGTGACTGGAAATGGAGTCATTCCTTCCGCTAAATTTTATTTAATTAAATTTTGTGCATTAAATCCAATTTGTTTGAGAAGTCGATATTTTCAAAATGACCTTATATAATTTTGATAAAAGCAAATAAGAAATAAGGTCTTTTTAAAGCTCTATTTAGTAAAATATAAAACTTGTAAACTACCTTCCCAATTTATTGCCCAAAACATGTATAGGGTGGGAGAATCTGACTACACAGTAGCCAATAAAATACAATAATCCTTGTTTACATACAAAGAAATACATATAGACTAGACTCAACATAAAAGAGAAGCACGCACGCACACATACACACACACAAAGTGTGAAAGGAAAGACAAAGCTCAAACAATTTTAAAAAAAAAAAAAAAAAAAAAAAAAGTTAATTTCAACCTGTATAATTGAATTTTCTAAAGCTGCAATACATCCAAACTCCCAAAATGTTATTTGTAGCAATGGATATTTATGTGACTTGAAATATTAAATTAGACTGATGAAAAGATTGCTCACAGAATGTTTTTGATGGTTCATCACTAAAGTTAAATTCAAAATGCTTTAATGTTTGAACATTACCCCTCCCCACAAAATTGTTTTACTAAGAGCAAACCAGATGAAAAAGTAAACATCTGTCTTCATGTGAAACCAGAACAATCAAACATTTGGCAATAATCAGAGCCCTTAATAAATGCACTACCCTACCCATAGAGTCAAACCTGCAAGTGGATGCTGCTACTACTACTGCTGCTGTGACAGTTGAGTGATTTCAATCTTTGGTGCCATTTACTCAATGCTGATTATTATTAAAAAAAAAAAAAAAAAAAAAAAAAAAAAAAAGAGAAGAAATTCTGCTGCTTCTTCTTCTTGTTGGAATTTTTCCACAAGAATTTAAACAATGAACCTGAAACTGTGCAAATACTTATTTACACTGCTTAAATATCACAGCTTTTTAAGAGTTTCCCCCCAACCAAGTAGCACAACTTTGTCAGGGAGAAAGTGTTCTTTGCTTAATTTTCTATGAGGTAAATTTGAGCTAGCATTAGAAATGGGATGGAATAGAAGAATAGCAACAGTAGACATCCAAGGAGGTAGATTCCCATCAAGCAAGTTTTTTTTTTCTCATTTCAGTTAGGTTTTCATGTAAATTTAATCAGTCTGAATGTGAATAGAAAAGTTTCAACATTGGAGGCAAATCTTGTGTTTGCTACAATTAATCTTGTAGATGTCAAGTCTACAATATTTAAAAGGTTAGAAGTTGTAAAATCCTACAATCAAATTTTTCTAAAAATTATAAAGTACAATTTGCTTAATCCCAAAATCTTTTTATGCACACAAATCATGAAGTCCTCACCATTTTTTTTTTTTTTTTAAAAAAACAAAAACTTACTGTGAAATAAGATTTTTACAAAAACACACAATGGTTAGAATGCAAGATAAAATGTCATTGTTTTATATTAAGACAGCAGAAAATGGATAGATTTTTCAAAAGTAAAGTGTATATCTGTCATTATGATTAGACGTCCACTGCACAAGAGGAAAAAAATAAAACCTGTTTGTCTAGAGGTAATGATGAAATCTAACTTGAAAACTTTTACAGTATTAAGCATGTTAAATCATTGGAAATTAGAAATAAAAAAAAACTGAAAAGTTATTTAAATGAAAATAATTTTTTTCAAAAATTGCTCCAAGTATCACAGCAGAAAAGCCAAAAAAATTATTCAAAAAAAATTAAGACTTGATCTCTATTAAAATATTCACTTTGAAAATTAATACAAACTTTTTAATAATTTTGTAAATAGGAAGATATATCTGTACTGTTGTACCAAAACAAAACTAAAAAACTGATTGTTTATTAGTGTATATATATATATATATATATATATATATATAGCTGAATTATTTGGAAAAACTATTTCTACTCACTTTAGATTAAAGTTTTTATCAAACCTGTGAAATAAAAGTATGGACCATTTGCAGAAATATCGTTAGCAAAGGAAACAAATTGTTACACAAGTAGTTTTGACCACCTTAAATATAATTGTCAATATGTAGTGCATTGTGGAAATACCTGAATATAGAGGACTGGAAAAAGCGAGAGAGAGACTTGGGTATAAAACAAATACTTACAGTTAGATAAAACAAATTCAGTCAAAGAGGCATTTTTGAAATATTTGATTTTTTTCTTTTAATATATGCCATTGTAATTATACAAATAACTATACTGTTTTTTAAGCAATGAATATATTTTTAAAAATAAAATCAATTCTGATAAAAGAAGAAAAATGACAGATCCAGTTATGATAGTGCAAAAAAAAAAAAAAAAAATCAATATAGAAAATGGAGCAGTAGGAATATTTTGGTCAAAGAGCAAGCATTTCACTAAACCTATTTTAGACAAGCAAGAAAAAGATTTTCTCTTGGTAATTTGTAGATGTTTTTTTTTATCCAAATTAAAAACTAAATTCTTTCTATGTTCTTTTATTTTTATGGGAAGTGAATTTCATAAAACTGACTCCATGAAAGATGCATTTGTAATAGGAGACATAAGTTCAACTTTACTACTACAGCTACCACTGCTGCAATAGAAACAACTAGCAGCTATGATACACACAAAAGTAATGCATGTGTGTATGTGTAAGTTTCCATGTAGAAAACAACAAACCATAAATCAGTATTTGCAAAATAATGTTCCTTAGATTGTAACAAAATGTATGTGAGCCTATGGAGAGAAAAAAAGGCAAGCTTACAGATAGGATCTACTTATGTACAATATACAATAAGGTAGCCTTTTCCACAACAAGAATTTTTCTTTTTATTTGATATCAAGTAATCAGAAAATAATCTACATTCTATGTTAATTTTGGTGATCGTTTGAGTCAACATCACTGAGGATACCTCCCCCAACAGAAAATACCGAAAAAAAAAAAAAAATGAAAAGAAAAGAAAAAAGCATGCTCCAAGACACACGCACACTCCAGTTTGCAATGACCCTAGCAATCCTATCCTATTTATTAATCCTTTCATAGAATTGAGAGAGGAGGAGGGGGATATAAACAAGAGGTTGATGGATGGTTGTACCAATTAAGCCCAACAGCAGTTAAACTAAGGAAGAGTGTTTCTTTTTACCTGAGCAACCAATATGTCTCTATCCAATTTAGAAGCACAGCAGTCAAAGCTAACCATATTTACTTGCCTTTCCTACCTCCACTGCAAAACGTCTCTCCTCAAATAGTAAAGCTCTGAAGAAGGAATAAAAAAATTTAAATGGCTCACAACTGAAAGTTTTATTTTCCCAGACTGAATGATAACTTTGGTCGGGCATTTTTCTTGTTTAAAATCCTATCTTGTTCCTGTTTTACTCGTTTCCTCTCCTCTTCCTCCATCCTTTGCTTCTCCTCAAGGATTTTACGCTGTTCCTCAACCAATTTCAACTGTTCTTCCGCCTGAAAAAGAACAAAAGAAATTATAAAATAAAAAAAATGGGGGGGAATCAAATAACGTAAGGACACAAAGCATAAAACAGTATATAAATCTATTTGGAATTTGATAGACCGCATAAGATGATCATTTCCTGGGAAAAAAAAAAAAGTCAGTCCTATTAATTTTTTCAAAACTAATACAAGTTTTTTTTGTTTTTAACTGTATGCAATATACAACATTTGCTGATAGATGGTGTTTTCACCCCTTTTTAGGCTCTAAGTCAATTTCAGTTAAGTTAGGCCAATATTAAATGCCAGTCTACAAGGTATATAGACAAGAATATTAAGACAGGCCCATCACAATCTTCTGATAGCATAGAAATAAACATTTCTGAGTATACAATTTTTTATTTTTTTTTACAATTAAGTAATCAACAAGGTCAAGTTGTATGTTAAAGCCTTTCTTAGGTGAGAAATCAACAATATTTTGTCCTTAAACTGTTGGTGGTAACCAAGTTAGGTGTGACTCATTTTCTACTAAATAATGTTTATAAATTCAGCAATCAAGACAATGAGGAAACTCAAAGAAAAAGGAAACCACCCTCCCCACCTGCAACAGAGGACACCAGTTGTAATAAGATAAAGATTGATGCTATCACTTCTTTAAATATTAACATTTTTCAAAAATAAGAAAAAAATTTTTAAGCAAGAAATGTGAATGAAAAATCAGGTTGTACATTCAAAAACAGAACATTGTTATGCAATTATCATGTGGTGTGCCAAGACCACATAACAAGTAATGCAAGATGTCAAGTTTTCTTTGAAATGTGAATGTTGGTAGCCAATATCAACAAACACTGAAGAGCCTGACTTCAATTGCTGAGTGTTGCAGTTAAGTATGAGAAAAACAAGATGATTCTCTTTTGGAATCAAAGAATATCCCAAGTGTAATGAAATTACTTTGAAAGCCTTTTTTAACATTTCATTCAAAATACCTCATCAAGAAGAGCTTCTCAGCCTTAAATGTTATTAAAACAAAATACAGAATCACGATAGATATATATCCATCCTCATTTGTGTATGGCAACCATAAGGAACCAAGATAAGATGACAAAGAAAAGTACATCTTTCATATTAGAAACAGGTCAGATATTTATTAGTATTTTTAATCTATTTATTATAATTTGACATTTAGTTATAACGACATGATTTTAATATTTTTGCTAGAGTTTTTTTTTTTTTTTTTTTACACATTTCAAAATAAAAAATAAATTAGAAGACTTATCTACTTTAATATATTCATTATATTTTTCTGGTAAAGATCAAAACTGTTATTGTTAAATTGTTATAGCATTGTTACATGGTTGTACTGACGCTTTTTTGAAAAATAGGAAATTGCCATTTCCTGGAAACAAACCAATATAAAGCCACTGATGGTGATTTATTATGAGTTCTACTATTATGTCTATGCTGGCTTGGAAATACTACTAAGCACCTGTTAGTTTATAACACAAATGCTAGTGACCAACATTTCAGTGTTTTCAGATTATATATATCAACAACAAGTAATATAAATTTCATAAAAACATGCTTTAAAAACATATATTGTCAGCAGGTAATATAAGTTTTGTAAATGTATTAGCACATCCATAGCAGCAGAAGAGTTAATATGAATTTTCAATATTTTACTGATCATATAGGAATAATAAATTTCACACAAGATATGCTTTAGAAAATAAGTTTGTCAGTCTTCAGTATCAAATAGTTTTAAATTACCACTAATCAAAGGAATTTTCCACAGAAAATAATCACCAAATAGACACTGTAACTGCATTGTGTTTGGGGAAAATAGATTAATTCTCTCATCTTAAAATATTTGCTACAAATCAGAATTACAGAGTTTTTCCTATTATTTCCCACCAAATCAAAGTTTCTTAAAGAAATAGAAAACAAAAAAAAAGGTTATCTTCAAGAATTTGGATTAAAACATTTGGTTCTAACAGTGAAACAGACACTTGTAATTGTTTACTCTGCTTTAAGCAACAGACTCTCTCTCTCTCTTGTTTGGCTGAAGTTGTATACAAAATATCATTTCACATACTCAAGTACTCATCTAAGTTTAGATAATTTCTAACCAAGGCAATCTTCTCAAATGTACCATGTCACTATGAATACAGACTTTGAGGGTAAGCATTATTTAAAAACAAAACATTAAGAAAAATAAAAAATATTGTTGGATAATTACCTAAAATTTTGTTTAAAAATATTTACTGATAACAACAGACTTTTGCTTTAATGTTAATGTTTACATTTGTTAGCCGCCACATCAATTATTGACCAACTTAAAATATTTTAAGTTATAATTAAAAATCTACCCAAAACAAACTAATCTTCTAATAATGATTTAATGGAAAATAGTAATTTCATGATTAGTCATAAAAATTTTGACATTTTCTTTTTTTACTTAAATTATAATGAAAAATATTTTTAAACATTTATGGTTAATCAGTGTCATTTAAATGCCAATGTGAGTGGCATGCAACATGTTTAACTGAATGAGTGATTTAAGTGAATAGCTGTTGACAGATAAAATGGCCTACATGTTATTCTAATACTCCCTTCAACCCTCAGTGTTATATTCTGATTGAGCCTAAAAGCCATCTGGTTACTGCTTAATTTTCCAAAACAGATTGAACTAGTGTTGTTTTTTTTTTGGGGGGGGCGACTTACTTCCTATATCTTTTATGTTGACCCTGAAATATTATAGATCTATCATCATAGAAATTGTCTTTCAAGGATAGGAAGAAGAAAATGACCAATTTCCCCCTCCACTGAACTAAATTTGTATCAAACAAAATACAATTATTTTTTTTTATTAAAAATAAATAAAAACAAATAAAATGTGAGAAAGAAATTTATTTGTGAAATTCAGATATAGAATTTTAAAATATATTTGTTTTTGGCCAGAAATAAAATATTTTGTAAATGTTTGAGGTTTAAAGACCTTTACGTGAAGAATGCATAGCAGTATAAAACCATGAAGATCTTTAGGACTGTACCAAAAATGTGCTTTCCTTCTCACAGAGGAAGGCTCAGTTAGATAGATTGACAATCACATTCAATTAATAGAAATTAGTGGAAATAATTTTTAATGAAAAAAAAAAATAAATAAATAAATAAAATGTTCTTTTAAAAACTATCAAAGTACAACACTATATATTCAATGATTCTATTTTTTTAATAAAATACTAATCAAGTCAGTGAAAAAAAAAAAAAATTATTCAAGGATATTCATTCAAATATCAAATAAATAAATGCCAATAAAAAGAATTTGGCATTTTTCTTTTCATGTACAATCAAGCAAATAAAACTAAAAAATTACCAAAATAGTAATATCATGCGTTATTTTCTTTTCATTTCTAAAGTAAAACACCTGGATTGGTTCTATACGTTTTTAAAAAGTGTACACAATTTCTCCAGTATATTTATATTTAAAATCTGCATATAAATAAAAAATCACGACTTTCATCAACAATTTAAAGTGAGGGGGGGGGGTCTTATTCAAATAAAAATATTCGCCTAAATTCATTTCATCATTTAAATAAGTGCTGAAAGTTTTATTCGATTGCAATAGGTTAATTTCTTATAGATTTTAAAATCTTACTATCTTCTGTCAAAAAATTATTTTCATAAATTATTGTTACACTTTTTAATAAAAGACATTTTCAGACAAAACTATTTTATTTTAGAATTTTTCAATTTTTTTTTCTTTAAATTATGGCATAAAGATAATGCTGATAAACTTGTAAAAAAAAAAAAAAAAAAAAAAAAATCTTATCAACAGATTATGCGAAACAGACAATTATCATTTGAAAAGATTGGTTGGTTTAGTGCCAAAATGTAAATTGGATGCTTGGATTTAGCTCTTTAAGTCAATCTCATGCATATTACAATCAGTTTATATTTTTTGTTCAAGTTTCAAAATCCATCAACTGCTTTGATTAATAGTTTGAGAAATGTGAACCTGCAGCCTATATTCATTATTCATGTAAGTTAAGAGCAGAAAAATTCACTCTCCATGCAGAATAGAAAGAAAACAGAAACTAAGTGAATGTTTGAATATTATAACAAAAAGGTGATTACACATGCAATCTGCATTCAGTTAGCATTTGCACAAACTACATGAGAATTTTTAGATTTAATAAGAAAACAAAGTTAATTTCTGCCTGTTTTGTTCTTCAGAAAAAAAAAAAAAAAAAAAAAAAGAAGTGAAGAGAGAAACAAAATATAAAAGAAAATAGATTGAAAAAATAAAAGCAAATCAGTAAATATGTTGAACTGAAAATGAAAGTAAAAAATTGGAGAAACATTAAAATAGAGAAAATTTTAATAAACAGAGAGAGAGAGAGAGAGAGAAATGTATTTATTTTTTAAATCTGTATCCTGTTTTCCCCATGTGACATGGTCTTGAAGGCCAATTTGTTGTTAAAACAATGTTGACTAGATTCTGCTTAATTTAAACTGACCATATGATACTGGCAGGACAGATTGAAGGCAAGATGGACAGAGGAAAACAACACATAACCTACCTAGCAATCCTGAGTAAATAGATGATAGAACAGGGTTTAGGAGAGATAACAAAAAATACAAAATTTATTAAGCGCTACAAAGGACAGGAAGTTGCAGAGAGCCATGATCGGCAAAATCATGAAAGGACACGGTACATAGAAGAAGAAGAATATATGAAATCACTAATGGAATTACAGTGAACAAATATAACCACTGGTATTCATCCTTTTAGAGATTAATGTATGTCTATCAAAAGTTTAGAGATTAATGTATGCCTATCAAAAGGACTAATTTGAATATAGAAAATGTATTTAAAAGGGAATAAAATAATGTCAAGCTGAAATGTGGGTAATTCATTTATTTTTTTTCAAGAACAGAATGCTAAAAACAAACACACATACACAGAAGACTGATATTAGCCAAACTAAATTCAAATTATTCTGAATTATAAGTTATCTAAACAAAATAATTTTTATTGACAATTTTTTTTTTTTTATAAACGTTTATTGTACCCTAATGTAATTTACTCACAATTTCTTTACATCACTTTTGAAATTTTTCTTTCACTAATGGTTAAAAACTTTCCTTCTTTAGTAACCTTTACTAATGATAATATTGAAATTCTTCTAGGCAATAAAATTATCAACAATTGGTTATATTGTATAATTAACACAAATACAAAATTTATCACTTAGCTAATTGATGTTATCATTTCCTTTGTATAACTTTAAAAATGCTATTATGCTATATGGCTTGTTGTCTATAGCTAAATGTTCCAAGTTTTTTAATTTCTTTTCAGGAGTATTTAAATGATAGGCTGAATAATTTTTGAGTTGATGTGACTCATGAAAATGAGCGTAGATGACATCCATTTCAGTCAGTGCATACTTTGTAAAGTTCAAAAAGGTTCATCAGCTTCAGAAACTATGAGGAATATTTATTACATTATTGCCTATGGAAATCAAGCCAGAATCTTACCTTCAAACATTCTTCCTCTTTCAGACAACCAACTTCAATTAACAATCAATCTCTCTGAACTCTAAGTGAGGGAAATCCTAAGCGGACAACACAAGAAATGATAACACAAGAGAACCCATACAGCAGTCATAATCTAATCCATGTGAAGTATTAAAATTTGATCAAGGAGTTCCACATGACAAGTTCTCAACTGGAAGAATTGACATCAGTTTGGCATTAAGTATAAAACATGCTACTGGATCATTTTTGTATAGGATCTTCCTTAGCGATGAAAAGTGGATCCTTTACAATCATATTCAGTGAAAGAGAGAATAGTTATAACCCACTGAAAAGTAGTAATGCTTTATGTTTGGAGGGATATAAAAAGGGTGATCTTATACCATGAAGTATTGAATTGTAATGAAAGTCCATTCTGAGAGAGATTGTTGTCAACTGGAAGCACTACACCAGGTTTTGTTGCAAAAGTGAGCTTTACTGATCAAATGTAAAGATGTATTACTCTTGCATGACAATGCAAGACAGGAAAAGATTTCTGCTCTAAATATAAATGCTTTACATCACCCACCTTACTCACTCACTCTCTGCAATTATCAACTTTTCTAGCTTTTCAAAAAATAAAGCACCAGTTACGAAGAGGTTAAAAATTAAATGTTTTCTATGTCAAAAGGTTGGTTTTTCTCTTAATACCCTTATTATCGTATATGCCTTTAGGTAAATTCCATTGTTTTTTTAAAAAACATATTTTTAAGATTTTCATAAAACCCAAACATATGAAACTAGATTAACACATTTTCTTTTTCTTGAGATTATCTATTATCAGCCAAGTGATGACAGATGAAGAGATCTTAAATGAAGAATGGACACTCACACCTTAACCAAAACAATTACAGAAGCTGACAAATTGTGAACTTTAGAATGGTTGGCCAAACATCGGCTAATTACTAATCAATATGAATGCCAAAAATGCCACTGTTAACCTGGACTGAACAGAAATGGTAAAAAATATTCTAAAAATTTGTATGAGGAAAAAAAAAATAAAAAAATAAAAATAAAAAATAAATCTTTTTTTCATTTTTTGTTTACTCAAAAATCACCAGCTTGGATCTCATACAAGTGACCCTCTTTATTTACTACTGGAGTAAAAATTAAGCTGCAACATATCTAATCTTGTAAATAAACAATCTCATAGTGCTTAACATTTTTGTTGTCAATTCTCAAGGGAAAAAAAAAAAAGAGGGTATGTTTCATATGTTTGGGTTTTATTAAAATTCTAAAAGTAGCTTTTTAAAACAATAAAAAATTTCAAGGGAGTATGCAGTAATTGCAGTGTCAAGAGAAAAACCTTAACACATTTTATTTTTTAATAGATACATTTATTAAACTTTGCTGAATTTTATATCCAAAGCATGACTTGCTCACTGATTAGGATTATGTAACTGAAAATGAATGATCTATTAACTTTGTAATTGGTCATTAACTAATAAGTGAATTATGTCTCAACAAATAAGATTTCTGCCAACCAAAATATTTAGCACACATTAGCTTTTTCCTTTAATATAATCACAACTACAACTATTCCTATTTCTTCTCAATTAAAACATTTTATATAAAACTAAGACAAGTCTATTGCACATTTGTACTGTCATCAACTTTGTGGTACAAAAATTTATCCTGCACCTGCAGACAACTCCACTCAACAAATGTTAACGTATTTAAATTTTACAGTTGTGTTGTTATATCCTGCTATGGCATCAGCATAGATCTTGATTGATATTGAAAACTAAGCTATTGCAAATTGAGGAAATGACATTTACAGTAGAAAGGGAAGTAATACATATGTATAATACAAAGTTCATATCTCATGTGTCAAATTATATCCTGTAAACGTTTTTTTTTTAATCAAATCTTGAATAGAGTTGTATGCAAATGAATTAATCCACAATATTCATAATTGAAATTTTTAAAAGCCATAAACATTTTATATTTTTCATAATTGTCTTTTGATATTCATTGCAAATGTGGACAGTCATGAATATTTTGGGTAAAGATATAAGAAACATTTAAAACAGATTTTGATAATCTTACCACATTACCAGAAAGCAGAAATGTTGTAAGTAGACATTTTAAAATAAATACTTGTAATTTTAAAAAAAAAAAAAAAAAGAAAAAAGAAAAGAGAGGCAAAGTACTCTTCTTTGTATGCAAGTACAATGAAACTGTCATAATTTTTAAAAATAGTTGCTGAATCATTTGAGCTCATATTTCCTGTGTACAGGGTGCGATGGGCAAATTGTCACCATTATATATTTTTAATTTTGCACATGCATGTTTTTTTTTTTCGGGTCCTTGGGTTCAACTGCCCAGTATAGTAGGGTCAGTTGAGCACCATCCTTGAGAGAGAGAAAAAAACAAAAAAAAAACACCATAATGCAATTCACTCCATTAGAAATTTGGAAATGGCATGCTGTACTGCTTGGCATTCACGCCAGAAGCTCCAATACGAACATTTCAAAGTATTTGGATGTCAATCTGAGAACAGTGCAGAGGATTTGGAAAAAGATGGATGAGTAATATCAATTACAAAAGTACGGCAGTTTGGGAAAACTCACTCTAATTGTTCACACACAAGCAAGAGAAAGAATTCCCAAAATATGTTGGTGAGACATGATTGACAATGAGATTCCCACCGAGTCAATCTGGTTCATAGCCAGGAACACAGGAGTGTCTGAGTTTCTCATCAGGCGAGTAGTGCATGAAGACATTTGGTATTTCTCATACAAGATGAGAAAGGGCCCATTTTTATCTCAAGCCATGAAGGACAAGAGAAAAAGATTGTGCTATGAAGCTTTTGAACAAACTCACACATCCCCTTCAAATGAACATCCTTTGGCTTTACTCAGAGGAGAAAAATTTCTGCCAGGATAGGATGGTGAACACGCAGAACAAACCATTGACTTGCTGTATCCCCAAAAGATGTACTGAGAGTGATGAAAACCAAATATACAGTCAATGTCATGGTGTTTGAAGTGATCACTAGTGATGGCGATATTATGCCTCCATATTGCCACGGGGTCTCAGACTCAACATGGAGGCCTACATCAAGTGCCTTGAGGAGATAGTGCTACCCTGTACCATGCCATACATGCAAAAGAACCCAGTCATGGCTGTCAGACAATTTCAGTAACCACATCACACCTTACATCTGGCCACCTAACTCCCCAGAATGGAACCCCTTTATTATTATGTGTGGGGCACAGTTGAGCGAGAGACCAAAAAAACTATTTGTAACACCAAAGAAGAAATGAAGACAAGGATTGTGGCAGCATTCACCAACTTAAACAAGACCATCCAGAAAATAGTGTACCATCCAGGAGAGTTGCAGGAGATTCTGAAGTCGACTGGAATCCATGGTTGAAGCCCTTTAGTATTTCAAGATATTTTTGTGTAATTTTGATAAATATATATTAAAATGAGATGTCAGTATTATTTTCATTTTTGCCTAATTGAGATGACAATTTATTCATTGCACCCTGTACCTGTAGAAAATGTATATGAACACATAAAATTCAAAATCTTAATTGATTACAAACTAATGTAATATTTGTACAAACATATCAATTTTATTAACTTGTTCTTTATGAAGATATTTGATTAATTGATTGGTTTTTACAGTTTATGAACCTTTTACAGGTTATGTTAAACCAGAAAATATCTTTAGATAAGAATTGTCTGGGATATAATAATGATTTATTCATACAAGTCCTACTAATTAAACCATAGCTGGGAGGGGAAGAGATAGATTCTTATCTTTCCCAAAAATATTAGTGAATATAACAAACTGAATTGGAATTGGAACTCTGCACTCAAATTTCCATTACACCATCCAGTATTCTCAAGCATGATATATGGCCATAAGTCAAAGATAATTGAATATATCTTTTGAAACTGAATAACAATTCTTTTTCAAATATATTAGTTATATTATGGAATATTTCATATGGACTATGTATATCATCAATATCAAAATAAAATAATTAAGTATTTTTCACTTTATAGAAAAAGAATTGTGATCAGGTTACGAAGGAATAATAATATCCCAAGATTATTATCTAGTGGAAGGCAAGGCAAGAATATAAATCATGGATCCAGATTAATTTTTTAAAAACATTCTCCTAGAAGCTCCCTGAAAAACAACTTGAAATACCTTTACAGCTATATTTTAACCATCTCAAAATCAACATTTCCTTAAAAAAAAACAAAAACAAAAAAAAAACACACACACACACACACAAAAACTTAGTTTTAAAATTGGATAAATACAGAAGTAAATTAGTTAAATTTTACTGAAATTTTTTTTTTAACCATTCCAGTTAACTCCCCTTGAATAATTTTACACAGAAATGTTATCATTTTTCATGCTCAGATGAACTTACATCATAGTTTAAGAATTTATTAATGCAAAACTAGCTTGGTACCTGATGTTTTGCTGATGGTAAGATGATCCAATTTCAAATCTAAATTATTTACCCATTTAAAATACTACATTTATTAGAAAATATATTCTGTTTAAATACAGGAGTCATAAAAATGATTTCAAAAGCCATCAATATTTTTTGTTACCTAGAAGTTGTTGCCAGAAAAAAATGGAAATTAGCCCCTGTGACACAGATGTTCACTTAAATTTCATTCAAATTATGTAACTGCATTTGTGTTTGAGCATGTATATTTTAATTCAGCTATAGGCCTAAAGATATTTTTTTTACAAAATTTAAAAAAAAAAAACAAAACAAAACAAAAACTAATGAATAATTCTATTTGCTACCAGATATTTCTGAAAAGTTTAAAAATCTCATGATTATCTAATTTTTTAGGGTTGATAGATTATATATATATAAAAATCACCCCACTCCCAACTTTGATTTTATTGCTCAGTCCAGGTTATGGCTTGTGCAGACTAGTGTATGTGCGTGTGTGTATATTAAATGGTACAAGTAAACGTAAATCATACAACATAGACATACATATTATGTACACACATGCAGACAGTGCATGATGGACAGAGAATCACCTCTTTTTTTATAATATAGATTACTTCTTACGATTTAGTACTAATGTTTTTCACTTTTAGAGATAGTACAAATATCCAAATTTATGTTCTTCAAACTTCATTTTTCATTCATCAGTTTAAAAAGTGTGTGTGTGTGCACGCATATACATGCATGTACTCCATTTATTAAAAGCTCACCAATGTAATTTCTTTTTATTTTAATTAGTTACTTTTAGAATAATTATAATAGAATGTTAATTAAAAATATTGCATCATCCCAAACTAATGTTCTATCATTGATGGGATGACATTAATTTTGAGCAATGATAGGAATATTTGGATAAAAGATCATTAAGCATTTTTCTTTTCTTTTTGTGCTGATATAAAACTATTTTTGAGCAACTTGTAAATCTACTACAGAACAGAGAAGTTAGTCAAATAGACATAAAAAATAAGGACAAAAATCTTTTAGTAAAGTGAAAGAAAATTGTGACAAAAAAACAAACAACAATTTGAAATTAAAGTGGCTTGGTTTTGTCACTATTACAAATGTGTTAAGATATTTAAGCAAATCTATACAAAAAAGAAAAATAGATGCAGCTATGGAGAACATTCAGTACATATTATTGAGTTATATAAAAAGAAATAAAAACAAAAATTACCAATTAAAAATAAATAAATAAAAATGTGTAAGAAATAAATTTACACCATAAAAAAAAATTCATTGAAATTGTTGAGAGCAGACATTTAAAATGTTTTTATAGTAGGGTTTTTTTTGATAAAAAACATCACTCAAGAAAAAAACAAAAACTTGTTTGAATTTTAAAAAAGAAACTAAAAACTGCAATCATTTGAGAACTAAATGGAAAAAGTTTAATAATTACATATTTTTTCATGACTACTTGAAACTCACTCAATTCAACTGTGTACTTTTCCAAATCCACATTTTACATTTCATTTTGTCCTGTGTCAATTATATAAATTCCTAAGTAAACAAAAGCAAGCAACAGGAGAGATAAACCAGACATGATGTCTGGAAAGGCAATGTAGGCAGTGCCAAGACTAAGCTTCTAAAGATTAATTATTAAATATAAAAAAGGAAAAAAAAAAAAAATCTAATTCACTGTGAATTTGTAATTTAATGAACTAATTTCTGTTTAATTCAGTAAATGGTTTTCATCTTAGGCAGTATAGTTTTCTTAAACTTTTAATCTTCAGATAAAAAAAAAAAAAAATTCAATTCACAAATCATATTTGATAATGAACCATAAAAGTAGATTTTTTCCCCATTTATATAAAAGTCATAAGTGAAACTCTTGTAAAAGTCCACACTCATGATCAAAGTATTACCTAAATTTCTTTGCAAAATATTTAAAAAAAAATTTCCATATAGTGATAATGGTTTTGTTGACTATGCCTTAACTCTAAGTAATTATTTATGGTATGTGCTTGAAGTTAACAATTACTTGATTATGATCTTCCCTTTTAATTATACAGACTAAAACTAACATTTTCAATATCTAGAATTTAAAACATTAGCAGATCAGAAGATTTTTTATTAATTATAATTTTTCAAATATTTGACAAAAAAAAAAAAAAAAAAAAAAAAAAAGCTTGCATTTTTTACCCTCAAAGAGAAATACAAACATTATCCAGTTATGACAAATTTCAGATGGTTATATACATCTCCAGGCATGAGATTTTTAACGTTTTTGCTTTAATCTCATTATATTAGTTGTAGAGTGGATAAATAAAACGGTCAAATATAAGCAGGTGTGTACATGTGTATTAATTATGTATGTATGTATAGGTGTATACGCATGTAATATATAAGTAGGCATAGATATTGCATACAAAATGAATTTTCTATAAGTAAAAATAAACAATTTTTAACAAAGGTTAATCAATTCTATAGTAACTAAGAGATTGATATGTTAAAAGTCTAGGGAATATATAGCAAAATATCTTGTCCAGTTATGTAGTATAAGGATTACAGTGATTTAAATTATTTTTCTTCTACAAATAGTCAATATTCACAATACAGTCAATGTTGGCAACATTTTCACTTATGATTTCCGACAATATATACAAGAGGAGGGGGAGAAAAATGTCAAATTTTAATAAATGCTAAAATAAAAAGAAAAATTAATAGAGAAATTATTTTTCTGGTAGAAATTCACAATTCTTTAAACAAATTACTTGCTAAAGTTTTATGATTTCTTTATAAAATGTAAATTTCTCCAAATAAGAAATATTTTATGATGTCAATTCAAACGAGTTAACTGACACATTTCTTTCAAACTTATTTTAACTATAATTTTAAAAAAATTAATAATTACACAAAAGATATGATCACTTGGCGAGACATTTGGTTGTTAAAATACCTAACAAATTTTATTTTGTTGATATATGAATCTGTTATGAAAATACTTTTAGTTATTAGAAATAACCACCAATCTGCAAATTACAAGGCAACCAAAAAAGTTCTGTCCGTTTTTTGATAAGTCACTGAATGAAGTTGAAATGCGTGTTGCAATTGTTTTCAAATTCGGACAGCCAGAAGTAGGAACATCAGACGTTATAAAAAACACGCGGACAGAACTTTTTTGGTTACCTTGTATTAAGAAAATAAAGTAAATAAAAGCATGTCAGTTATTTCAAGTCTAAAAGGATCAATATGGTGGTCCTCAAGGCCAACTAGTCTTTTCAATTAGATTTCAAAGTTTAGGAAAATGTGCTTATCTACAGTCAGACTGTTGAAATATTCATACAAATATATATATATATTAAATAAAATATAGAAAAATCCCTAGTTGTTGAAAATTAATTAAAAAAAAAAAAATTAATGGCTAACTAAAATCAATCATATAACATTTGTATGATTCCAAGTATAATTATTATAGCTTGTTATAAGAGCTAACAATTTTGGAGGTGGGCCTATTCCTAACCTTGTCTGACTGTATTTTGTTAGGTGAGGGTTCATTTTTGTCAGATGCTTATTATGCTCAATGTTAGTAGAGTTGTGCAATAAACAATGACAATGATAAAGCTTATAGATTGTGGGGGGAGGGGGAGACGTCTTGGATATTTGTAACAGTATTATTTCAAATTAATAAAATGCATATGGTGGTCAAACAAGATCTCTTCATTAACTTTCAGGCTTACAACAGCCAAATGTCGGATTTTAGAGTACCTTTAATACTCAAAAATACATTTTATGGTGGCTCCAGACAAATCCTTTTTTACCATTATCCCAAAATTAAAAGGCTGTAGTTGTTAATAGCATATTGGGTTGCCTGGAAAGTTCCTGCCAGTTTTTAAGGGAAATTAAAATACAAAACAAAATTATGCCATTAAATATTTATTCAACTAAATATGAACCTTTTCATTACACAGCCTTTCTCCATTTTTCCTTCAACTTAAAGATCCCATCTTCCCAGAATTTCAGAGGCAAAGAACATATTAAAGAGTTTTTTTTTTTTATGTCATTCAAAGAATTAAAATTTTTACCATTGAGATTTTGAGATTATTTTGCAAGGACCTGAATAAATGAAAATCCAAAGGAGCAATGTTTGGTGAATATGGCAGGTGGGGTAACGCATCCCAACCAAGCTGCAACAATTTTTGCCTGATTGCCAAATAAACGTGAGGTCTGGCACCATCCTGATGGAAAACAACACCTTTCTTGTTTGCTAGTTCTGGGTATTTTTTTTGAATTGCTGACTTTAATTCATCCAGTTGCAAGCAGTACTTTTCAGATCAATTGACTGGTTATTTGGTAGAAACTCATAGTACAGGATTGCTTTCCAATCCCACCAGATGCACAGCATGACTTTCTTGGGATGAAGACCTGCTGTTGAGGTGGCTAAAATTGGCTCACCTCATTTATCCCAGGAAATCACACTTGAAATGCAATCCAAAAGATTCTTTTCACTTAGATTATGTGGTACCCAAACATCATAGCAATTTAAAGTACCTAAGGTTCACTCTAAGTGCTCATGGATGGTGGATATTGATAAATTTAATGTTTCTGCCAATTCCTGCATTGTGTAATGTGGGTAATTCTCACTCAATGTCTTGTTTTGGCCATCATCTATAATTGGTGGGTGGGGAGATCTGCCCAAGTGTAGACACACACACAAAAAAAAAAAAAAAAACATCAAGTGTCTAAAGTGCACCTTATAATCTTCCAATTTCATAGGGATGAAAAACTGACACAAATTAAGTAATGTTAAACCTTCTTAAAATAGTTTGAAGTGTGCTCTAATAAAAAATGTAGTATATTATATCTGTCGATAAATTTGACATGTTCTCACGTGTTGGAACATCAATGACTAAAAATCGGCATGAACTTTCCAGACAACCCACTAGAAATACCATTAAAATGTTTAGAAAATAAACAACATTTAAAAAAAAAAAAAAAAAAAAAAATGTTTTAAAAATGGATAAATAGAAAACCAAATTAGAACTTTATTTTTATTTAAATATTTCAGTAAAATCCTCCTGAATAATTTTATTATGGAAATGTTCTCATTAATTAATTTTCATGTTCAGAGTGACTTTTATCATACTTTAAGAATGCTACTTTATGCATTCATTTTTCTACATAAGGAATATTAGAACATTACAACTATTCACAATGAAAATATACAATTACTTGCCCCACATGATGATTACATTTTCCATCTTTATCCTTTTTCATTTATGATAAGCAGAAAACATAACATGTATGTTGTTAATTCAAGTTCTTTAACTCCAAAATTTACAGAAGAAAAATGTAATTTTTTTTTGCTTTGTTTATTAATGCCAAATGGATTCTTTGAATTATTAGAAGCTGTTTTGGTGAGAAATGAGATTTTTATTTTATTTTAAGAAAATAGTTGCATTTTAGAATAAATATAATAGGATGCTAATTAAAAAATTTTGCATTTGTTTTTAAATTGCTGATAGGTTTGAATAGATTCCTTTGTAATTACACTGAAATTATTTCATGAATGGCTTAAATAGAAAACAGAAATGATTGTTTATTGGCACAAGATTCAAATCATTTACAAGAGAATGCATCAAGGCAGACATTTTATTGATACTATCATTTAACAAATATTGCTCATATTGGGAGGTGATATATAACTTGGAATGGAGAAAATGCTGGTCCTGCAAAGAATTCTTTTTGATAACAAAATTCACAAACCTTGCACACTTATGGTAAAAAAGAAAAGAAAAAAGAACAAAACTTTGCTTTCACTGCTAGGGTGTTAATAATTGTTAATACATAGTTATATGTTACAAAACGAAATGGTTATAATGTTAGAAAAATAAATAAATCTCCTCTCCTGTAAACATTTTGCAATTGAAAAATCTTATTTTTTGGCATCAACATAATACTTTACAGGTCATATAGCACCAAACAGTATGTTCCTTAAAATAGCGAAAGATATATAGAGCTGGACCATGTCTAATGAATGCATTTAATCTTATTTCACCATTGAAGTGTATTAGTAACAGGCACAATAAAACTTTTAAAGAAAGAAAGGTGAATTTACAATCCTCAAGAACTTCACTTCTTGCTCTTTCCTGTATAATACCACACACAGTAAGCCTCTATCCCATAGCTGATCCAAAAACAAAAGCAAATGACAAGGATGGTAACTCCACACAATCAAGAGGATTATTGCATCAAATCACATCCCAATTCAACACTTGTACCACAATATACAGCATCCATCTGCTTCTGCAATAAGGATTAACAATTACTGCATCACACCTGTGTCAGAAAAAAATTACAATAGATGTTGTGTCACCTGATTATACAAGTCACATTTCCAGCTCTTTCAGGTAGATGGTTGAGTTCTGATTGAAGGAAATTACCTACCATCACTGTTGTGAAAGCTGATGGCAGCTTTGTAAGTGTGAGGTTCTCTTGAGGTTCACAAGTATCCCTTGTGAAAGTAGAGTATCTTGAAAGACAGAATATATCTTGTTGCAGATCATTTGTACACCTGCCCCATTTTCTGGTTTATGCAGTCTTCCAATCATGTTTGGAGGACATTAAATTCATCCAGGAACACTTACTTCCAAGTATTCTACTGGGCCCTTACTTAATCCCCAGTAAACACATGAGACATATTGTAGACCTCACTAAATTCCTTAAAACCACACTAAACAAACACAACTGAGTTATAGAAAGCCCTGGACTATGACTGAATAGCTATACTTAAACAATAAACTCCATGCAATATCATGTACTTATGATTATTCAGGTGAAGGCATATGATTAGAAAATCATTTGTAATTTATTAAAAATTCAGTTTAAAGTTATTTTTAGTTATTTATTAAACTTTATAATTTGTCCCTAATGGAAGTTACATGTAAATTTAATTTTAGTTAAATATTTAAGTCTGTCCAAAGTTTTTTAAAAAAATCTAACATTTGATTAGGATAGATCTATTAACCAGAATTTCCTTTTGATAAAAATAAAAAAAATGTTTTTTAGACATCTGCAGGAAAAAAAATGAACAAAATGATATTCTCATTCACTCAGCCATTTATAAAAAATGAAATAATTTGAAAGAATTACATTCATTATTTCACAAATTTTTACATAAATTATTTTCATTTTTTTTTAAATACAATATTTTAGCAAATGTGTTCTTCAGATGTTTGTTAAATCTGTTGGTGCTTAAAAAGTTACATTCTCATCAAAATAAAAACACTGAAATGACAAATAATTTCATTCTTGGCCTTAAATTGACTTCTGATATTTTAAACCACAACTTGACACTTGTAGCTTCTCATATAAAAAGTCAAAAAGATTAAGTCTTTGCTGTTGTACTTGGCACTTATGACCATTGTGGTGGTCTTGTTGAGTAAATACAAAAATAATTTCAAACAATATCTAAAATATTGTCATTTCAATAATTAGCCTAATCTTTTATCTGTAAATACAAATTGAGGCAACAGCAAACTAGAAAAGAATATGACACCAGAACTGCCAGCTCAATGAAGAATGGCTAAAGAATGAAATGTGTTAAAAATAAAGATAAGAAATTAAAATTATATTGGGAGGAGAGAAAACTAAATCTCGGAATTTCAGGAAATAGTTACTCTACGTCTCACATATCATAATTTTTATAAAATTAATGAAGAAATCCATGAAAATATTTTCATTGTTAATTTTACAAATTATTTTAGATAACATGTCATTTTTATAATGTAGCAATAGTTTTATGAATTTTATTGGATTTCTCAATTTTCACCTTAAAAGCCAGATTACTGAAATCACAAGAAACATTTATGTTATGATTAAAAATTATAATAGCAAAACATGCACAAAATTTAGTAAATGTTTAAGATTTATAAACTATAAAGACAAAGTATTAATATGAAAGGTCTGCTCCATGTTCTAAAGCTAGTAAATTTTGTAAACTGTTGTATTTTAAAAAAATTTAAAACAGATTGTACAGCAACCAGTATTGCTGTCCACCTTCTTTCCTATTCAGAACACTCCCCTAAGTTTTCATTCAGGTTACAAATTGGCAAAGAAACAGGCTATATCATCAAACAAGTGTCTTTGAAATCCACTTTATTCAGATATTCATTAATTTTCTTCACCAAATATGATGAAGCACATTGTTGTGCATAAAAATCACCCACTTTCTAAAAGTGTTTGGTCTCTTGAAGACCTGCTCTACTTGTGCCTTCAAAATAATATGAACTATCATTTAAAAACCATCTGGAAATTATTAAAGCACTCACCATCTATAATCCCACCTCAAAACATTACACAATCTTTGCTTTGTCAATGTCACAACCTGTGAGATAGGTTTTCAGCAATAGTCACCCAGCCTTTGTTCCATTCAGTGAAAAGAACAATTGAAAATTTCAGTTGCCCATTTCATTCAATTTTGTTTGTGGCAGCAAGGAAGTGTGTGTGTATCACACACACACACACACTATCAAGTCCTAAGTAAAATGGCAAAACAGGCAAGAAAAACATCCTTTAAAATGTCTTGCCCATTTTGTCATTTCACTTAGGACTTTATATTTTGTGTTTTTTTGTAAATAATTTCTTAATGCTACAATGCCTAAAAATATTCTGGCTTGATAGCACAGACTGAGAAGATAAAGTTATCAATTTGCCTTTATCAGAGTTGTCCAGGATCTTCAAACTTTGTTACAGTTCAGTGGTACTGGCTAATCCTTATTAAACATTTTTCTTTATTCATCAAAGCTTTAGAGCATGCTTCAATCTCACAATGTGTGAGCATTAAGTTGAAACTTCAATAGTCAGGACATTCGATACAAGAAGCTGGTATTTTGTTTACATCTGCACAGAATACATTGGCTTTCATTCTACATGCTGTTGTTGGCATTGTTCAGCAAATAAACCTTTGCATTTCAATAAGTATTTATTTTATAGAATCAATAAATCATTAAGTAGATAATGCGAGAGTGTATATACAACTTAGTTTTACTAAGTATGTACTTGAGTATGTAAGGACATGAAATTATTTAGAACACAAATAATCCACAAGAGTCACAGTTGATAAAAACATTGAATATATATATATATATATATATATATACACACTTAAAACAACTTATAATAATCAAGCAAGAGGTCTGTTGAGTGAAAACCATAAGTAATAGACATTAAATTATAAGACAATAGATTAAGGAAATAAAAAGAAATTCTACTAGTCATAAAAAAAGCAGTGAGAAAATACTAGGCTTAAAGCTTCTTTAATATATAATTTCCAGTTGCATTGACAATTTAGAATCAACTACAAAATAGAATGAAAAAAGAAAACTGACAAAAGTTATTTCTTTAGCAAATCTTGTACTCAATTACCATAAAAAAAAGAAAAAAGAAAGAAAGAAATTCATCTTATGAAATTGCTATGTTTTATTCCAAAGCAAGCCTAGATGGGGAAAAAAAATATCAAAAAAGTTTTTTTTTTTTTTTTTTTTTAACAGCAATTAAACTACATATGAACTGTAAGTATTCATTTTAACAAGCATATGTCATGTAATAAGGAAAGGTAGAAGTTTCCCCCCCAAAAGTTACAAGATGTTCAACAACAATACTAATCAAGAAATGCATTTTGTAAAAGATAATATGATTACTTAGGAAAAAAAAAAAAAAAAAAAAAAAAAGTGATGAGCTCTTAAGAGTGTCCCCAATTTGTGATTTGCATAAAATACTGAAAACTTTTATTTTATGAATAATTACCAGAGATTGTTTGTTTTTAAAATCTTTACTCAAATTAACAAATGCCTGCAATAATGTCCATGATATATCAAATGCAAACCATACAAGGTTTAATTAGCTTAACTTTCCATTTTAAAAATGCCAGAATTATGCTAAAATTCATAGAATTGAATGTGTGCTTTGCAAGGAAGATGACATTTTGAAAAAAAAATGCAAGTCTGTAAAAATTGTTCGAGAGAAGAGTGACTGAAAAAGAAAAAGCAAATTACGACAAGTTCCCAGATGTCAAGAGATGAGCTTTATTATACTTCCTAAAGAATATCTACCCTTATTTATGCAGGAAAATTTGTATATTTTTAATTGAATGGATAAAGCTAATAAATGCCCATGCAATAGTAACAGAAAAGAGACAGCCATAAGGGATCTGAGTATAAATTCAGTAACCATGACTTTCTCTTTACAAAAAAAAAAAAAAAAAAAAAACACTTGAGAATTAATTTAGGAACAAAATAGTGAACAGATATTTCTTGAAGACATAGCAAATGTCAGGATACAAATTTGGATAAGTCAATCAAAATCATTCACACTTAATAATTTTGATATTCTGCATGTTGCTTAATGTCTAATTAAGTTTCATTAACATTTTTTAAATCTATATTCAAGTATTCAAAAATTGTTAATGTTTTAAAACTAACAAAATGAATACTTTATTATCTAATAAATCTTTTTTCTTTTGGTTGAAGAGCAGCATTTAGATTCATATCCACATTCTGAAGGGACATGATACATAGATCATTAAGAGAAATAATAGTAATGCAACAGTTACCAAAATATATGTAATGAACTTTCATTTTATGTCCACAAGAGAGAAAAGGATATTTTCATTGGGAAAATCATTAACAAAAACTAAACAAGTAGATGTTTGCTTGAATATTTGTAAATGTTATTAAATGTAATTATGTTGTATAAAAATGCATGAAAGTTTTACAGATTTGGAAATAAAGAAAAAGTAACAAAGCATAAAACCTTTTGATCAATGTAAAGAAAAACTAAATCTTCCCCCACAGTGTAGAATGAAACTTTCACTTTTTTAAAATGTAAATTAAGCTCCATCTATATTTCTGAGTTGAGGTATTGTAATTATTTACATTATTTGGACTTTTGTCTACATTTTTATTACCATATTCACAACATTTTGGCTGTTGTACACTCTGGCCTTCTTCAGGTGATTGGAATTTTGAACTAAACCGTTTATCTCATCCATCGGAGTAGATTGTTCTAGTTCAACGTGAAATGCTTCTTGCGGATGTCCCCGTTATCTCCCTTTAACTCAACTCTCCAAGTATTTGTTCATCACTGCAGTAGCCAGGTATTGAACTCAAAACTCTTTTGGATCCAACTGGATCCAACCAACACTTACCAGTAGGTTCAGTTCAAAATTCCATTCAGCTGAAGAAGGCCGGAGCATACAACAGCTGAAACATTGTGAATATGGCAATAAAGATGAGGACAACAGTCTGAACAATATAAATAATGTAAGTAAATTAAGTTCTACTTGTCAAATACCATAACCTGGTCCTAATAACAGTTACCAATTTTTTTTTAACATTTCAAATATTTGTATAACATAGCATAAAATATCATTGCTATATCTTTTATAAATATTTTTTTGTCTTATCATTAAGGTACCATTGAGATTGTTTTGGGAAAACCTTTGCTTTGGTCTGAAATTAGTTTATTTTTCTGGAGAGAATTTGTAGCACAACCTGGAGTCCTATACTCAAAGCATAAATATCATTTCTACAAAATTTAGCAATTGTGTTATACATTGGACAAATTTCAGTGTCCTTTTCAATCCTTGAAAAGAAAAACTAAACTGTTAAAATATTAAAAAGAAAAGAAAAAAAAAGGATAGTTCTAATGTTACAAAATTAAAAGGAAAAGAAAAACCATTTATATATAAAATAATACCAAAAATTTACATACTCTACCCAGATCATGAATCAGTTCAGATGTAAGAATATGAAACTATGCAATATTTCTGCTATAAAATATATAATCATCAGTAATATTTGTTTAAAGCATTAAGAATGGAACTTAGTACCTCATACATTCTGATGCAATTGTGAAAAATCATTGAATAATCCTTTTGGGATAAAATATTATACAAGTTATTTTCAGTTAAAAAATAAAAAATTGATTGTGATAATAGCAACAAGGGAAAAAAAATTAGCTTTCCTGGAGTGTACCACAAAGATATACAATGGAGTTCTGAAAAAGTTCTCTGCTTGCCCAACTCTTCCCTAAATTTGACCAAACATGAAATTCATTTTTTTAATCCCTTCCTGGCTGAGAACTTTTCAGCAACCCCTGGTAATAATAAGTAATCTAAGAAAGAGATCGGCTTGAAGCAATTCGAGGAAAGCATTTCCCAGTAAATTAGAAGATTGAGCCAGGACAGAAGAGCCAAAGGCAACAATAAAAAATCTGCTACGATTTGTTTATCATAGATATGGGGGTGGGGGCATATCTGAAGTAAGGGTGGATGAACACTGAAAGGCTGTATTCTGTGGAGAGATATTGAAATCAGACATGGCTATATATATATATATTAGAGGGAAAAGGGTGATCATCAAACTCTGTGCAAAGAAATCAAGATAACAGACCAACACAGGAGGATGACCAAAAGAATCAATGTAGATGTTAGGCACTGACAACCTCCTCAGTAAACCTAGCATAGAAATAAATACCAACAGCCTCTCATTAAGAAAGAAAGGACACTTGAAAAAATTCCACCACCTCAGTCTGGACACTCATACAGTTCCACCACCTGAATAGAGACATTAGATTTAAAAACAGCAAGATTACACCATGGCCTTGAGGATTAAAGCATTATCACTATCATATATGTCATTGTAAACACTCCAGGTAGAGTCCAGGTAAATTGATGGATCACACACGATGGGGTCAATTGCTAACAGGTTTCCAGTTGCTCCCTGTTTGAGCTGACATCTCATTATCCATAAGGAATTTTTCAATAATTTTCCCTGTTTCCTTGGTTTCCCAGGTGTGTGTGTGGGGGGGTATGGCAGCTATTAACCTCTACCCTAGGTGAAGGAAGGATTTGAGTATTTGTTTTATCAGATCTTCCAACTTGCCTTGTTCTATCAGGTCATTCAATGGCAAATACAAAGAGCATATGCTGACTGCTCTGTGCAAAGAATCTCTCACAACAACTGCTTGTAATTATGTTTTTAGTTCAATTTTTCTCGGGGATAAATCATTTTTTATTAAGATGGTTACGCCTCCAGAGATTCTGACATCAGATTTGTGAATATGACTAGACTCTTTATAGTTTTTAAATATTATCTATTAACATTATGTTATTTTAGTAATGTTTCCTGGATACAAATAATTGTAGGATCCAGTTTAGTAATTAATTGAAAGTTTGCTTTAGTCCATGTCAGTTCCATTGTAGTATTTTATACCCCATGTTTCGTATAGTTTTATTTGAGTTATATACTTTTAAATGTTTTCTATTTTGTTTGGAACTTTTTGGTGGCATGCCATCCATTCTCTCTAGTACCTTGAATTTATTTTTTGTGGGTGTCAGAAGTATTTTTTTTTTATTGGTTGGTCATATTTGGGGGAGACTTTCCAGAGAGGTCTATTTTTAAGGATTTGGTGGCCATATTGGTGATCTTTGTGATTTTTGTCTACTGTTGTTTACTTTACATTATTCGAACTATTGTCCTCATCTTTGTTGCCATATTTATTATGTTTTGGCTGTTGTACACTCTGGCCTTCTTCGGGTGGTTGGAATATCGAGCTGAACCCTTTATTTCACTCACTGGGGTAGACTGTTCTAATTCCATGAGCCATGTCTAATGGATGTCAGTTATCAGTTATCTCCTGTTAATTCCACTCTTCAAGTTCTCCACCGCCTTAACCAGGTATTGAATTCACACTCCTCAGTCATGTCACTGGATCTAACAGGACACATGGCACAGTGAGCGAAATAAAGGGCGGAACACAGGAAAGTAGTTTTTCTGTACACTTTTTATGGAAATAGTGATAGAGCAGTGAGAGGCTTGCAATGTTTCATTTATAGCAAATGGGGTGTAGGGTGGAAAATAATTCATCACTCTCAAGGACATTGAGAGACTTTTGGACTCTAATGAGACTGGGAAACTTCTACCCATATATGGCAGCAGTACTCCATTTTCAGCCCAATCTGGTGCTTGTAAAAGTAGAAGATAGGAGTTGGGTACTTACTGAAGTACTACAGGAAATGGATTGTATGTAGGAGTTCCACTTGTGGTATGGACAGAGTTTAAAGCCCAATAGGTGCCCAAGAGAACACCCATTTATCACAATATGGCAAAATTCAGGGTTCACTTGGTAATGATAGAATGTCACTAGTTTGGTTTCCTGAAGAATTATATTGAAAACTTCTTGGTTTTACCAATTCCTGTTGATCTTTATAAAATAAAGTTCCTGTTTTGTTAGACAAATTTGCTAGAATGGGAAAACCAACATTTCCATGTGTGTATACCTTAGATATCAATATTTTCATATGCTTTCTCCATGGAAATCTCACAATCCACTGAATGTGATTTCTTTGGTAATAGGCCACATTTTGGCACGAAGACCTATGTACTATCATCATAGCTCTCCACATCTTCCTATCCTCCATAGATCTTAGCAAGGATTGTCTTTTTTTAGTATCCCACCACCTCCCTGTTCTGCCATCCAAGCTCCATTAGGCAGGTTAATCACTGCTTTCATCTGTCCCTCTTGAGTGTCAAACTTGTTCAGGCCTTATATTAGCACTTTTTTCTTTGTGTCTAACAAAATTTTCCTGTTTTCCAATTTGCATTCAGGTTTCAGTCACATTTTCCAAAACACTTTCCAGATATTTAAATGTTTGTATTTGTTTGCTTTTGGCATCTCCAATTCATAGTTCACATCTTGGGCTCATACATCCTGTCTTCTAACAATTGATGGTTAGTCCTTTCTTCTCACTTTACTTTACTACATTGTTTATAAGGTCTTGTAGTTTTCTGTCTCTCCTATCAATATATCTTATAATAATTGTGCCCACTGTTAATAAATCCTAGTAGGATCGCCAATCCTCTTGAAATTAGCTTCACTGTACAGGTTGTTTAAATCTGATGAGAAGACACATCCTTACCTTAAAGACTTTTTTCTATTTTTGTATATTCACTCAATTCATTTTCTATCCTTATGCAAATGGTTTGCTTCCAGTATGTTCTGGATTATTCTAACATTTTTCTCAAATAAATCAAGTTGGCTAGCAGTTCAAACAGATCTTTGTTCCATACCTTATCAAATGCTTTTGAGGAATCTATGAAACAAGCATACATCGTTTTGCACTTGTATTGTTCTCTCTCAAATAATTCTCATCATAAATGCAGCATTTCTTGTCCCCTGACTCTGACTAAACCACACTGTTCTTGTTTTATTTTTTGTTTAAATCATTTGGATTAGAAGCTTATGTGGTTCATTAATCTGATTGTCCAATTTGGAAATAAACAATTATTCTTATTAAGTTTTAAGCTTATTTTCTCATCATTTCATCAGTCTTAACACAAGGTGACATGAGTAGGTCTTCTGACATAAGTTAAGTTACACCATTGTACTACTACATTTACTATCATCATGATACCATTTTAGACTATTTGTGCCATGAAAGCAAAAACTTCTCCCTTGCATGGTCACAAGTACTTTAAACATGCAAAACAGAAGAGATGGACTAAAACATATATGCATCACTTCTCAAACAATATTGGTTTGTTTATTGAAGAATTAATTAGGTCCTTTTAGAAGAACAAAAGAAACTGTTCAATGGTGTTAGAATTTACTTGAAATAGAAGCAGCATAGTCAAATTCCAAGAATTCAGGTTTTATTAACCACCTTGTGTATGAAAAATACATGATCTGATAAAGAGATTCATTTCTTGTTCAGGCCATTATAGTGTTTAAAGAAGCAGGTACAACTCATGAATTTTGCACAACCAATGCCCACTGCCAGAAAGTCATTTGAAAAATGATCACCATCCAAAAGAATGTAAATTACCTTTCATATATGTAATTATAATGTATATTATTTCTAAGATGATGAAAAACACTTTTTTCTTTTTCTTTTCTTTGCTCAATATCACTATCAAACAGAAAATTCCATGGGTTTTCTGCATAGATAACTGTATGCTTTGAAGTAATAACAAAGCTATACAAGGCTGAGGTTATTCAAGGTCACCATCAGTCATCAAGAACAGTAATCCATTTTCCAGTCAAGGCCAGTAATTTCTAGTAAATTCTGGGCACTTCTGAGGCTGTTCAGAAATCAACTAGGTTCTTCAACCATCTGCTTTGTATTCCTCCGCACAAGTTTCAACTTTCCAGAATTATGCAATGTAACTGTGAAGTAGGTTTTTTTAAATGACTGAGATAGGCAAAAAGGAAAGTATGTTCATTCTTAGAATCCGTGTAATTCCAACAGACTTTCCTTTGAAATTCAAATGACTTCAATTCCGAGTGAGGCAGTTTGCTACAACTACCAACAAAAGACCAATCTTTCATGATCATTGGTCTTCATGCTTTTCCCACAACCAATTCTATTTTGTTTGTTATAGAGTTCAATCCCCAATGTTTTTAGACTCTCACCCAGTTATACAAGTATTAAAATGGTGGATCCAGAAAATCTATCAGTCTAAAAGACTACATAATTTGTTTTATTTTCAGCATCAGAATAACTTTTCAGTAACAACTACCTATTAATGTGTAAATAAACTCCCCCGCTCATTTATGTCATTAAAAAAATGTTAATATATTTTTCTGTTTATAATTGAAGTTATTTGTTCCTGAACAACATCAGGTATTCCTGCAAATACTTTAATAGAAAAAATAAAAGAAACCTATTTTGATTCAATATTCCCAATGAAAATAAAAAGCTTACATAAACAGTTCAGGAAAAATTCCATAATAAATAAAATGGGACATTTTTTTTTTTTTTTTTAAAAAGTACAAAATTTGAAAATAATTACAAACTCCAATAGTCAATTGGATTAAGCTTTGGTTTATGAATTTGAGGATATAAGTAATTGTGAGTACAATCCCTAGACCTGGTAGTACAGACTCAATGTAAACAGTGTGAGCAATAACTGAGTCATACTAAAGTGGACATGATGAGATATCCCTAGATATGGAGGGTAGAATGAGAACATTCTACCCCTGTAGAATTGAAATTAATCCTTTATTAATATAAAAGGTTCAGTCCAAAATTCTCTAAAGGTTACTTAGAGTGACAGATACCAGAAGAAGGCTTATGGGCACAACAGTCAAAACGTTGTGATGATAACAACGAAGAGAAGAGTACATTAGTCGAAATATAAATAACAAAATAGTAAATTTTATAACTTCATGTGCTAAGAATTACCTTTTTTTTATCCTTTATAATTTAACTTGTAAACCCCTTAAAAGTGTGCTTCATTTACTTGAAAGAGATTCAACTTTAACAAAATTTCATATAGCTAATATGGAAATAACTTCATGATGTTTTATCAAATTTATAATTTTACCAGATTCAATTCTAATGGATGACAAAAATTTTATTTCTCTAAAATAACATATTTGGTAGAATTTATAAACCAGGATATAATTCAAATTTCATAAGTAAAATGTCATAAGGTAAAATTTATTATCCATTTTATTTCAATGTACAGAAAATTCAACATATACATTGTATATAATTTGGATTTTAACCTATAACTATGAAAGCATAAAAGTGTGAATTGTTTAATTTTTTTTATTAGAAAGACTGTAATAAATTCATTTTGAAACAATTTGGTTTAATTATTTTTTTTTTACTCATTATGACACAGTACATTAAAATGACATAACTCATAGGCCAATTTGATTTAATCGTGTGTATAATATTGTCATAGTAACAAATATTTATCAACTGAGTTTTTTTTTTTGAAGCAGTCATCTGCATGTTGTCCCCACTTTTGTGCAGTTTTTCATTTGTCTTATTTTTTTTTTTTGAGCTTCTACTTGCAAGTTTAACGGTTATTTTTCATATTACAATAAATCATCTATCAATTTTCTTAAAATTGTAATAAAAAAAAAAAAATTAAAAAAAAAAGACTGAATTAAATAGCAAGTTCAGTAACTGGTTCAGTTGTTTTTAGAGCAATTAATTCATTAAGTCATAGTTTGACAATATAAGCATGCCTGCAAATTCAAGTTTTTAATAAGGAAAAAATTAACATCTCCAGTTCCCTACTACACCAATACTGAAATGTCTAACAAAAAAAGTTGACTGTTTCTCTGCAGCACAGCCTTTGTTGGAACTAAATGACTATAGCCAAAAGGTTTCAAATAGAAATTGATAAGGTATTCAAAATAATTATATGCCTTATTTGGACAAGCATGCTCATCTGAGTTGTTACACAGACAATGTCTTGGTCATTGCACTCACCAGTTTTCTTCAAGTATCGTACTTGGTAACCTCAGAAATTTGAACTGAACTCTTTATTTAATCAACAGAGATAGATTGGTCTAATCTCCCTTTTCAATGGAATAAGAATAATCTCTCTCCATATTAAAGGGGGACATTTCATTTCAGTTAATTCTCACCAGTCTTATTTACTTTTGTGTAACTTATATGTTTCTTCCACTGAACCATTATACAACTTATTATGCAGTACTAACAGGCCTAGGGATTGAACTTACAACTACCAGGGAACCAATCAGATATGTTCTAACCAATGTTTTAATACACTAGACCACATGTTTCTTGTGTCAATATACACAAGTGGAAGAAAAAGACAAGCAAGACACAAAGGTGAATAAGACTGGTGAGATTTAATTGATATGAAATATCTCCAAAGCATGGAAAGTGGAATGACAAAAATACTGATACAGATTGAATAAAGGGGCTGGGTTCAAAATTCTGAGAAGGTTACCAAGTACAATGACTAATACCTAAAGAAAACCAGACAGTACAACAGCCAAAGTATTGCGAGTATAACAATCAAGATCAGAATATTGGTTAGAATAATGATAATTTCTTATCTAAAAAAATTGACAAAAAATTCAAACAGAAATTCTACTTAATTTTTAATGAATTTCACCAAGCTCATGTCTAACTTTATAGTTCAAATCCAAAATCTCTTATTGGAATCAAAGGTTCTATTTAGTGTTTTTTTTTTTTTTTTTTTTTTTTTACACGAACTTGCTGCCTTGTAGGGTGGGTTTTCAATTAGCATTTGTAATAACCAGAGATATGCCAATAAATTTATTATTAGAGAATTAATCAACAAATGATAATGAAGTTTAAATTTTAGATATTCTATCAAATCTATCAGAAATAGACAGGCACATATATACCAAATTATGCATTTCATTTACTTTAAATTCATTTCTCTAATTTTGAACCTATCAATTATTAAAACAAGTTTTTAGAAACTCCAATCAAATTTCCAGGTTCAAATTTTCAGAGAAAAAAACCATTTAATGCAATTTTTTTTCTCAAGCATTCTAGACAAAGAGTGACTACGTAACTATAAAGTAAATAACCTACATCAATATATCTGTAGAGCAATGATAAAAAAAAAGTATTTATTCTAGGCAAGAAACTCCTTTCCTGTTAATAAGTGATTCTCTATAGAAAACAAAGATTCAATTCATAATATTAGGTTAAAACAAAAGGTGATTTCTTTACATATATAACTGAAATTTATAACATATATAAATATTCTGAAAGGAGAGAAAAGGAGATGCATCTTCATCATTTGATGCTCTATTATTTCTGGAAAGGAAAAATAAAATACAATCTCCAAATAAAAAAAAAAAAAAAAAAAAAGAAGAAGATATGTGCTGTTTATGAAAGTGGTGCCATAGCCGAGCATACTGTTTGTAAGTGGTTTGCTAGTGGAAATTTTGATTTTAAAAACCAAGAATGCTCTGGCAAGGCTTCCATCAATGATGATGACCAGACTGAAACACCGATTTAAAATAATCCAGTTTACATGACATGGGACTGTACACAGATATTCTACATCTCACATATGAGCATTGTAAAGCATTTGAAAAGACTTGGATACATGAATATTTGTGTGCCTCACATTTTAATAGAAAAGATTTAATTAACTTAAAATTTCCATCTGTGATTCTGTGCTTAAACACCACAAAAATGAACCATTTTTGAAAAGAACAATCACTGAAAGATGGACTGTTTACAAAACTTTTGAGTGAAAAAGGTTGTGAAGAAAGTGAAATGAGTCATCATTAACCACTCCAAAAGCATGTCCACATTTGAAGAAAGTGATGCTGTGTATCTAGTAGGATTGGAAAAGCACACTGTGTATTACAAAAGCTCCTTCCACAAAATAAGACACAGTGAATTCAGACAAATACAGTTCCCAAATGCACTGATTAAAGGCAAATCAGAAAGGTGTCATCTTCCATCAGGACTATATCAGACCTGGCAGAAATTGGTACAGCATGGATGGGACATCCATCTACCCTTGTCATACTCCCCATGACCTTGCACCTTCAGATTACTGCTTATTTTGATCCCTACAAAATTCTCTTAAATGGGAAGAATTTCAATTCTCTGGAAGCCTGCAATAATCAGACAAGTTCATCACCCAGAAAGACGCAATGTTTTGGGAGAATAGAATCATGAAGCTGCTTCAAAGATGGTAAAAGTTAGAAGAAAATGGCACAGATGTTTGAATAAATCTATGTACAAATATCTAAATATTATTATTTGAAATTCACTTAAAAAAAAAAAAAAAAAAAGGCTCCACACTTTTGTTCAACACAATATTTATAATGAATGTCAGAGTTGTATGCAAGTTATTAGAATGTCCATCAAGAAATTATTTGATTAAATTATTGTTTACAAACTTGATACAATTAAAGTTAAATATAGTTGAAAAGTTAAAAAAAAAAAGTGGTTTTAAATTAATAAAAAATGGTTGGTTTAATCATTAATGTCTTCAATTTAAAGCAAGGCAACTTTATAAACTTATATCTTAACCCACTCTTAATCTAGAGAATGCCAAATATTCCCTAAATTTAGCCTTCTCCAGCAAAAAGTCACAAGTGTGAAAGAGTCTAATAGGGTTTGAACTCACCACGAGTTAATTTTTATTAAGTAACTCACAGATTAATCAGATATACTCTTTACAGCTTAAGTTGTTGTATATTTGATGAAATTCCAATGTTATTTTTCAAGTAGAAAATAATCCTACATTATTTTTTTTTATATCTCTCTTTCTTCATTATGTGTGCCCCAGAAAGTTGAGAGATCTCTTTCTTCATTATGTGTGCCCCAGAAAGTTGAGAGATCTCTTTCTGATTGCTAGTATCAGTTTCCTTGGAGTTTCTGTTTTCTTCAAAACATTCTTGCTAAGCACATGTTCTGTCCATGATGTTCACAAATATTTCAAAATCTCTTCCTTATGTATTCCATATGTACAATGAATTTTAACTTAAAATAACAATTGGATTTTAGAAACATTTTACTTTAGATTATATCCATTTAAAATTGAAATATAGTTTTCAATACGAGAAGTTAATATCAATATTTTCTGTAAAATATTAAAATTTTCATGTAAAGTAACAGATTGAATTTTTATTTTTCATTCAAAAGTGATCTGTACATTTTAATTATATCTGTTTTGTCCAAAACTTTCTCATTCAGTTGCAGTGAGAATTAAAATTTATTTTTAATCACTTAAATCCCATAAGTATTTGGAAACTTTGATAATGAACAAGAAAAAAATGGAAATAAAAATGTTTTAATATTGTTTTAGAAAACAAACAATTCATACTGTTCTATCACTATTAATGGGAGAACATTTTCTTCTAGTCAACTAGCTCAGTAAATTAGGAGTAATTTTTCCATAATTAAAAAGCATATAGACAAAAGACTAACTTTCAAAGAATCATTTAATATACTTATCAAAATTATTGTACAAAATAAATTTGCTACGAAAGAAATATGGTTGTTTATTTACATAATGAGATAAGAATTAAGAATAGAGATTAAATTTAGTAATTACTTCAATTAAGTTTTGCTCTTGTTGAAATAATTAAAACATCTTGTGTAATGTCTTTACAACAAAAATATAATTTACAAGATACAAACATTCCAGAGATGTCTGCATTTCATGTGGAAGCTTAATCCGAACAAAGATCAAAATCTTAAAATCAAACATTGAATCCAATGAATGAAGTAGATAACTGTTGTAGAGTACGAATGTTTTTTCTTCCTCCGTATGAATCTGAATACCTCGTCGCCAAGTGTTGTAGAGTTGTTTCACAGTGGAGGCTTGTATTTGTACTAAGTCGGTCTTAAAATAGGTTCGACGTACAAAACATTAGGAACTTGATATAATAGGTAATAACGCAGAGATCTAGTTGTGGTGGCTGGTACTTTTAGTATCCGACTAATGGTCGTCCGACATCGACTGACTGACCAACTTGCTCAGCGAATTAGCTACTACTCCTACTTATTATAGGTGGGAGAGTCTATTAACAATAGAATAGGTGTGTTTCACTATAACAATAACAAATTCAAAAATTTTACTAAATTTTTTCATATGGCTGAAGAAAAAAAAACATTTACCAAATAGGGAGAAAATAATGTAAATATTTTTTACTGAAACTTTAAGATGAGTAAAAAGAAAATTTAATTTTACTGAAAGAAATAACACTTTTAAATGATCTTAAGAGATTTAACTCTACTCCCAAACTCTATCCTCTTTCAAAGTGGGATTAACTGACAAATCAATTGTTCAATTAGTACAAAGTAGCTACTGCACTACTAATGCCTGGTAGGAATTTAGTCTATTTCACCTTCCTATTTAATTTTCTCTTCTATCTATGCCAGTTATTTGAATGCTTACTATATTAAAAATAAATTGCTTAAATTTTATCAAATTATTTTTTCAACTGACATGAGTCAAAATGGAAATTGATTCATTTTAGCAAGAGAGCACCATTTACCTTTTCAAACAAGGAAACCAATGATAGTTGAAGTTGAAATAGCAAAAATATTAGAATTTTTTTTCCATATTTGCTATTTATAAAAACAGTTCTTGTTTAAGTATAATGATACACAATTTATTCTAAAAAGGGAGAAAAATATCCGAGTATACTGTGAAGGTTTATTTCTTATTTATAACTTATTTTAATATATTTTGAAGCTGAAAATAACTTTGTATACAGTCTTAAGGAATTCAAAGATTATGTATGTTAATATGTGATAGAATTCTGAAAACAAATTCCAACAAGTCTTATTGCAAACCAGATGAAGGGAGATAATTAAGAAAGTAAAATAATAGCTACAGTACCAACCAACAACTACGTATTACTACTCACAGCAAAATATATGAGCATTTATAATTTAACAAGACAGAGGGAGATGGTATTAATCTATTAGAAATCCATACCTTCTTTTTAACCTGCCATCCAGTTATATGGATGGGGTTTATATTGCAATATAGATACTAGATAAACATGGTCATATAGTAAACAGTTTAAAAATTCTGAGAATGTATTTTTTATACAGTTGTGAACAAAAACTATTTTTGTTCGCATTTCAGTGGGCAACTCAGTAAATACTAAATATCTATATATCCAAAAAGGAAATAATTCCATTAGAAAATAGAGATTATATTCTCAAAATAGAAAACCTAAGAATAAATATCAATTGTAGAAAATAACACCAGATTTATTGTATTGGCTCAAAAGAGTTGATCAATTCTTATTTCTTTTTTATTTCTTCCTTATTTAAAAAAAAAAAGAAAAAAAAGTGATAATAAAACTGACTGCATTGCAAATATCCATTCTTCTCCAGGTTATTGAGTAGAATTAAGTAAAATGAATTTACATCAAAATCTGTGCATAATTGAATGACAAAATGACTTCTTCAGTCTAATAATACTTTTATTTATGGAGTTTGTGGGGAGGGGGGTTGCTGAAGATTAATGCATAATGAAGGAGTTTTTCTCCACTGTCATTCAATTACCTGCTATTACTCTGATATAGAAATTTGTATATATCTTCCTTCATAATCTGTATAAATTCATACATTAAACAATTCTGATGAAAACAGCATTTTATGATGAGCAGCTAAACTTTTAGATAAATATTAAACTATGTACAGATTCTTAATTTGCTAAAAGAAATTTGTGAGGTTATAAACATCTAAAAGTCACTGTTCATATTCTAATAGATTTCTAAGAGCCTAATTTTATAAAGTATTTCAGGTCTAATATAAAAATAGCAAAAATATATAAAAATATACTTACTAATTTTCTCTGAGCTTCTTCAATCTTTTTATTATTTTCTTCCATTATGCGTTCAAGGTCTTCTCGCTTTTTCCGCTCCTCTTCCTACAAAGACAGGTGACAGTGTTCATATGGTGATAAACAAGAGGGTAAGATAATGAGGTTGAAAAGGAGAGGTGAGCTGTGGATAAAAAAAAAAATGTCTAATATGACGACAGCAGCAGCAAGCATTGAAATTTTTAAAAGCAAAGGATGAAAACAATGACACTCCGGCAAGACTGCAGAAGTAGTAGCAGTAGCAGCAGCGACAGCAGTAGTACCAGTGGCAGTTCCACAACCACTACACCCTCCGCCGCCGCCACCACCACCACCACCATTGGCCACCAAAATATATGGTGGAAGAGGCGGAAGAGACATGGTCAATATTACTGAGGAGCATGTTGGCATAAAACAAGTCTTGAAATTCAAAATTCTCACTATATTAAGAAAATCAAATTCAAATTAACTTTTGTCTAATTATTTGTTCAACTGACATGAGGGAATTAAATGAAAATGAATTCACTTTTGGCAAGATTATGTGTCAAAAATATACAAGAATAAAATCTGGATAACAAATAGTTGAATATTAATTTAACCACCTTGTGTTAACTTTCATCAAAAGAAAAGCACAGACTTGGACATTTAAAATTTATGAAGGATCATTGAGAAGTGAAAAAAGTGACAAAGAATAAAAAAAATATTACATGAAAATAATAAGAAAATCATACATACCAGTTGAATTTCTTTAATTATTAAAAAAAAAACAATGATTAGAATTTGAGGAAAGTTATTTAGAATATATATTAGGGTTTTAAATTTTTTAATTAAAAAAAAAAAAATGAAAAAAAAAATTAGTGATTTCTGTACAAGATTTTAATTTTTCAACTTTTTTAACACAAGGATATATCAAAGGCCCAGCCTTTCACTTGGAGGGCAGTTTATATGTATGTATACATGTGTGTGTGCATATATATATCAATATATATACACACGCACACACACACACAAAAAAAAAAAAAAAAAAAAGTATATGCACATATATGTAAATACACACACACATTTAGGTATGTCGTGTGCATGTATATATACATATATACATAAATCTAAAGTACAATATTTTAAACAAATGGCACGGAGAAATGACAGACAATGTGACGTCATTGATAGAAAAGTATCTTTCTACATACCCAACAGTAGGTAGGTACACAGCTGTAGCACATGACACGATTATATCCTCTCCAGGAAGGAATGCCTCCTCTTCAAACTGTTTACTTCACTGCGGCAGCCAGTTTTCTCAAAGTTAAACAACAATAAAAGTCCCCAACTACAGGCACTGGTTAAAAACTAACTATTAGCCAGCTGGTAGTGGTGGCTGTAGTAGTAGTAGTAGTAGTAATAATACTAACAGCAATAGAAAATTGAGGGAATAGATGCAAAAAATGAGGTGGAATAGGAGAGAGAGAGAGAGATAGAGAGAAAGATAAAAGTGAAAGTATATAAAGATAAACAATTTGATAGTTGAGATAATGATCCCATTGAAAAACCCTTACATAAAAGCATTATCAGAAAGAAAAAAAAAAAAAAAAAAAAAAAAAAAACGAGAAGTCCTCTAAGCAAGTTGAGAAACAACATTTGATTATATTTTAGATTTAGGACACAACATGTGCATGACAAATCAGAAAGAAACAAATTGTTCAGTTCTGAAATTCTTGTTCAAGAAGTAAATGTTGGAAGAGGCAATTGAATGCGCAAAGTAGAAAGATTATTGGTAACTGACATGCAGAACCTGCTCTAAAAGACTAACAAATACAGCCACCACTACTTACTGATTTGGTTCAGGGCCACCCACAAATCTCTAAAGTGAGGATTTGGAGGGAAAATTGTTTTCCTACAATGTCCAATGTAGTCACATATCAATACCAATTCTTAATTTTAATGAATTCTATTAATACTGAATATTGTACTGACTTTATTGCTAGTATGAGTTCAAACTTAAGCAGCAAGCTGAATGATTCCATCAATTTAGAAGAATTTCTAATAATACTAATCTCAGCAAATCTTACAGCCTCATTTTGACAATAAAACTGCCCCATTACTAGAAAAATTTGAAAAGACCTAACTGAAATAACACCTAAGTAAGAATGAAATAGAAGTTAGCATGGAAAATAACAAGAGTAAAAAAGAGCCTTTGAATAAAGAGAAAAAAATAACCAAATGGAAGTGGGACTATAAATAGTAATCTTTTAAAAATGAGCAATGAAAGGGCAAGAGACAATAACAATACTGTCAGAAAATTGCAAGTTTTTAAAGCCTGAAAATTAATCTACATCATAAATAGCAAATATTTATCTGTAAAAATCATTTCTATGAGAAATGAAACAATAAAAAAGATAATTCAATACCAGCTAAGAATTAGTCCATTCAAAAACAAATTAATATTAATAAACAAATTGACAAGTTAACTCAAACAAGCAATGCCTAAAAGAAAAAAAAAGTTCAATTATTGTTTTTTTTATATTTTAAGTATTTCTTCACTTAAAAGTTATTTCTTAGGTCTTGCTATTTACTTGTAAAAACAACTTTTCTAAAAAAAAAAAAAAAAAAAAAATAAAAAAAAAATCACTTTCTGGAAAGGACAAAGCAGTGATGGGATTGCAAAACCTTTTGCAATTTTGTAAATAAAACCCCTATTCCTTCAGATCCAACCCAATATATATATATATATATATATATATATATATATAATAAAAAATACATTTAAATCAAATGTGGTCCTCTGTATTGAAAAGTTAAAGATGGGTATAACTGAATACCTGGCTAGGGCAGAGTTGGTCTGATATTTAAGGAAGAATGAATTAAGGCTGCATAAACTTTACATACTTCCTGAGCTGTTGTGAAAATCCAATCTTTTAAATTTCTGCAGGAATCCATTGGCGTGGTTTAATTGTAACTGGAAATTTTCATCACCGAATACTGTAAAGAAATTTGCTCATTAGGTCGGTCCACATAGCAACCTAATGATTATGTTCCTAGTGACCAGTACCAGCATTATGTAGCTGAGAGTAAAGAGACATGAACATTTCACAACAGAAAGTTGAGTAGCAGCAGAACACACAACATTCACTCTCCAGAGACAAGAAACAGCTTTCCAATCAACCAAGAGATTAGAGTCACAATACAGAATACATACATATAATTTATCTAGGTATTAAAATATTTCTAAAAGAAAAAAAAAGGCAGAGGGGGAGAGAGAGAGAGAGCACCGTTCTTTAATTGATTAAGTTGCAACAGAAGTATTTCTCCCCCTGCCCAAATTTTTCAAAAATATTTAACAGTCTAAAATTACCCAGCCAAATATATGACAGCAGCAGCAGCAGTTTGCAATTGATTGCTCATGAATAGCTTACGTAAATAACATATTCTGGCATTGTTCTTCATAAGCAAAAACTTCTTATATTAGGCTTTTTCCTCTCAATTTTCATACAAATTACTCTATTATTTATAATTCAACAATTTTCTTTTCAAGTCTTACGTAAAAGAAAGTAAAAAAAAACCATGAAGATTTTGTTAACAGTACTTTATAGTCTTTGTAAAATGTTGCTTAGTCTTGATGGTAAGAGAAAATACACCATTTTTGAACTAGTACACACAAAATTGAGAGTTGTAGTTTATTTTAACAAGGTAATTCCTACTTCTTAGTCCTGATTTGTTTGTATCCAACTCTAATGCAATTAATTAGCAAAATGTAGTGATAACCAAAATCTTATGTTTGGTTAATTTCTTGGCATCATCAATCTTAACATTTTAAGATTTTTCTTCTTTCTCAAAGACTAATCTTAATAAGTTTTGTTTCTTTATATAGCTAAAATTAAAAAGAGTTTATAAACTGATAAAGGAATAAAACTGATATAAAAGGTTACATCAAACTTTCAATGATGACATGTTGATAATTAAAAGAAAGAATACTGAGTAACAGTGCATTGCTTTTTGCACTAAATCTTAATGCTGAAAAGATGTGATAAAACAACAAATGATAAGCAGGGAATGATAAACAGTAAATAAAATTAGTACTTAAGATAAAGAGGTGGGCAGTAGAAAACAAATTAAGCTGTGCAGGCATGTGTTAATAAATATCACATATATACATATTTGTACATGTTAAGAATGCAAAAATGATCCCAGAAATAAAGAGCAGAAAATGGAATCAATGAAATTGTTTTAAATTCTGCTTACTGACTGCATGAATCATGACTGTATTAACTCCTGTTAAAAAAGGCATGGGCTCAAATTTCTCTCACAAATTTTCCTATGTTATCCTCTCAGTGAAATGTTATATGACAGTTTATAAGAAGAATAAGGGCAATGCAGTGCAGGCCATCCTTGCTATAATACACTACTAAGGATTGATAATTTCCTCTTCTCAGTGTTTGCTCACTATTTCCACATACAGACAAGAGACATAAGATGAAAGAGTATAATGAAAGAAAAACGGAAGTGGAAATAATTGAAAATACACAAACACTACAGATGACAAAAGAACTGTTGATAAATTTATAACAAGTGTTGATATAAAAAGAGAAAAATATATAACCACTTGAAGAAAATAAGTATATTTCTTTATAGATTAGCATAATTGCTATAATCAGCATTATAAAAATAAATTCTTTTTTCTTCCTTCTCTTGAGAATATCACAGGATTTATACCTAATGATATTGTTCAAAATATCTGCAGATTCTCTTCACTAAGTTTTTTTTTTTTGGCAAAGTTTAGATTTTAAAATGCACTGAATGTTTACAGCAGGACAAATTTTAAATTAAGAAAGCTGTTTCTTGACCCAGGATGACCACGGGAGAAGAGAAAATAGAAATAAAATAGATAAGATAGAATCTGTATCATAACCATTGCAAAAGACCCTAACTTAAAATATTCAAAAAGGGCTTATACAATTATTTAAAAAAAATTAATTAATAAAATAAAACTCTGAAAAACTGTAACCTGACTCCCAATATAAATATTTTACAAATCATATCCAAAAAAAGTTCAAGCATGCCAACAAAAATGACAAGGATAACAAGCTAACAAATATAGCCAGGCCAGCAAAGTATTTAATCTAAAAAATATCAAGTCAATATTGGGATCATTTTCACAGATGGTATCAACTGATGCAGATTCTAACTTTTTAAAATTATTTATACTATCTCAATTTAACACATCTAATATTGTATTTACTAAACAGACACTCCCGCAAACAAACACACACACACAGCCATACAAAGAAATTTTAATAGAGCAACTTCCAGTGCACCATTTCTGCTACAAAAATTAACGAGATAAAAAGGTGCAAATTAAGAAGAAAATAAAAAAGAAAATAAAAAAAATGCATAAACTCTCTGTATCAATTCTATTTAACTGAGGGAGATTGGATTTGAAAAATGCAAGATAAAACAACATGAAATTACAGAAATTTTAAAATTTTTTCCAAGCCATTTCTAGTATCCAAATGTGCACACCTTCCCACATGTGATTAAGTTAGATGTATTTAAATAAAAATGCAAAATATATCTGCCATTATATTGTTGTTTTTTGTTAGGAAAGTTATGAGAGAAAAAGAGGTTCTACATAAAACATTACATTCTATTGGTCTTTATCACAATCCCATATCCATATGCTATATAATATAGCCCTCATGTAGGTAGTTTTCACTCTCTAAGTGGGAGTTGTGATTATTTCAGCAAACATTAAGAAGCAAGCTAAAGGCAGAATGAATATACTGGAAGTGTACAAAGCATTAATAAATTATTTAATATTGGACAGATATTCTGATATTTTATTAAAATTATATTATTTATAGCTGAAAATAAATTTTTGTTGCTTGGCCAAATAATTCTGCTACAAGCAAAGATTTATGACTAAAATGAGTTTAAAGCAGACAATGGAAAACTGGTCTAATTTCATCCATCTGATGTACAAAACTTTAACAATTGTTAAAGTGGTTATTATATATGAATGTTTTCAAAACCAAATTGAGAAAGACTTCCAAAATGAATTCTGATGTTTGGTCAGATATTGGGAAGAGGGATGGGTTGAGAACTTTTCACTATCACCTTATATGGCATTTAATGCTCTTACTAAATAACATTTTCTACTAAATATACACTAAATTATTCTTTTTAAAAGTTCCTTGTAATTTGTAAACATGTCAATAATGTTTGAGCAATTGTTGATAGAATATAGTTTTATTCTAAATAGTAAATATTTAGACAAGAAATGAATTTATCACTTATAACTTGCTAATCAGAAGTTAATGGTGTACCGTCATCTCACTAGAAGGCACAGGTTTATTTTTAAGCAAAATTTTGGGAGGGAAAGTGCACATTATGTGGAGGAAATGCAGTAACCATCAGATTGTGTAAATTTCACTGGATCAAGGCTGTCAATTTTTCTTTTTTTAATTATAATAATGTCATTGGTTCTGTTTTATTTTAACAAAATAAATTTGTATAAAAATTGTAGAAATGTAAAAAAAAAAAAAAAAAAAAAAAAAAAAAATAATATGTAAATTCAAATATAGTGTTTACAAAGTGATACAAATCTATTACTGCTTAATGATAAACTAAAGCTATACAAAGCAGGGGAAAAATGGATCATGCTTTCACTCACTCAAAATTTGTAAACAACAATGATAATAATTGTAACCTACAAAATGTCCACAGAAGCGTATATCAAAGTTCATTTCTTGTGTAATTTCCATCTTTAAATATTAACAAGGCTTTGGTTTCAAGCAAAAAGACAAATTGAAATATTTTAATGTTCTTTGAATAAAATCAGAAACTTGACCATAAATCCTTCAGTAAAATTTAAAATAAATCTTTCATAAATTTGCAGTGATTTTTTTTTTTTTTATGTAAACTGACATTCACAAAATATGACAAGAAAACTCCTGATGAAGCTGAAAACAGGAGCTGGACACACAAACAACCTCTGCTATCTCAGCATACTCATTTGTAACAAGTTTCTATAAAATATATTAAATATTAGAAAATCTCAACATGTTGCTCTCATTCCAGTTAGGCAGTCTAATTTTACAAATGATGCACTTCATGCCTCAAAAACGTTTACATATAGAGTAATTCCAAAGGCAAACAAAGGAACTGAAAACAAAAGCTTCGTGATAAGAATTCACAGATAAGTTTCACTGGTCTAACAAGCAGAGAATGATGGTTTACATGGATTATGTAACAAATAAAAATGTTAAATATATCAATAAAATGAATCAGTTCAATCACTGGTCCCTTAATGAAATCAGATGGAAAGAAACTTCTTAAGCATACAGAACACTATGTGCAAGGAGAGAGAGAGAGAGAGAGACAGTAGAATGTTAACTGCAATATGCACTTCCCCTACTAAATAAACAAGATTACACTTGATATTACTATAACATAGAAAAGGGTTCCATGTTTATTTTTACCTACATTTTTCAATCCAAATACTTCTCACCTCACATGTCGTCAATAATGTCAAGGAGAGAAGATAGATTGTCAAAGTTCAGACATTTACACATTTGATCCAGCCATTTTCCCAATAAACAAAGTTATATTGTTGCTAAAGGCAATTCTATCTATAGTAGCATTAATAATAAAGAAGAACAGATCAGTACATCAAGGCAAGAAGAAAAACTGGGGATCAGTTATTCTAGTTTCTATTTTATAGAATAGCTGAAAGAAATTCCAGATGGACACACGACATAGCCAAAATATAATCTCAATCATTTATTAAAAATGTCTCTTAACCAAGGTATTTGCTGTTTTTATAGATTATTTTGATAAATAACATTTAGAACTGTAATGCTATTTTTCAAAAAGATTATTTATAAAGAAATAAATGTATGCAGTGAATAAAAGAAAAAGTTTTATATTCCCACATGTAATAAAGATAACAGCAATAACACAAAGGATCTGCAATTTGGTCCATAAGCTGATCAATGTTATAATTTTATGTGTTCTATTTAAATCTTAAAAATTGTTTTCTAAGATGGGATTTAGTTTGCTTGTCTCTCAAGAAAATGGCTGGATGACACACAAAATACATTAAGAGAGGAGTATATTGGTTGAGTATTAAAGTAAATGTTATCTTCTAACTAGAGACAAGTTAGAGAGCAGTTACATCAACCTCTCTCACTGATACCATGTCATCGAAGTCAGAAATTCCAAAGGGCTTCAAAAGAAAAATCTTACTTTGCCAAAATCATTATTATAGACAATGATATTTTGAATAGTAGGATTACATGAAATAAAAAGAAATAATTTAATAGGTCTCATATCATTTGGAAATTAGTCAATAAAATTTTAAAATAATTAGTGTGAAATGGGGAAAAAAAAAAAAAAAAAAAAAGACATCAATTTAGTGTAGTATAACAAAACTTCAGAATAGTTACAAACAAATATTAAAAGATTGTCATTGATCTCTACGTGAAAGGGATTAAAAAGTAACACTAATAATCCTTATCAGAAAAGCATTTTCTTTAAATCTCAATTGTATAGCCTTTGGAGATTTCATAACAGAGACAAGATCCAGCAATTGCAAGAGACAGCAACTATAAACCCAAGATGCTCCAGATAGAAGATAAGCAAAAAAAGAGCGGGACGAGAAGAAACTTATTCTTATCATTGACAAAGTGTCAAGATCACAAGAGATGGTGCACTTTCATATCTGCCATGGATTGTGGTAATGAAATAAGACAAGAGGAAAGGTAAAATAAAATTACAAAAGATGAAACTTTACAATACCTCCTTTTGGCGTTGTGCCTCTAGTTCTGCTTGACGTTGTCTTTCCAGTTCCTCAAGCATTTGTTTTTCCATTATTCGTTTAGCCTCCTCCACTCGACGCATGACCTCAGCTTCTATCTCATCTTTACGCTTTTCTAACTCCTCCTCTACTCTCTTAGCAACCAGTTCTTCTACCCTTCGAGCAACTTCCTCTTCTATTAATTTTTCTTCTAGTTCTTTTTGTTTTCTGACAATGGAAAAAAAAAGAAAAGAAAAGAATATTAACATATCATTCTAGATGAAAGATTTAATTCAAATCAGAGAAATAAGGGAAAAAAAAAAAACAATTCAGAATCCTTTACTGACAGTTCAGCATCCAATATTTAGAGAAAAAACAAAAAAAACAAAAATCAAATAATAAAAACAAAGAGAATATAAAAATTATTTCCTAAAATTGATCAACATACATCACTGAAAATTATTTCTTTCAACATTTAAAACCAGGTTTAATTTCAATCAATTTTATTTGAAGTGATAAAAAAATTATTAAAATGAACAAATATTTAATTATGTTATACTACAACTTTACACATTTATTTACTGTTGTGAAAGAGAAAAAACAGACTTGTGTCAGCATTTTAGAGCATGAATCTATCAAATCAAAATACACCAAATATAGTTAGATAAAAGTTATCCTTGGAAGTAAAAAAAGAAAAAAAAAAAAAAGTCAAATTCTAGGGTGCGATGAATAAATTGTCGCCACTTTATATTTTTAATTTTGTGCGTGCATGTTGTTTGTTTGTGATTCTGTCGACTGCACAGTATAGTAGTAGGGTCAGCTGGGCACCATCTGTGAGAAAAAAAGAACACCATGACGCAATTCACTCAGCCAGAAATTTGGAAACGGTATGCTGCACTGCTTGGCATTTTCACTGGAATATGAACATTTCAGAGTGTTTGGATGTCAACCTGTAGACACTTCAAAGGATTCGGAAATAGCTGGAGGAGTCTAATGGTGATTACAAAGGTGGTTGGAGTAATCACTAGTGACGATGACGTTATGCCTCCATTCATATTGCCACAGGGCATCAAACTCAACACGGAGGCCTACACAAAGTGCCTTGAGAAGGTAGTGCTGCCCTGGGTTAACAGGGTGGCTACTGGAAGACCCTATGTCTAGCAACAAGCCACACAAGCAGGAGAACCCAGTCATGGCTGTCAGACAATTTCTATGACTGCATCACACCTTACATCTGTTCACTTAACTCCCCAGAATAGAACACCCTTGATTATTATGTGTGGGATGCAGTTGAAAAAAACTCCTTGTAACACCAAAGATGGCAAAGATTATAGCAACATTCACCAACTTAAACAAAGAGACCATCCAGAAGGAGTTACAGGAGATTTAAAAATCTGGAGGCTGTGGTTGAAGCCAATGGTTTATTTTATTGAATAAATTTACTCTTTAGTATTTCAAAATATTTTTGTGTAATTTTGGTAAATATATCTGGTAAAATGAAATGTCAGTGTTATTTTCATTTGCATAATTTAGATGACAACTTATCTATTGCGCCATGTATATGTTCAAGAGTTAATAAATCTTGGTTTCTAACAAAAATTTAAATAATTATTTTTCTACACTTAAGTACTTTGATCCCATTGACCTATATTCACATCCATCAAGGAAATTTCAAATATTAAACAAGTTTCAGCATTTGATAGAAAACACATAATTTCTGTTTAATTTTTCATAAAATATAAATAATTTTGAAACCAAAAAGTACAAAAATAAAATATTCTAAATGTTAGCAAAGATTTAAATCTGTAAATATTAACTGAAAATTGAGATTACATTAATTCCACAAGTTGTGTGGACTAATATTCACATTCTTTTTCATCATGTTGATTTGAAAAGAAAGAAAAAAAAAAATCAGTTTGCTGCAATTTGCCATTAAAACTCAAATCAAATATGGTAGAAATTACAGATGTAACGTAAATGTAAGCTCATATTAGAAAGAATCCTGAACCAATACAGCATAGTACAAATCAGTTTAGACATTATTTTGCTAAGATATTAATAATGAAACAGACACTTGATACAATGAGAGAATTATAAATACTGAAATAAACTTGACCTGCATTTTACATGCTACGTTCTGGAAGTAACAGAGTATACATTTACTATTGAAAGCTTTGTACAAAATACCGTAAAAAGTGAATGCATGGAAAACAATATCCGCAGTCAGTTATATCAATTTATTTTATTTCTTACCAGTTTAAATAAACTCAAAACTCATTATTGTGACTGTAAATACATTAATTTTTATATGAAAAACTGTCTCTCTGATACAAATAAAATCATAAAACATTACTGTTATAAAACTTAATGTTGAGCAGGAATATCAACCAACTCCCCCCCCCACACAATATAATTGACCTAAAACTGCTAAGAACTGAGTAACCAATAAAAACATTAAGCTAAAGTCAACTAAGAGTTATGCAAATTTTAAACTGTTTAGTTTTCAAGATAATTTTCATTCTAATTATCTCATTAACTTTAACCAAATAAAAATATTTTATGTATTTCAAGAAAGCCAATGACTAAATTTATATATTTTTACCAATTATTTGAATAAATTTATATATTTTTACCAATTATTTGAATAAATCAGAAAATTGTTGAATTTGTTTAAAATATTTTAAAAAAGATAATTTACTACTTATAAGACTATAAGAAAGATGTTGTTAGTAAACTTTTTGTTTTCCTCACCTGGCCAGCAACACAGCCATATTTATTGTGGATTGTTCACGATCATTGGTAGTCAGTAAGACAAGAAACATTGTAATTTTATCATTAGAGCCTATAATATAGCTAATATTGTGACTGTCTGATTATTATCAAAAAAGTTTGAAGCAGGGACTTAATTAAGTTTTATGGTTCAAACAGATTATTTGTAATTAATGAAAACAAGTTTTAAAACTAAAATAAGATATTTTCTTAAAAACTTTATTTTTCTAAATAAAAATTGTATATCTGTATACAAAGAGATTATCACATTTTTCTTTAATGTGTAAATCAAAACTATCAAATATAGTCAGTTGATTCATCAGGTAATAACATTTTTTTTAAAGTTATATTCTATATATATATATATATATATATATATATATATTAATAATAAGAGTAAAGTAGCATACAACTCTTCCAGTCATAGGCCAATATCATGATATCAAACAAATCCACAGTAAAAAGGAATCAATTAGCTTACATATAAAAACTAATTGCAATTTTCTATTAGATAATAATCTTTAAATCAACTAATGATTTAGCTTTATTTTACAAAAATCAAACAAATGATTTTTGCATATGCAACTGTTTGCATTATTAGACCTTTTTAAAGTAACAATACTAGAAACAACTGATTTTTACAATAAGTTTACAAGATTTCTTTGAACATTTTCTCTAATAAATTGATGTCGATTTTAAAAGGAACTCAATATTTTTTGATATATTAAAAATATTTTTATAAAAATGCATTAGATTACTGCTGGATATCCAGCTACCCTGTTTAACAGAAGTTCTGATGCACTTGATATATTTTCTTTGTTAATTATTTGAAAATAATTTTTTAGAATTAATTTGACAATGCTCATGTTTAATTATACCAACACTATATTAAAATAAATAAAATTAGTTCAATACTTGTTACTTTGCTGATGGGCAAGGTGTGATCAAATTTCAAGTCTAAATTCTTTGTCCATTTAAAATACTACCTTTATTAGAAAATATATTCAGTTTAAATACAGAAGAATTCTTAAAAATGACTTCAAAGGGCCAAACATTTTGGTTTATACTCTTCTCCTGCTACCCAGGAATTGTTGCCAGACAGAAAGGAAAACTAATCCTCATGACCATATATGTATGTACGTTTGTATGTGTGCATTTCTATTTTAATTCAATAACATACCTAAAAATATTTCTATAAAATTAAAAAAAAAAAAAAAAATTTAAAAATAATTTTATTTAGTATCAAAAATTTCTGAAAAGTTCAATAAAATCTAATAATTTCATCTGATTTTTTGAGTTTAAAATAAATTAACATTTATTTTATCCTTATCTTGAACTTTGATTTTTTTGTTCCCCCAGTGTAGGGATTTGTCCATAATGAGCAAAAGCGTGGAATGTATTATTCCAATATCTTATATAAAATTCAATCAACACAGTGTATGTGTGTGTATGCATGCTTGTGTATATTAAATGGCACAAGCACGTGTTAGTCACTCATGCACAACACAGATATACACACATGCAAAGTCACACACAAACAAAGTGCGCTGGACAGATAATCGGCTCTTCTTTTATAATATAGATTAGGAGATATGTTGGAAACTTTTCATGCTAGCATCCAATCAACAAGACATGATTATGGTAAATATTCCTAAAATGAGTTGTTGGAGGATAAGTGAAGATGGAAAATGGTTAAATAATTCTTGTATTAAGCTAGAAAAGAAAATTAAAAAAACTTCTTTCATGTCCATAAATGCAAATAATAATGTTTATTTCTCTAATTTAAATAAAGTTCAAATTAATAATATAGATTAAAAAGTTTATTCTTAGAGACTGAAAAATACCAATCTTTTTCAAATTAACTTTATTATTATACAGTGCTGTCAATAAATATATGCAAAACATTTAACAGCAGAAGATAAAATAAAAAAAAATAAATGAATACATACTCATGTTCAGTGATTTGCCTACATAAAATTAATACATTTGTAATTTTTGAATTAAAAAAATGATCAAAATTGCAAAACCAAAATAAACTGAAAACCTGAAAAATAATCACATTCCTGGAAATAATGATGTTTGGATGCCATATAAATTTATTTCATGGCATTCCTTGTACAAGAGTATTTTATATAACAATTTATTGTTTATTTATTTATTTATTTTAAGACCAAATATTTTCAGCACATTTATTTGTGAAAGTATTAAGATTTTTCATTTTGAGTTCTTTACCAGGTTGCTTCAAATTTTGTCACAGGTTCCAAGGCACTTGTTTTCTGCAAGATCTGTATTAAAGAAAAGAAAAAAAAAAAAAAAAAAAAAAAAAAAAAAAAAAAAAACACTTACCTTTTGAGAAAACTCAAAATCAATATGAATGAAATGCTCCCAGCCAGCCTAAGTATTATAACTGATTAAGGTATACAATTCAAAGACAAAGGCATGTTAAAAGGTGAGAAGGAGTGGATATGCTAGTGTATGCTTGCTATACTTATTTTCTTTTTGTATATTCAGTTTGTGAATATATTTGATACAATAGGAAAAATTTCTAAAATACATTTTGCTAATATTTAGGTTGTTAATTCATACATTATACTTCAAGTTACAAGACTTCACATTAATTTACCTTAAAGAATACAAATTATTTTTTTGACAAAGTACATAAGCAAAATGAATAGTTTAAAAAAGAGGAGTAAACTTTAAGAAAAAAAAATTAGAATCCATTCTAAAATATATTCTAAATGTAATGTTATTGTTTCATGCACTCCACTTTGATTCAATATTAGAAAAAGACATTATCACATTCACCTTATCTAATTATACCAATGCTATAATGGGCGGAAGTATTAAAACTTAAAATATCTTGCAATTAAAAAAGAGAACACAAATGGAGTAGTAGTATGAAGTTAAAATATTAGAATTTTATCAATGACACAAAATTTTGAAACCCAAGCCAATAACCAATATTGAAAATCAATTCTTTTCCTTTTATATATTCAAAACAGCATTTTTGAAAGACTTAAAATCTTATTTCATCAATTCAATTAAAAATAAGCATAAAAAGATTTACTATCAAAACTTTAAAACTGGTATTAAACTTTGAAATTATTTTTTGATTAATTTTATTAAATAAGATTTTATATCTAATTTATGCATTACAAAATTTGTTTCTATCAAGAATTTGTAGTCAACAAATTTATTAAAATTCACAAATTTATTAAAATTTATAGCCAGTTCTGATTAGTTTTGTACTTACAAATACTGTATTTGCAGCCTTTAAAAAAACTCCACCCACATATGCAAAAAAAGTATCTTTTCAATTCTGAAAAAATATTAGTTTATAAACAAAAACTAATCAAAATGTTAAAGATATCATTTTGATAGTAAAATGTCCAGTTTTTGTCTAGTATACTAAGAAATGGGTGGTACTAACAGTTAAAAACTGAAGTAAAGTATAATGTATGATATAGCTGTGTCAGTGTTTGACTGACTTTATTAGAGAGAAGAAAATAAAAGTTTATTTAATGCAAGTTCAACATAACAGATTTCTAAGTAACATAAAGAACAAGAGTTTTAACATGAAAACCAATTAATGCAGTAAAAATCTGATTTGTATTAAAAACATACTGATGTCTTTAAAATCCAGACTATAATGTTAATAATATTAGAGTCTGTACAAAGCAATACAATATTAATTATTAGAATGGTAGTTGTTAAGATATTTAGTATGTGTTGTGTATGATACAGGATAGAAATAAGCAAACAATGTGCAAAAATAGAATTACTAAGTGAACTTTAATTCATAGAGAATTTCTAATTGGGAATGGAGTAATCTTTCATTTACTTGAAGTAGTCTTTGTCGTTTCAATATCATCATTCTAAAAAAGGTCAGTTAATATGGAAATTTCACATGTGAAATTAAAGTCATGAATAATGAAAATTAGTTATTTGTGCTGTTCAGTGGCAAATGGACAATAATTGGGGTTTTAGCTAAAAAATTTCATAAAAATACAATATATTACAGTACTTAGACCTTTCCCTTTTGCCAAGTTTCACTGAGTATTCTAAGATCAAAATTTTTTTTCTTTAGTTGGTCCCAATCAAGAGTTAGCATATATGAACAGGTTGTTGGTTTTTGTAAAGTGATAATTAAGAAATCTGATCTATTAATAATTTTTAATGATTTTTATTTTTTAAACTGTATATCTAAGCAGACTTGATAAAAATTCTACCTGAAGAAGGAAAAAATTAAACAAAGGATAGGCCAAAAAAAATTCACACAGGAAATATTTTACTTAAAAGGAATTCATTTGATTCTTTATAGTACAGTTGAAAAGGGGAGGGAGTGAAACAACATTATCATGACTATGAAATAAAAACAGATTCACATTTTATTTATTTGGTAGTTTCATGAATCACTCCAATCAAGATTTATAACACCTAAAAATTAAGTTACTTTAGGTTTGATATTAAATTATTGTCCAAACAATTAGAATTATTCAATATGGTTACAGATGTTATGCTTCATAATAAAATGTTGGCATTTCTTTCTACCATCCTGGCATAGGCCCTACTTCATCTTACCCACCAATTTCACTGAAAATCAAAATTGTACCCCTGAACATAATTAAGCTGAAAAGTGAAATGACTATTTAACTGTCAGATAATTTAGAACCAAAATAAATTATATGATTTGAAAACTATGGATTTTGTTTTAGTGTAAATTAGAAAACATATTTCACAACAAAAGAAAGTAAGAACTACATATGTACAACTTTATTTTATTTCATATTGTCTCCTAATTACATTTTAATGATGTGGTCAATGGTCTCATAATTGAGAACATTACACTTTTGTTAATGATTTTTTGCAATCACATAGAAGTGAATTCAAGAAATTCTAAGAATATAAAGCATCACACATAAAAGTAATCAAATCTGTTTGAAAAGAGATCAAAAAAAAAAAAAAAAAAGATAAGGATATTAGTTCAAAGAAAGTAATTATTAACAGCAATATCTTATATAATATAAATTAATAGGGTTCAATTTCAAAATAAAAATGAAGCTAAATAATTAATATAGAGAGTAAAGGTAAAAGATATTAAAAAAAAAAAAAAAAAAAAAAGAAATATTATTTGTAGTAATATATAAATATTTAGCAAACTGTAGAAAATCAAAGTATTAAAATGGATATCATGTAGTAGTAGAATACATTTGCTTTGGGATTTTAGTCTTTTAGAAACTGGCCAGACATAAGACTACAAAACATATCAGTCTTTCATCAAAGTAGAAAAGCAAGCAACTTCAAAAGAAGCTACCAGTAGCAAGTAAAAAAATAAGTGAATAAAAAAATAAATAAAAAACATGCAATTTTGGAAAATGATTTTACTGGAAACATCCAGTCACCTATTTTTGCTATTAGATACTGATATAAAGATTGGAATACTTACAATATTCGTTGCCGTTCCATCTCTGCTTTTTTTTCTTCTTCTTCTCTTCTTTTGGCACGAATAATAAGGTCTTCATCACTACTTGAACTACTAGAAGAATATGAACGTCGCCTATTAAAGAAAGAAAGAACAAAGACAAATTAGATTAACATAAAAAAGAAAAGCTATAAAAAATAAATAGTGATTACACTCAAAACAATAGCTCTGGAAAAAGTCACAAGTCAATGTTATGATCACTTTGCTTTGTAAATACCATAATTTAGAGTATGTTTAATTTCAATTCCTGAAAATTGTAGTTCAAGAGAAATTTGTGAAATCAGCTTTTTATGCAAGCTGCACTACTAGTTCTAAATGTATTGCAGATTAATAGGCAGCTGCTTGAGATAGTGGCATTAAACAATAAAACCAAACCAATAACACTTCATATAGATACCGTGGAAAGAAAAATAAAGAAATCACTTCTACAGTAAATTGATATTCTTAAAAGCCAATTCCAATGTTGAAAATAGAATAGATGAAAGAAAGATAACTCGTCAACACAACATCATTCCTTATTTGAATATAAGATATAAAACAAACATTTACAAATGTGATAAAAATAATTAATTTGATTTTATTCAATGTGCAAAAATTCCCAGTGCACAATGTCTTTTGTAAAACTACACAGCTGAAAACCAATTTTTAAAAAAATAAAACAAATCTGGAACCATTTGCAGACAACTAATAGATAAATTTAGGATAAATCATTCAATAATATATTTAAAATACTCAGTCGTGCCATAATCCAGCAAAAAGAAAAAAAAAGTCATAAATTACAAAGCTTCAAAATAGGGATAATTTTATGTAGAACTGAGAAAAAAAATAAGAGCAACTTTGAAAATATTTTTAAATAAATCAGCAGATATTATAAAAAAAATTAAATATAAAACATTTCTTTAAAAGTAATCAAAATATGTAACTTTTTTTTATAATTATAAGATTCAGTCTATTGTGAATTTATACAGTAGATTTAAATGAGTTCACATGATCCAATAAAACCTGTATAACCATGGATACATTCTCAAAATCTTTGTTTTGAGAATTTAACAAAAAATTTGAAAATCTCCCCACATTAAATATTGGAGCAAACTGCACATATATTTGAAAAATAATAGAGTAACTGATATAACTTAAAATGAAATGAAATTTAAAATATGTTTGCTACCATTTTTCTTTTTTGCTTTACACTGAGAAAAAAGTCATTCTCAATTGAAGCTTAGAATTGCTATGACAGAAGTTTCCATAATCTGCAATTAATTGGTTATTCAACATCAGATTATCTCAAAGATGATACAAATGAAAGATCATTCTTGGAAATAGAAACATGTCAGCATCAACTTGCACTTAGTAATTTGACAAATAAATAATTGCAAATGAAGTCTGTTAAAATGAAACATATGCAAAAGATTTCAGGACACAAGAGAATGGATATCTTAGATATATTAAAATGATAAGCTCAAGAAAAACTAACATTATCTCAATATATATTTTTCAAATACAAAGTTTTCAGATCTTCATAGAAATGTTATTTTTCAGCAATTTTATGTACAAAATCTTTAATAAATATAAAAGCAGTAAAAAGAAAAAAAAAGAAAAAAAGAATCATAGATTCATTAAAAATAAAATAAAAAAAAAAGCAAAAAAAACAAACACCACTGACTTGGCACAAACATGAAAATCTTTCCTAGACTGCCAAGTCCTTCTGTTATGCAAGGGATTTATAAAGATAATACATATGCATGAAATACAAGTTACCAGCAGTGATTGATCTTTACTGCTGTCAATCAGACTTTCAATGAAAAATCTGGCCCCTTCAATAAACATTATTTCGGAACTAATGGCATTGCAGCTATTGTTCAAAAATGTTTATTTGCTTTGTCATAAGATGACATTAAATACATTTTTTTCATTAAAAAAAAAAAAAAAAAAAAAAAAAAGAAAAGAAAGAAAAAAGATCACTTTTGAAAGCATTGTGATAACTTTTGTATTTGTGTGCATTTTTAAAAAGCTTTTTTCAAAATTGACAAGTTTTTGTTGTTTATTGATTGTAAATTTGAAGATGAAAGATGTTCAATATAATATGCTTCTTTTTACTCTAACAAAAAAGAAAAGATAAGGGTTAATGAAAAAGGTAGTATCAGAAGTAGCTTGCAAGGCTTCATGCTGGAGATTTCTCACTAAATATTTTGCTTTATGATCAAGTAGACCAGTTGAAGTTGATAAGTAATTAAATAAAGATATTACCTGAGAATAAGGAACTTTATACAGTGGGAAAGATATATAAATTAAATGTTAAAAATCATTTTATAATGATTTATAAACCATTATAAAATGATTTCCAGCATTAGTTATTTTGATGTGTAATCTCCACATAATTGGAGAAAAAAATAAAATAGTACCATATTTCTTTGTACACTTTATCACTTTTCTAAAATAAGTTGTGACAGGAATTAAAGATAGGGTACTTTACAACATGGAATTCAAAAGATTGTGGGCAAATGAAGCACAAATGAACCACCACTAATCATACCAAAGGCCAGTCTTCATCCAAAACAAGTTGTTGCTGGTGGGATTGGAAGAAAGTTTTCAATTATAAGCTCTAAACAATTCATTTGAACATACTGCTCCAAATTAAATTAATTAAAGACAACAATTGGTGAAACAGAAATACAAGCATAATATTTCATCAGAATAAACTAATCCACATATTTCTTTGATGACCAGGCTAGGAAATTTTCATTTCACTCAACCAACTGATACTGCACCCTCAGATTAATTATTTCATTCTTTAATCTCTTAATAAAAAAGACAGCTCAAATTCCTTGAAAGATCACAAAAGGCACCTAGAGTAAGTTTTGGCCAAAAAAGATAAACTTCTAAGGAGAAATAAATAATGAAATTGTCTGAAAGATAGAGCAAGACAAGAAATATGTTGCTCAATAAAACTTACATCATAATATTTTTAAAAATTGCTCTTATTTTTACTTAAGCTGAAGAAACTTTATGTCTGCATGGACTGCTATAAGGTCTCAAACATTTTTTAAAGAGTATTGCAATAATTTATATATTGTCCTTGAAATATGGACAACAACAAAAATGACAAAAACACATACAGAAACCGGTTTTCTTTGTGCATACAAGTCTTGTCAACAACAAGCTTGTAAAGAAGATTAAAAGGTCTTCACTCAAGGAGAGATAAGAATCATATGCACACATGGGGTGACAGAGACAATCAAGAAAATAAAAGAAATATTTCAGTGTTCCTGCCATAGATTAAAATCAAAATATCAGTATAAATGTTAAAAATATTTATTAATTTAATTAAATGAATTATAATTATTTTTAAAATAATTTTTCAGTAGATATTTTTTAAAAATGCTAAAAACTTTCCAAACTAAATATTTTAATTTTATTCTAGTTTTTATTTTCCAATTCAGGATATATTTTCTATATCTTCTGCTAAAGTTTTAAATAAACTTTCAACTGATTTAATTTCTATCTTTATAAAAATATAAATAATGTGGGATTGGCTTAAGAAATAATTTTCAGAAAGATTTTACAAAATTCCCTCTTCATAAATAAATATGTAACATTTTATTGAAGTTCAATAATTAGCATATTTTGTCTTTTCTTAAAAAATATATATATATATATATATATATATATATATATATATATATAAATTTAAGCTAAAATATTCCACTGTTATTTCTTCAGGTAAATGGCATTTAAAATGTAAACAACTCTTCATAGACAAAACTCTCCATACATTGAATACAATTTTTCTTTTATATAAGATTTTTTCCCAACCAATGTTCTTTCAAATAATACATAGATTATTATAATAAAATAAACATATTACAAATTTTGTACCTTTTTAATGATGTGATCTTTTCAAGTGCATGGAAGTGCCTACTTATCACATGATCTAATTTGTTATACATATTAAGATTACAAAAACTTTCATTAAAACCAATTGGTGAGAAATTTATACATTACTTTCTTTCTCCCCCCCCACCAATAGTTGACGTTTCATGAAAGTAAGGTTGAGCATAAAATATATTTTTCAATTATTTGAGCTTAAAAATTGAGTTGCTTTTTAAATAAAGGATTTTTCTCAGTACAAACAGGAAGTATAATTTAAAAACTCAGTGTTTAAGATTAGTGCAGATTTTGTACATGTTAATAAACTTACATAATAGAAAAATCATCAATCAGTATATCATAATACGAAATATTGCAAATAATTTACAATAGTAATGAGAAAACAAAGTCACAAATTCTGCAATAGATGAAAAGTGTGTTAAAAAACATTAATTATTTGTTAAAATATCAAGAAAATTTATTTTAACATTAAATTACAGGATGAATTATCACCTCTATTTTGTCTTGTTCAATACAGAACATCTAATAGGGTATTTGGCCTCTATTAGATCATGGATTTTAACTATATATTTACTGAATCAAATCTTATTTAAAAATCAACATCATTATGTATTCTTGGGTCATATTTAATTTAAATAACTAGGGAGGAGGGGATTCACAAAAGTACCTAACTGACCATAAATTTATTCAGCTCACTCAAAAATATCAAGACGGCAACAATTTTTTTTTTTTTTTTTTTTAAATCTTTATTTTCAATATTTACAACTTTGGTTTCTGGTTCAGAAATGTTCAATTAGATGTTATATGGTTAAAAAAGGGTAAAAATTCAGTTTAACTGAGCAGTACTATGTAATAGTCTAGTTTAGCATTATACATACATTGTAAATCCAACCCCACATAATGTAAGTTTCATAAATTTCGAATAAGCTAAAAATATGTTCCAGGGTGCTATTAACCATAGAAATTTGGTCCCATAACAAGCACACAATATTTTTTTGGACGGCATTTTCTTTTCTTAGTAATCCGATTTCTAATCCTCTTTAAAAATGTATTTTATTTAGGTATAATAAAATTGTTAGGTAACCTAATGTGTATTATTATTACTGAAAAAGCATCAGCAGATTAGTCTATGCATCATCATCAGCTACTTATGTTTAATGTCTTCTATAATTTTAAGTTATTGACAAAAGAGTCTCCTAGTTTTTATTTGTAAAATTAGAGAAATCTCTTGACACAATGAATTTTCTTAAAATATTCATAATGGATATTTTTCCAGTTTGATTATGAAAAAGAAAATAAATTATGAAATATAAATAAAATTTTCCAAATGTGTTTTTAACGATAAAAAAAATAAAAAATAAAAATAAGACGTTAAAATTTCCAATAATCTTCGCTGCTGCCATCCCTGATACAAGAAAAACAAGGATTTCTAAACAATTTCGAATATGCTAGAAAGGATTAAAAAATTTAATAAAATTAAAAAAAATACTTTGGTCTAAGAAACATTTTTGTTTGAGGATAAAACTTGACTTTTTATCAAATTTAGGGCCTTTTTTTATCATGGGATGCATTTTTTTATAGAAAATCTTAGGGGATACCTAGTTTCTATACCTAAAAAAAAAAAAAAAAAAAAAAAAAAAAAAGAATGTTTAAGCTTTCATTTATTGAAAACTCGTTGCGTTGACCAATTAATACAAATTATAATAATAATGACATAACAGTGGCAAAAAAATCTCACAATAAAGAACGGTATTCTTATTTTGTTTTTAATAGTCTTTTCTTACGAATGCAATCATTTAACATTCAATTTATTTTCCTCCCTTGCCAGGAATTATGTTTCTAAAACATCGACAATCTTTGGGTAGCTTCATAAGCATTAGATATGAATTAGCAACAATTCTTCTTACATGTACATATGTGTATTAGACATGGAGGGGCACTGGAGATGATGATGGTTGTGTTGTTGTCACTAACATCATCGTCTCATTATTTTGCCTCACAAGTGAAACAAGCAACAAGGTACGGTTAGTTACCGTTAGTATCAAATTATACAATTTATTATTGAATCATTTCTTTTTACCAGGATAATTATTTTATGCAGTAAAATATGTTAAAGTTTACATTATTTTACAAACACTAGCCTTCGTAAGTGAGTACACAAAAATGTAAATAAGTAATTTAGTAGACGGATTTCAAATAACAGAAAAAAAATAAATAAAAAAAAAATCACCATCAAAGTCTTTTTAACTTTACTATAAATAAGACTATTTTTTAAATTTCAAGTAATCATTTTCAAAAGATATTTTAAATTTATAAAGATTAAGAAGAAGTAAGTAATGTTTACCAATTTAATTTTTAATTTATTTTATCAAATCCAAGTAAATGTTTGATTTTTTTCAATATCAATCATTTATTGGATATCACATACTTCGATTAGGTTTTCAAAACAAAAGTTTGGGCTGCAAAAGGCATGTCTATTTTTTCTTTTTACTTTTCCTTAAAGAAGAAGAGCCTTTAAAGACTAACTTTTTTATGCCTTTCAAAGTAAAGTTGGAATGTCACAAATAAACACATTTTCCCCCAAATCGAGCATATTGCTGTGAAATAAACTACATAAGAACATAAAAGCTAACATTTTTTTTTTTAAGAAAAAAAAGAAAGATGAAAAAAAATGTTTACTGTTCAAAGCCAATTTATTTATAGTAGAAAGTACAGGCATTTAAATTTAATTACCTTTCTTCCTTTATCTTAAATTCAGTTTTTAAAACATCTTTAACACCCCCCCCCAAAAAAAAAAATTAAGCCATTTATTACTTACTTGGCTCGTTTTCTGGATACGCCTATTTACGGTAGTTTTTCGGATTATTAATCTATTTGAAATTCCATAAACTATTAATTTTCCGCTACAAATTTATTTTTATTTGATTTATTTTAAAAAATAAAATCGAAATAGAGTAGCATCCATTTCATTTTCAATTTTCATGTATCTTTTTCTTTTTTTTTTTTCTTTTTTTTAAATACAGAGAGGATGTCTACCTCGTCGAAGAACACTGACTCTTTGATTAATCAGATCAATTTTTAATCCAAAGTTTATTTTATCACCAAACGATTTTCAAAACTAATTTTTAATTTAATGATAAAAATTAAAATACAATGCTACATGTGTGTAAACACGTTTCGGTTTAATTGACTTAGTTTCTAGTTTAAGTTATATTTTTTTCTTTGAGCCTGACTTATTTTTATATATTTTTTCCACAAAGACCAATCGAAAATAATCACGAAAATATAACAAAACAGTTTTTAAGCAAAGAATGGATCTAAAAAGAAAAATAATGGGGAAACATGGTGGTATGTGATTTTTACTCAAGAAAGCGATACTAAAGCCGAATGATAGCTTTTTTCGCATTATTATTATTAATTTCATGATCAAAGTTAAAGAAGAAATATATATATATATATATATATATATATATATATATATATATAAGCAAAGCAGATAGGTTTTAAAAATCTTTTAAATGTTGCATATATTTATTGCAAGTAATAAAACAAACAGACCTGGCAGCTCTTTTTCTATCTTTCGACCTGGATCTTTGCGCTCTGCTGTGATGTCGACTTGTGCCATGCACGCGATCTCTAGACGCAGACCGAGACCGCGACCTTGTGCGCCTTTTCTTGTGTTTTGCACGGTGCCTCGTACGACTCGTGGACCTGCTTCGACTTCTTGATCGCCCCATTTTTGGTTCTTTTTTCCCTTTTCAAAAAATCACACAAATGATTGCTAAAGGGGCTATAAACAGAGCAAAACAGAATTATCTCTCTTACTGTCTTTCAAACTTCAAACCTCCATTTCAATATGGCAGCCTGATGTATTCGAAGCCTGGTTGATAAACATGACTAATCCAAAACACTCAAACAAAAGACTCGAGTTTAAGTTAAGCAATTACAAAATTGGTTGCGACTGAAATTTAGCTTTATACGTATATCCAATTTTAGTTTAACAAGATACGCCGTTTTTATCAGTAAAGAGGCTTTACAAATAACCTAAGTTCTGATCAATTAGTTATGTCTAAGATATCCACCTTAAAATTGTAGCGCCTTTTACTAATCCGTTGCTGCGTACACTTTTTTATTTGACACTAAACAAAATTGTTTCGAATTATGTTATTTCTTTCAATTTAATATAGATTTCTGTTTCTTCTTTTGTGCAGTTACTTTATTTATTTGAGTGATTATGTTTTTAAATTAGTTTTTAACATTAATAACCGTACTTGTTTATTTATCACTGCCCTATAAAATCATTTTCTTTATCCTACCTAAAATATGTGACAATTTAAATGTTGATGGATGCACTCTTTTACGACTAGTGACAATAAAGGCCCTTTATAACTTAATTATGCATGAAATAACATAATCTTTAAAAGCTTGCAACTAAAATCATTTTAAATGAGATGCTTTGCATATATATTTTAAATAAAAAATTTAAAGTATTTAACACTTAATAAAAAAAAGGAACTAGGAAAAAATTGAAGCACTTATTTTAAACAATTTTTTTTACAATTGTATGTATAAAGCCCTTGATACATTTTCAAAAACTGAATTATCTACTATTTCATAGTAGCAGTATCTTACTTTTTTAAATTTAAAAAATCTCTCAGAAAACATAATTTCAGTTTCTTGATAAACTAGCCATTTTTTAAGAAAGGGAGCTAGTGTGACTTTCTGTTACAGAAAATTTTGAATGTTTTCTGCATAAGCAATATTCAACTTATTTATTTTAGAATATTTTAGTATTACTGGAGAAAAAATTTGTGATGACAATAATCCATTGTGTTAGAAAAAATTTAAGTAAACTTACTATTAATTTTCAAATACAGCATCACTAAAGTATTTCAGAAAAACTAAATTACTAAAACAAATAAAAGGAAATGTTAATAATAATTTAATAGTAAACATAAAAATATTTGAAATATATTATTATCAAAATAATTCCAATTGGAAAGCAAAAAAGGACTGACCCTTAATTGCATAAAGATAAAATGACTGGTGGTGAACAAAAGGGCTTGTGCAAAATGTGGATTACATATTGGGGACATCAAAATTAAATGAGTGTGAAGATTCAACAATCTGGGCAGTGTAATAATGTAAAGTGTGATTCAGAAATTCAAAGGTGCACACGAATAGTGAAAGATGATTTTCAGAAACTGAGAAAGATAAGAAGATATCAAAAATAAAGAAAAGTGTGCAATAGATAATCTGATGGGGATGTTGACTTTCTGTACACAACCAACACACTTCGGAATGGGATCACACATATATCGACAGGATGAGGGCTTAGCAATGGGCTTGCCATTATCACTAGCAATGGCAAATATATACATGGAATACTTTGAAGACATGGCATTAGAATCTATATCTCTAAAGCCAACTATATGGTTAAGGTACATAGATGACACCTTCATACTTTGGCCACACCAGGAAGATGTTCAGGTTCTACTGGACCATGTGAACTCAATAAGACCTTCAATACAGTTCACAATGGAGAAAGAGAGTAGCAACACACTTCCATTCCTGGATGTTCTAATATCTTGAACAGAGCATGGGTTCAAGACATCCGTATACTGTAAACCGATATTCACCGGACAGTACCTCAATTTCAACTCACACCATCCATACAGCATAAAGAAAGGGATCGTTCACTGCTTACAACACTGAGCAAAAGTCATAAGTGGCGACCCAGAGACATTAGATAAAGAATTGGTCAGTATAAGTAGTACCCTACAATGTAACAACTACCCTGGGTAGATCTGCGGTCCATATAACATCAGGACAACCTTCAAAAGCTTGACGACACTTTGCAGATGTCTCTCCTGAGGAAGACCCCCCACCCCATAGAGGAAAACATGACTAAACACTGTGTGTACTCCATCCCGTGCAGCTGCAGAAAGAAATATAAAGGGGAGACGGGCTGCCCCCTTAAGGTAAGGTTTCAAGAACACCAGAAAGCTGTAACACGAGGGGAAGTAGAAAAATCAGGTGTGGCTGACCACATATGGAGAAAGAAGGGAGATCACAGCCCTCTGTGGGATCAGGTTGAGATCATAGACAAAGAACACCATTGGAAAATTTGTAAATATGGGAACCAGTAAATATGGGAACCAGTAATAAGGAGTGCCAGAGAAAAGTGATAATAACAACAAAAATTGCAATATGAGCTCTGGTAAAAACATGCAGTGATAACAGCAAAAATTTGCAATATGAGCACTGGTAAAAAATGGTTGCTGAAGACATTAGGTTTATAATACCCAGAAATTCATTCACAAGGACACCTAGCACAGTGGATAAAGGCGTTGGTTAAATCCAGTGACAGGCCCCAAAGAGTGTGAGTTCAATACCCAGTTAAGGCAGTGGAGAACTTTCAGAAGGAAACTGATAACTGACATCCATTAAACATGGTAGAATAGTCTACCCAAGTGAGTGAAATAAAGGGTTCAGTTTGACATTCCAACCACCTGAAGAAGGCCGGAGTGTTGTAATAAATATGGTGACAAAGATGAGGACATAATGTAGATAATACCTCATCTCAAAAATATAGACAGATACAGAAACATTTAAACCAGAAAAATAAAAATTCTTAGTGGCATTATCACCTTGCTTGGAGTGAAATGTTTTAACAAATGATGGAAAATGTAACACCAAAATCCAAAGGTGCATTGGAACAATGAATGATGCCTTCCAAAAGCTAAGCAAAGTATAATTGCTACATAATATCAGTCATCACTTTGACGTGGTGTAATTGTTAGCAAGCTTGTCTTTGCTAGATCAATTACTTATGAATAGTGAGTTCGATCCTCATTGGGCGCTCCACACTATCAGCCTTGTACCACATCTAACCTATGTTTAGAAAATCATTGGACACTTTGATGTGGTGTAATGGTTAGCAAGACAAGCTTGCGAGAACAATTACGAGTGAGTAGTGAGTTCAATACTCATTGGACACCCCATACTTTCGGCCTTGTGCCACATCTAAGCTATTCTTAGAAAGTCACCATAATGTCAGTCTTCATATATGGCAGTGAATGCTGGACAATTTCCTCACAGATGAAGAGAAGATTTAAGACAACAGATAAGAAGACTCTTCATATCTGTTGTCTTAATTCTTCTCATCTTGCCACTTTCTCAACTCTACTAGCGCTGTCTTCAAAGCTCCCTTTCCTTGCTAGCAAGCAATGTAGGTTTTTATATATTAAGCAGCAGGTATTAATACATTTGCATATGTGTGATGTCCATTTCATAAAATGACAGTCGTTGTACCTATGTGCCCGTAGGCCTCAAACTGGATTTCCTGCTACAGCTGCGGCAACTTGAACACATTTCATACAATGTAATCCATGCTCTGATCCCATGATCACACAGGTGACAGTCAGGGGGCAATCACTTCTGTCTTGTGTTTCTCTGTAGCGGAACCAAAGAGGTTTGTGCATTTAACGTGGGAGGATCATCTGTTGAGGTGAATCGAATGGGGGGGGAATCTCTTGTGACACTGGGGGTTTGTGTGGAATCCTTGCATTCTACTATCATTCCTGGTTCTGATAACTCACTGTCTTTGCACTCTACTGTACTCTCACATTCTGAAGACTCACTGTCATGATCTACCCTCTTGACAGAGCAAAGGTCCCTAAAATGGCAACAGGATGCCGTGCCATTTTAGAGCCTAAACTGTGGTATCTTATCACCATCCCCTTTCCAAATTTTGACGTGCAGAGGGTGTGTGGGGCTTTCACCCACTCTGCATCTCCAATTTTGTAGGCTGCATTCTCCTCGCATACTGGTGGCAATGCATCTTCTATCCCATTTACCTGCAAGTGAACAAGTGCTAAACTATCTTTATTTTGATTGATTCATTCATTCATATTTTACTTGGTTATTTAATGCCAGAATATATTCTTAGATGTAAGAATTTTTTTTTTGAGATAATAATTCTTCAGTGATACAAGCCTTTCTAATTAACCCATAGATGGGGAGAGAAGAGGTGGATCCAGTCTTTTCCCAAGGGTATTTGCATATAAGTGGACATAATGAACCCAATGGAAATTGGGCTCTCTGATTAACAATTCTAAGCCATTATCAATTACACCACCTGTACATCCAAGCATAGAGCACCTGGTATTTCTAAGCAGTCACACATCTAGGTACTGACCAGGCTCAGTGTTGCTTAAATTTGGTAATTGTATGGAAACCAGTGTTTCAACATGATGTGACCATAAACCATTTATTGTTGAGTACCTTCTATAGCTTTGGATCACGCAAAGTGTAACATTTAAAGACATTGGTAAAATGCCTAATATCCTAACATGCTTGATGGTCGATCTTATCTGGTTTCCTGCACTTCAAAGACTCCATCAGGTAGTGCCGAAATTTATTATCACTGGACATGTTGCTTAACATGGTGACATTGTGTTGATGGTAGACTCAGAAAGAAAACTGAAATAACTCTTAGATAAGGTAGTAAAAGAAAGACAAAAGAAAGGACTAACCATTAATTGTAAAACAACATGGTTATCAGCAATATATTTACCAAATTTATAAGGGAAAATGTGTTCAATATCAGAGATAGAGCATTTATAAATATATTTAGTATGGACATAAAAATCAACATTGTATGATCACTGTCAGTTTCATGCCTTCATTGGCCTGAAGATAGCATTAAGGCATGAAATTGACAGTTTCATGCAGTGTTGATTCTTATGTCCACTCTCACTCTTTATATATATAGATATATATATTTATAAAAGTGGACATTGAGGACAACATCCAGTGGCAAAATTCTGTTTCATGATTAAAAGGAATCATATGATTGTGTTTAAGCATAAAACAGACTGTCACAGCTGGGTGTTGACCTCAATATCCATGTTTATATTTAGATATGATCTATCCCTAATATTGAGCACTTTAACTCATAAATATAGCATACCTTAAAACTATATTTTTATCATATATTATATATATATATATATATATATAAACAGGACCCAAAGGGGATCCCATCGCTACACCATCAATCTGTGCTTGCTGTGCTGTGTCTCTAGCATCTTTATGTTATAACTTTTATTATTATATTTTTTTCCCTGTCCATTCATTCACGTCATCCGCAACAGACTTTCTTCTCATAATTTGCCTCCCCGTTTACAGTTCTGATGAGAGGGGACGAAACCGGTTGACTTGTGTTCATGTTTTTGTTTTAAAATTTATCATGGCCTATAGTAAAAAATTCCTTGCTTTTAATGTCATAATATGTTTTTGTACCATTAAAAAATATATATATATATATATATATATATATATATATATATATATATATATATATATATTCATCCACAGACAGACTGTCTGTTTTGCTGTATCACAGCTCATCAGTGTGGTTAGACATGTGATTGCTTCAAACTGGGATCGAAACCTGACTGATTTGAAACTCTCACCCTTAAGCCATCAGTGCACGCTATGGAGAAAGGGAATTTTTAATGCATTATATATGAGTTATAAGCATTACCAACTGCCAGAGGGCTCAATTCATTTTAGCTGTAGCTGACAAATTCTCTTTTATCTAAAGTGCTCAACCTATGAAAGGGAGCAGAGAGATAGAAAGAGAAAAGAGAGAGAGAGAAGGAGAAATACTAAAAGTAAATGGTTTCTCACTTAGCTAATTTTTGTCACCTTCAGCATCCTGACTCCAGAATTTCATAGACAGACCCTACAGGAATTATTCCGACCAGGCGTTAATAGCAGAGAGACAGAGTTCAGTTTTAAGCATCTGGTGAAGAGTCTTGTAACATATCCTATACAGCTTAGTGGTGCCTACTGTATTATATATAAAATATTTTGTCCAAAGATCAAAGGTATCAGGTATAGCCTGTCTTATGGATGAGGTAGTTGTGTATTCCCCACTGAGTCTAGTTGTGTATTCCCCACTGTTCAAGCTCAGAAAAAATAGATTTCTCTTGTTGTCATCAGAAAATCTTTTTTATTTTTCATCTCACTGTTGTACAAAGGTAATTTTAGTAAGAATCACAAAGGTAGCTGGTATCCTTGTGCCACAGGTTTGTGAACAAAATAGCAGTTTTAATTAAAAAAGGAGAAATTAAAAATATAGCAACTTTTATTACTCTGGTAGTCAAAGTGTACTTAGAACTGAGTGGTGAATCATTTTTTATAACACCTATTTTATACCAGTGAGGTCATTCATTTATATATATATATATATATATATATATATATATATATATATATATATATACTGCTGTGAAAACTGTGTGGGCCTTTTCTGATTGGTCAGAAAAGATGTTTTAGGACCCGAGTATTTTGGACAGTATTCTAAAAGGGGGTTGTAGAGTTGGATGAAATTATGGTTCGTTTTTGTCATATGAGCGGTGGATGTTGAAGTGAGCACTTCTGTTTGAGTTAAAGACCTAGAGTTCCTACAGTGTGTGACATAGTAATTACTCCCTAACTAACCTAATGCAGTTTTATAGTCTAATGGAAACAATATATATATATATATATATATATATATAAGAAAGTGGGAAAAAGTTTACATGTGATGTGTTTTGTCCTTTAGGACTTCATTGAACTTACATTTGTGCAACTACACATATATATGGACTAAGGATGTTGGGAATTTTTCATTTTAATTTTTTTCTTTTTTGTATATAATGTAGCTGATTTCATTTAGATTCATTTTCTTTTCATTTCCATCACTTTTGTTAATAGATATACCACACTCTGAAATGTTGTAAGAGCCAGTGCACAAATTTACTTTTTCCCCTAATATTCTTCTTGATATATAAAATTTATATATTGTTATCTCATATGTATGTGTGTGTGTATGTGTGTGTGTGTGCACATTTTGTTCCTCACCAGCAGTACAATGCTGAGTTTCATGCACAATGCAATTGTCAGGTGCAGATTAAAAACACCACCTGATGAATTGCATTGTACATGAAACTCAGTGTTGTACTGCCAGTGAGTTAAAAAAAATATATATTTATTTATTATTAATATAAATTATAGCTGTGTTATTATACATCAAGCACTATTTTATTAGCACCACTACTGCTCTCTGGAACCAATGCCTAAGACAATGTTTCTTTTATCATGACAATCTTAACCTGTTCAAGTCTAAGGTTAACCATTATCTTTCCCATCTACCTGCATAAAGTGTGCCTCTAAATCTGTAACCCTCTAACCTCAAGTGAATTTCACTGCAAAAAACAACCAAAAAACCAGCACTCAGTGATATATATATATATATATATATATATATATATATATATATATGGCTATTTTATAGTGTTGTTTGATAACATTTTTGCTCATTATTTATTATTTTATTACTTGTTGTTGGTTGTTGTTATAATTACATTTTCTTGTGTTTTAGGTATGCATTTGTAGTTTGTTAATTTGTTTATTATTTACTTAATTTATTTACTTATTGATTTGGATTAATTTATTTTACTTATTTATTTTTATTTATTTATTTTATTATTGCATATTATTATTATTTTATTTATATTTACATATACTCTATCCCTGATATAGAGCACTTTACCCTACAATTATGGCATACCTTAAAACTATATTTTTATCATAAAACAGTATAAACAGTGAAGCACTTCACTACATGGGTGTTTAAATGAGTCCTAATTGAGCTATGGTCCGAGTGATGTAACGTGAGTCTGCTTGATAAGCATGTAGTGGTATGTCCAATATAATTATTCATGAATTTTGTCAGACATGACAGTTAAACTATTTACATTATTCAGACTATTGTCCTCATCTTTGTTGCCATATTTATTATAACGTTTCGGCCATTGTACGCTCTGGCCTTGTTCAGCTTGTTGGAATGTCGAACTGAACCCTTTATTTTGCTCACTAGGGTAGACTGTTCTAGTTCTACGTGCCATGTTTAATGGATGTCAGTTATCAGTTATCTCTCCAAGTTTTCAACTGCCAAGTATTGAACTCACACTCTTTGGGTTCTGTCACTGGATCTAACTAACTCCTTTATCTACTGTGCCATGTGTCCTTGAGGACATTTGTGTATAAATTTCTGGGTATTATAAACCTAATGCCATCAGCAACCATTTTTTTTACCAGTGCTCATAAAGATAAAGGATGGCACATGTGCATAAGTTAAAAGAACCTTCCCAGCTCTCACCTTTAGCATATAGTTAAGTATAACTCATTAGACTATAAAACTGCATTAGGTTAGTTAGGGAGTAATTACTATGTTGTACACTGTCAGAACTCCAGTTCTTTAACTCAAACAGAAGGGCTCACTTCAACATCCACTGCTCATATGACAAAAACAGACCATAATTTCATCCAACTCCATAACCCACTTCTAGAATACTGTTCAAAATACTTGGGTCATAAAACATCTTTTCTGACCAATCAGAAAAGGGGCCCACACAGTTTTCACGGCAGTCTTTTCTGAGCTACTGCCTTAGTATAATGCCAACATTGATTTCACCCACAAAGGCAGATCTGAACTGATTGGCATTAGCAACAGACCCCCACAACGTGGGAGACTACATGACTGCCTAGGCTATCAGCAGTGATACCAAGGGGCTTCCATCAATAGTCAGCACCAACATCAGCAACAGAGACTAACTTTTGACTGCTACAATGTGATAATGCATGTTGATTTTCTCTATGAGAAAAAGAACCTGTTAGAGTAGAAGTGGCTGTTGTATCTAGTTAGTACAACAGTAAAATTGTGAGACCTAGTTGCCAATCTAGTAACAGATTTAAATTCATGTAGTTGAGGCAATAGGGGAAAATGCTCATCAAAAAGAAAGAAAGAAAGGCCTGTTTAGAGAGAAACCAGGGTTAATATTTATGTGATGGCCTATTTATATTAACTACAAAAATTTAAATATCTGGGAAGACATATCTGAAGACATATTGGGATGGCCAAAGATGCATTCCAAAAGCTAAGCAGAGTATTAAGAAACAGAAAATGTTGTTAGAAACAAAGAAAAAAGTACTGAACTGAAGTACTGTCCTCTTATATGGCAGCTTAACGCTGGACAGTCTTCTCAAAGATGAAGAAGAGACGAAGCGACAGAAATATGGTTCTACCGAAGGATACTGAGTATACCATAGACCGAACATGTGAGCAACGATGAAGTTTGAAAGAAAATGGAAACAAAAGATAAACTTATTCTCAACATCAGGAAGAGGCAGTTGAAATTTCTGACGCGCGTAATGAGAGAGGAGGACTTGGCAAATCTAATACTCACAGGACAGATTAAGGGAAAGAGGGTCAGAGGAAAACAGTGTGTAACATACCTGATGGGCTTGAGTAAATGGATGATAGAACAGGGTTTGGGAGAAATAGCAAGAAGACAACATTTATTAAGAGCTACAAGGGACAGGAAAATGTGGAGGGCCATGATCGCCTACATCCTGAAGGGACAGAAGAATGAGATCCTAGAAAAAATGAATTCAGTATATAATAACAATAATTTTATATATAGTTCAGTCAAACAATTTTTTTTACTAATATTTACCCAATACAAGGTCCAGGAGCCACTCAAGGTTGAGGATGACTGTGTGGAGTTATATTAGCAAAAGGAAAGGACAAGCATTAGGAGCATAGAGCTGAAGTAGACTTTAGAAGGAACTGGAAACCCAATCCTAACTGGAAACAAGAGATAACCCTCTACTCCTGTTCAAAAGACCAGATGAATAAACTGGGATAGATAGATAGATATGAACTGATTAAGATGAATATGAATACATAGATAGATAATGAACACACTTAGATAGATTGACAGATAGATAATAGATAATAAACAAACTGAAGATAAATATGAATAAACTAAGATAGTTAATAGATAATGAAACGACTGAAGATAGATAGACAATGAACAGAGTAAAGATAGATAGATAGATATAAAGTGACTAAGATAAATATGAATGGGTAGATAGATAGAAACAGACTGAGATAGATAGATTGTATTTTTACTACTGTCCACCCAATACAAGGCCCAATAGCTACTCAAGGTAGAGTGTTACTGTGTGGAGTTATATTATCATAGGAAAGGACAAGCATTAGGAGTATATAGAGCTGAAGTAGACTTTAGAAGGTACTGGAAGCTCAATCCTAAACAGGAAGCAAGGGATAAACCTCTGCTCCTGGTTAAAACATCAGGGAAGAGTGTAAACTGAATGATTCGAGATAGTGATTTTTCCAAAGTGATTTGCTGTCATTTAAAACCTATTAAAACAGAGAAAAGTTTTGAAAGAAATAAATGTTCTTTTGAATTGTTGGAGTTAAAAAAATGTCCCTCTGAGGAAATGAGTTTACACACATAGAAGGAGTCAGTTAATCTCTAAGCAGGTGTCCTTGGAATCAGCAAAAGTGAATAAGCAGTTGGCTGTGATCCCTTTGAAGTCACTGGTAGCAAGCAGATACTTCCTAAGTGAGTACTTCTAAAATCAACATCCTCTACTAAATGTTCCAAGAAATAAGACAAGATAAATCTTTCCAAAACAGAACCTGTGATCTGGAATTGGAATGAAAGCAGTGATTGTATGTACCCTGAATTCATCATAAACATTCAGGATGTGGAATTAGTAAATACCAAACATTTCAAATAGATTGATACATGGATAAGTTTAGTATTGGAATATAGAATAGGCTATGGTAAGTTTAGTTTCTGCCAATATCACAAATTGCTACAAAACTGAAACATTGATCTAAAAATTTGAGTAGTCTTCTTAGATTGAGACTTTGATATGGATGCCATGAATGGTGCCAAATTCAGCTGTATAAAACTGCTTTCCCAGATTGATGGTTAAAAATGGCTACGTCATTGAAGCATTACTTATTGAGGAATTGGTTTTATGTTGACCATTTCATTTGGGGATATCTTACTTACTATTGATAATCCTAAGCCCTGGTATCCATATGGCATTAACTCCATCCTTAGTTAGCTTCTGGGTTTATATCACACAGTGATGGCTAACAAGCAAGTATGATTAGTCATTTACTATGTTGTACCCTGTCAGAACTCTAATACTTTAACTGAAACAGTAGTGCTCACTTCGACATCCACAGCTGATATGACAAAAACAGACCTTAATTAAATCCAGCTCCATGCATCCACTTCCAGAATACTACCCAAAGTCACATCTTTTCTTACTAATAAGAAAAGAACCCATGCAGTTTTCACAGCAGATATTTCTCTGAACCTCTCGCTGACTATAAAGCCAACGAAGATTCCCCCCACCCCATGAAGACAGATCTGACCTGGCTGGCATTGGCAACAGATCCCTATAGCAGGCAAGCTTAAGTGAGTGTGGCAGACTACAAGACTAACCAGGCCATCATTAGTGATACCAAGAAACTTCCATCAACTTTGATGCCTTTGACCAGCAATGAATCCAGCAGTTACAGAGACTACTAGAGTGTGATAATTCATGGAATATTTCTCCCACAGCTACATATGCGTGTTTATTTTCTCTCACACATCTATCTCACTTGATTACATATGTGTGTTGGTTATCTCCATGTGTCTATCTTGATTACTACTGTATGCTATACCCCGAACAAACTCTCAGTGTCCCTGGAATGAGCAAACAATCAACCCTCACGGGAATCATGGGAAATAAAAACTCTTATTTCAGCCATGTTTTATCCTCATATCACTTCCACTTTTCTTCTTGTTAATGATATGCTTACCATTATAACCCTTATAGTGAATTCAATACATACTTTATGCACTAGCTGAGGCTTTATTCTAAATTAAGCTCAGAAATGTTTATTAATCTTTAAATGACAGGCATCATCCACTGATATTTCATTAGTGATCAATGGATATCATTATTTGGTGATTTAAACATTTTCCAGTCATACAGGTATCATTCATCCATTATTCGAGTCTAAATGATAAATTGGCAACTCTAGGATTCATGAGATTACTATTTGCTATGATTTATAAGGTTATCTGTTTGTCTGCATATAAAGTTTAAAGAACAATGCAAAGACTACTATATTTGAATGCATGCTGTTCAAAAAGAAAAGAGGTGAAAAATGATAACTTGTAAAGAATGCACAATTCCATTGTGCATGAAATGCTTCAAAAAGTATCATAATGTTAAAAATATCAAATTTTAGGAAAATTTGAACCGTTATGATCTCAAAAAATGAAATGTCAAAAAAACAATTTTTTTCATTGACACTATTATTATTTTAACACACCTTCATTCTTCAGTAATGTTCATTGTTTATAAAAAGCAATGATTAGAATTTTAAGAAATCCTAAACATGATGAAAGTGAATTCATATATTTTTTTGTTCTTGAAAATTTACAAAAATATTAAACACTATTTATTTATTAGGTTGTTTATTTACATGAATAATTTTATATTTATATTCTAAAAATTAATACTATTGCATTAAAAATAGTGCAATTCAATATTTATCATTTACCAATTTATAAACAAAGAAATATGAAAACAATTTTTTTAATCCTAAATTTATATAAACATTATTAAATTATTAAAATATGTGAACCAACTTTAAGGAAATCCTTATTATTTACCATTTTATAAAGTTCAAATCAATTGGCACTTAGCCAATGTTTTGCCAACCATTCAAATAAATAATATAAATAAATAGAGCAAATATACAATCTAATAAATAAATAGTGTTTGTTATTTTTGTTGTCATTTCTCAAGAACAAAGAAAATGCATAAATTTACTTTCATGTTATGCTTTTATTACAATATTAATCATCAATTTTTAAAACAATAAATATTTTTTTTATTTCTCTTTTTTTCTTTATTTTATAATTTAAAAGAGTTAAAATATCATTTTTATGGGTTTTGTCTACAATTAAAGCAAAAATAAGCATAAAAGCTACTCTTAAAATTTTTTCATTTTTTTTCTTTTACTTTTTGACATGCATGTTTGTGCAACCTTTTCCTGTTGCTTAAAGGTTGAGTGCATAGGAATTACATTCTCTATATATTTTTTAAGCAATAAAATCCCATTAGAAGGTTTATTTGATAAACAATAATTATTTGGGCAAATACTGCCAAAACATTTGTGGACGTTGTCATGGACCTACCATATGTTATTTTTTAACCATTTAGAAAATAGCAAAAATAACTCCCTTCACCACTTCCACAAATTCAAGAAAAAGATTTTTATGAGGCAGTGTGAAATTATTTTCTAACTAATGAAAGCCTTGTATTCAAAAAGTTCACACTTCTATATGAAATTATATTTTTGATCCCCTTTAAAATATAAAAATATAAGCCTACTGCTTCTTGGGTATTTAAACAATTTTGGAATCCAGTTTGATTTACATGTGTACACACACATGCACCCACATACAATGAAGAGATGACAGCCAGCAGCTGGTTTGTCTATGAGCTCACAAATCATAAAGTAAATCTGTACACACATTTCACATCACTCTAAGAACACTTAATTACTTTATAAACTTCACTGCAAGGAAAATGGAACATTTCATTGCCATTGTATATTTCTGAAGAGAATCTATAAATGTTATTGCAACTGATGTGCTGCTTCTACTTTTCCTCCAGAAATAAACCTTTTTTTATGTGTCATTTAAAAGATATGTTGTTAAATGCTTGGAATCCCAATACTTAGATAGCGACAAAAACTTGGGTAGACGAATCCTAAAAAGTGTGTCTTTTGAAGGATTGCAGCACAGACCTTATCAAAGTATTTAACTTTGCTAAATTTTAGTGAGATTTTATTGAGAAAATAAGAATAAAAAAACTATTAAATGACTTCTGAAGATCACCATATATAAACGAACACACACACACAAACAAACAACCTGGGTTTTTTTTAAGTATAACTCGATATGAGTTGTCTCCCTTTAATTAATGCCTCTTAATCGTGTTTTCAAATTGATTTTGTGCAAAAACAATTGTGTTTTTCCCATTTTTGGCGCTGTCAGAACCACCGCAAGGTAATTTTACGTAGTCCTGTGAAGTTTTGTTGAAATCGGTTGAAAAATGTAGGAAATCCGATCCAATATATAAACGTACAGACACACACACACACAACCTGGTTTTTATAATAAGTAAGATGTAATTAGAAAAATTTTTCATTGAATTTTTATTAAAATTATGAGCTTAATAATCAGACAACCAATTTTCTTTGCAAAGATTTAAAAAAAATGAAAATTCTTCCTACAAATTTGGTTTCAAAATAATTTTTCTCCAAGAAAAAAAAAAAAAAATAGTGGCTAGATTTGAAAAGAACTGTTCATTGATTTTAAAATTCAAATGAAGAATTAATCTTGAAAAATAAAAGTTGACTTGTGTATTTATTTTTATGAACCATTTCTTTTTATATTTGAATTTCTCCACCCTTTTAAAATAAATCAAAATATTTTTGATAACACATTAGTGCTGCTGTGTAAAAATGACAATTTATGTATAAAAACGGCAATTTATTATTTAAAAATATATTTCCTTGTACTGTTTATCGTACTAAAGGTACTGTGCAAGGAACTAAAGTGTTATGCACGTGGTAACACACGCTTCTCACCCACGTGGCCATGTTGGGGCTAACTCTCCTTTTAAATACACTTAAGGATTGATTAACTTAACTCTCTCCGTATTTTATAGTATAGACTAAAAAACTGAGTACATACGCACATTCATATAATTAAATTTCGTAACAATAAATATATAATAAGAATCACCCATCAAGTCTATATTTTAATAATTTTTCTTAGTCTTATTCTTGTAGACAGAAACGAAATAAAAACACCTTTATTCGGGAATAATCGAATAGTTTATTCTAAGTAGAAACGAAGTGGTAGACTAGAGTTAACATTCGTAAATGAATGAGCGGTTTCTGATATGAAGATTTAAAAGAATTATAAAAAATGTGAGTTTTTAAATATAAAGAACTGATATTTAGTTAATTTCTTGTTTTGAGATTTTGACAAAAATAGAATATGCTGAAGAGCGCTATTGCTACGAATGGCGGATTAAAAAACGAATGCGTTTCCACCGGAAGTCGGTGTGCCATTAGTAATGACGAAAGAAGAGTGCCAAAAACAGTCTCCACTCGAATGCGTGTTCCTCTTTTAAGACGGGGCTGGATATTTTAATTTTTTTTTTTTAATTTTATAAATTGTAGCCCCGTCACAAACAGAAATTAACAAATCAAGAAGAGAGTCAGGAGGAGAAGAAAAGGTGATTTTTGTAGTCTCCCGGACAGCCAATACGCCGTACTGATTACGGAATCCGTTTGCGTGGCGGTCTGGGTCGACTTATTGTTTTGGTCATTTTTTTTTGTTGTTTTTTTTTTAAGGAAAAAAAAGGAAGTTCTTATTAACTCAGTAAAGAATAACTATTTTTATTTGTGATAATATGAGCTTTGGCCATTTTTTTTTTTTTTAGACAACGAAGTATATCTAAGCTGTAGAGATTCAATAGGAACTATTTTTTGTTTTTCATATTTTATTTTTAACGTTTTTGAATACTTTTTCTCCCCGCTTAAAAAGCTTATGAATGATCAACTTTTAAAAAAATCCAAATCACTTGGTTTATTTTTTTTCACTTATTTCAAAGGAAAGAGCAGAAAAAACGTTACCTCTGATTTTAACTTACATATTCCAACTTTAGTAGACGTAATTTGCAGATTTCATTCATTTGTTAATATTTTCTCCTTAAGTTTTTGTCGCTTTCTTCCATTATTATACTAAGGCGGTTATTTTTCTTATCGGTTCATTTCTACTGTCTTTCAAAAAAAAGTTATACCGTTTTGTTTGAATCTGTTTGGAAATACAATACAATTTTGGGTTATAATAATCTCCATTAAAAAAGATCAACAAATCTTCCTCTTCTAAGCAACCCGGCTTCTGAACTCACATGCACGACCAAATGGCCACATTGGACTCCCTCAGTGCCCTCAATGGAATTTTAGAAGAATGGAATCGAACATACGAAGACAGTTCTATGGACCCTGTTTCAATCCTAAAAAGGTAAGAAGATCTACTCTTTTTATTCTCACTTTGTTGGAATCTATTTGTAGACTTTCATAAAAAGACAACACAAGGCGGCATTCTAATCTGCAGGTGTTTCTGAAGAAAACTGAATTCCATTCAACACAATCTTCGTCAAAGGAAAATGATCTGAGTAAATGTTTTTAATTACTGATTGGTTTATTTATTGTACTTGAATATTTTGTAAATTATTTTGGTAATCATTAATTAATAATATTCAAGATTCATCAAAAATCGTTATACAAGAAATAAGCCAAAAAAAAACAAACACGAAAAAAAAAAAAAAACTGTGACCCCCAACAACCGTAGCATCATAACTGTTTAGAAAGGTTCATTTTTTACTCCCAACAATACGGATTTTTTTTTTTGTGAACTGTCCCTGAATGCAAAGTGAAACAAAAAGTCTTCATAATTTAAAAAATAAAATATTTCGAAAAATTTACCATAAGAACGGTAAAGAAAGATAATTGTTTTTTTTTTTTTTTTTTTTTAGAAATTTGAAATTTTATATAATTTTTAGTGTGTGGGTACACACTCATTCTTTAATTTTAAAAATGAATAGAGTTTACCGTCAGTTTTTAAATATAGTATGGAAATATTTTATCTTTGGTCATTCATGTATAGTCGGTTTTAGCGTTTCAAACAATTTTTGTACACCAAACAGATTGTTTCCCTTGTATCAGAAGAAACTACTATACAAACTATTTTTCCATAAAAAGTGAAATTTAATATTTGTAACAAATATTTTTCATAATTGAAAAATTAAAATAACTAAAATAAAAAGGTTGCATCTACCTGTCTGTACTTAAAAAAAAAAACAAAAAAAAACGAGTTTTATGTAAAATGCATTTGAAACGTTAAAACTGACTAAATCAGATTTTTAATAACATTCATGCCTGAGCCTTTTGTTTTATTATTTATTTGATTTGTATATAAAAAAAGTTATTTTCAGAAAATTGATTTAAATTTATTAAAAAAGTCACCTAGTTTGTTTGGTGTAGAGAATGAATCATTAGACTAGAAACTGGTGTCATAATAGATCATTACAACAGAGTAATGAGTTCAATCCTTGTGCCAAAAACTAAGCTAAACTTTGTAAATAATTGCCCCCTTCCCCAATGTATCCTGATTGCTTATCTGGTTAGAAACTAATGTTCCCTATTGTTTTCTTTTTTCTCTCTGTAGACTTTGAAATTTGTGCTGGGTTCAAGCCCAATTTTCTTTTCTTTTGTATCAAGATCATATAACTTATGATATTTCTTGCAGTGATTATTTATATACTTTTTATAGAATTGTGTATTTTAATTTGACAGCTATTTTTCAAACTACCTTTTATGTGGCTATCGTATTTAACTGTTGGTCATACTGAGTTTTAAAATTCCAAATTTTATTGATTATATATTCTATTAAATAAACTCTCCAGATTTCTGTATAGGAGTTTTTTGTTTTTTTTTTAAATTCATAATTATATATCATGAAGAACTGGAAAAGATTTATGCTAAAATTATCTCATTAAAATCTATATAGAGTAATTGGCCATGGTTAAATGTAGTTGGCAGAAATACCTTAACAAACAGAACTGACAAAATTTGCAATGAACAATAACAAGAAAAAAAAATGGACAAACAATATATGCAAGGCAAAGCAACAGTAATAAGGCAAAAAGTTTACAAACTAAAAATGGTGTTAAACAAAAGAGGATACAGACAAGTAATTGTAGCATTCTTACCTAAAGACAAGAATGCACAGACTTAAGTCTGATTAGTTTGAGAAGTGACTTATCTGATTGGTTATGGAAAAATCCCAGCATGCATTTGTTTTTTGTCTATAAATTTGGGAAGGTTTTTTTTTTTTTGTGTGTGTGTATATATATAAATGTGGTATTGTGGTGGAAGGATTTATTATATTGTATACTTGGATCAGTGAATGTGACTAGTTAAGTTAAAGTTAGACCAGTGATGACCAGCCTACCTCATTCCCCTCTTTGGCCTTGTGCCACATTTGTATTTATATACAATAAATATTCAGTCCATAATGGACTGAAACCAACATAGACAGAACTGACAAACAAAATCTTTAATACTTGGTGAGAGTATTTATATAGCGGAAAAGTGTAATCACCATTTGCATAACAAACTAATTTAGCTAGTAATTTTCATTTATTTGAATTATAAAACCTGTAAATTTATCAAAGTGTCCTATAATATTTCAGACATATTTAATGCCTAAAGTTTCATTGGAAATATTAGGTAAATATGAAAAGTATCTCTGTAAAACTTGATTAATTGCTAATTAACTCGATGTCAAGTTACATTCTATTTATAGAATTATTTTTAAATGCTAATTATTTTCAGCTTACGATTCTTTCTTGCTTATTTTCTTTTTTAAAAAAAAATGGAAATAATTTTGTAATTAGCAGTTAATAGATCTTGAGTTACTTCCTTTTGACAGTCTTTTTTTTTTCTTTCTTTTTTTTTTTTTTTGTCAATTTGTACTTAATTACTTTGAAACCAATGGTTTTATTGGACTGGAAATTTATTCTTGAAGTTAGAATATTTTAACAGTATTGCACTAACAAAAAGTTAATGATAATGTTCCATTTTAGCTGTCTTATGGTCATACAGACATATGCATACCTGAAGAAATAGGATCATTATTATATAGATGTAGTCTTCCTGTGATCAGATCTTGCTGATTGTATTTAAACTCAGAGGAGACTTGTATTTCTAAAAGATTAAAAGACATTCCTTAAAATTGGAGATATGTTTTAAGATAAATATATTTTAGCATTTTAAAAACTTACAAATGAAACCTCGAATCTTTCTGTTCTTTCTATACTTATATCAAAATATAACAAGTCTATATTTTATTTTGAAATTTACTGATTAGAAATTTAAAAAAAAATTATTAAATTTGTATAGATTTTTTTTATATCTGATCTTGTATCTAAGGCCAAAGCTAGAAGCATGTCTAAAGTTCTGAATTTAAACCTTTTGAAGCAATATTTTAAGATTTAATTTAATGTTTCTTTTTTAAATTTAGTAAATAGTATATAAGCAAAATCATTTTCGAGTAAATGAAAATTATTTTGTTTTCACTTGTCTTAAAATAGGATGAATTAATCTTAATTTGATTCCTTTTTATTTGACATTGAAAATATTCACATCATGATGTAAGCAAAATGATCCACTTATTCGAAAGCTTTTTTAAACATAAGTTGCCATTATTAAAAATTGAGTACAATTAAGTATTTGGTAGCTATTGAAGTTAATAATAGCATTAAATTGACTTGTCATTGTCTCAGTTGTTTTAGTTTATTTGAAAAATAGGTAGCTAAATAAGCTTTTTTTTTTTCTTTCTTCACAATGGTTTATTTTACTGATGAAATTATAAACATTGAAACTGACGTCAATTTCAAATGACTGTACATTTTGCTATTAATTCTAGAACTGACTGATGAGATATATTGAAACTGTAAAAATCATAAATGTTAAGCAATAGAAACTTTGCAAACACTTGTCTTTGTTGTTAGGGCAATAAAAAGAAACTGATGTGACAAAACGGATAAGGTTTTATGATGCATTATGTATACAAGATCAAGTAAATTAGAATGTTTATATTTTCAAATTTGTATGCAGGTGCATCATTTGAATTTAGGGCACAATGGAATGCCAGTTATTTGAAGAGATATTAACCAAATTTTGGATTATCTGACAAAATTTCAAGGTCCCATAAATATTTAATTTTAAAACTTTGTTCTGAGTACAAATCTATTACAAGTGAATGGATTTATTGATCTATTGATGTTTGTTTGTGAAAAGAAATGGGTTGGTGGACTTGATAATACTCAAGCACTTTAAACAGTGTTGAAATAACTTTTAACACAAAATCAGTTACTGATACCCTTTGCAGTTTCCATTAATGAATCTATTGACAGTTTTTGACTTTGTCAAGCATAAGATAAAGTTGATACACCTTTTCATCAAAAATGCTGGCAAAAACAAAATCTCAAGCAACCATCACCTGAGCATTTTCCTCACAAACAATAATTTGATCACCAACTCTGTGAACTTGTCTTAAATGAACTTGATCTCATTGATGAACCTAGTACACTTTCTGCACACATGTATAAATGTAATTTTATATAATTATATCATGATGGCTTCATTTTCAGACCTATGTTTTTATTAAATGACAGATAAAATGTAAAATATAACATTTTTCAACAATATCTTCACTCATTTTATTGATGAAAGGAAAGCAAATTCCTTAAATCTGAATTTTTTTTTTTTTGTTCAGTGTGGCTTTGTTGTTGTTTTTTTTTAAATATGATTGGGTCAAGTACATGACAATCACTTATCTGAACAAAATGCTTCCTGGCCCTCTTATTTAGATAACTGATGTTTCACTGTAATGTTGAATGATGGTAACTGTGTTTAACTGCAAAATATGAAATAGATTTAGGTCTGATGTAAAAAATATTTAAACCAATCCTGGTCAGACTGTGGCCCATTTTGTTTTTTTGAATAGCATAACTAATTTCATAAAGAAAATAACATTTAATAAAACTTTGTTTTTGTTCTCACTTGTTCACTCACACACTCATGCATAAGCACCTATATAAATAAGGATTAAGTCCAGTGTTTCTTGAATATTTTGTAACCTTTAATCAATGATAATGTCAGCATTTTAAATCATAGGTGATTTTCATTTCACAAAAATCATTCCTGTAAAAACACTTTTTTCTTTAGAAATAGGAAATAATTTTTTTCTCTTGAGAAATTTTTTCTTTTAAAAAATTATTTTTGTATATTCAAATGATTAAATTAGAAAAGAGTCACATGCAGCAGTTGGTGTTAATCACTGTCTTCAGTGATAATATTTTACTACGACTTTGGTTTATTTATTTATAGAAAATTTTTTCCCCCATAGACCCCTCTGCCCTTCAAACCAATGTTCCCTATTTCTAAGGCAGATGCTTATATCTATGGTCTTCTGTAATGAAATTAGCTGAGGTATGTACAACAACAGCAAAAAAAAAAACCTTGAAATTTTTTTAATGTAGCCTGCCTTATGAGCCATATCTTCTGTGGCACACTGCTTGTAAAAGGTTGTCTAGCCTGATTTTAAACTCTTCAGTTTTGGTTTTAAGAGCCCTGAAATATCAAGATATCTGTATTGTTACATTAGTTTATTAATTCCATCTATCTGAGCATTTGTGCATCAAAATTGAGTGATATTTTTTTTTTTATGTTCAGGGATATATTAACATAAAATCATTTTTTTGTAAGTACTGGTTTCATAAAACTTGAAGGAGATTCTCTTTCTCAAGCTTTATTATAGAAAGTGTTTATGAAAATCCTCTTAGTGATCTTTTTTTTTTTTTTTTCTTTCATGAACACTTTTTCAAAAATAGAAAGTAAACATAACCATTGTCCATTTTTGAAGGTCAAAATCATCCTGGAATTAGATGGATATTGAAATTTTTTAATTGGATCAAAGATTGGCTTTTTCAAATTCTAAATTTTCTAAACACAATCTGTACATGAGAATGGACAAAACTTTGCACACAAATTACAAAGACTTTACTGCACTCACCAAAGGTAATTATTGAATCACAAAATATAATTAGTTCCCATTAATCATTTAACATTTTTATGACATTGTTTGTGATCAAAACTTTATTTCCATGGTATTATTATGTTAATAGATTATATGGATTGGAATCTAACGGGATGATAGGATAAAGAACGAATAGGAAACCTTTGTAAATCTAATATAGTACACTTTTATTAAAGTTTCATCACAATGAAATATGGAGGACAAGAAAATTCTATTTTTAATTTTTGTGTTTGTATTTCATTGGTTAAGCAGACAACATGTGCATCTGTCTTAAGTATTGTTTGTGTGTATAATTCATGTGTATCATAATTCTATTTTGTCTATGCTGGATTTGGATAATAATGTATATTCATTTGTTTGTGTGCATGTAGTAGGTATTTTTATTCATATTTTGTGGTTGTTTGGGTGTTGCTTTTGTGTGAGGGTGAAATAATTTTTTATACTGATTGTGGTAGCAGGTAGACATTCTAAATTCTTTAAGTATGGATTTTATAAAAGTTGGTGATATGTGTGTGACGTGTATTTATATATGGTAAAATATTTATCAGAACTCCCTCAAAGTATTTCTTGTGTAAAGAATTATGTTCTTTTTTTAATTAGGCTAGCATTTCCCAAACAGTGCTTGACATGTGAGATTTGCTTAATGAAAAAACAAACACAAAACTTAGTAAAATTTCCTTTTTCGTTTTCATATTTCATTCTCTGATGAAGCTTTAATAAAAGCAAAACATAAATGTAATTTATAGTATAGTAATTTATAAATGTTTCCTATTTGTTTCTTATCCCATCATATATGCACACACAGTAGATTGTTTGAAATTGGTATCTAAACTGATCTTTAATTCCAGTATTTTTCAGCATTTTAAAAATATGAAGTGAAACAGTAAAGACAAACCAAAACCAATATAATTGTACTCTGTAACAGTTTGAGGAATGGAAACTATTGAGAAATCATTACAATTGAAAAATAATAATGTTCATTTAATTTGGCTAGAATTTTAACATTCCTTTTGTGAAATCAGGTTAAATTACTTTCTCATGTGTCACACAAGTGGATTTTTTTTTTTTTTTCAACTTCCCCTCTAGGATCTGCCAGAAAGATGGTGTCTCAGACAGCTGTGAAAGAATAAACTGCTGTGAATGGGTAGAACAAACTGTAAAAAAAAAAAAAATTAATTACTCTTCATATGTTTTATGGTACCAGTTTAAATTTAGTTTTCCTTCTATACTTGCTGTGACTTTCTTCTAAAGAACCTAGTTTCATGTACTTATATACTTCATTTATAGGTTATTTTTCCTTTTTGGTAAATGCGACAATTTGGAAGTATTCACTCACCAATAGTTTTGTTTTAAATCAGTGCACTAAGCACTAACTTTAGGTAAATGACTTACTGTAGTTATTCTGTTAGAAATGTATATAAATAAATACAGATAGGTATTTGCTCATAAGTTTCACTGCAATGAGTTTTCTCTTTTTTACTCATAAAATTTGGTAAACATTGTACTATGATACATTATGGTATTAATGATAATATATGATGAGAGGTTATATATAAATGATATTGTCTAGTGAAATACTAGATCATTGAAAGAAATGAAAAAAAAAAAGAACAAAAAACAACTAATTTAAAACAAAAATCATAAATTCTGTTGATACAGTAGATTTAATAAAAAGGGTTAGGGATTGGTTACTATGAGTATATGTTAGGACAAGAATTGTGTTAGTTGCTAGAATTTCATAGAGAAAGCATATCAAAATATTTCTCAAGCTGCATTTAACTTGTAGCATGAACACACATTCATGTGGCCTGTGGTTCCAGATTTAATTTTACTCCCATGTTCTGGAACTATATAAAAATAATTTCCTGTTTTTTTTTTTTTTTTTTTTTTTTTTTTATTGTAATTATTAGTGTCATAATAAAAGCATTAAAATATGTAGGGAATTAAAAAAACAAATTTAGTTTTAAAAATAAATACAACAAATTAGTTAAGTTTTACTGGAATTTTTATAAAGATCACAACTATTGTTATTTAAACATTTTGATTAAATAACTTTACATGAAAATTTATTAACAAGGCCATTTCCATGTTCAGAGTAACTTTTATCTTAAGAATTTTCCTGTGTATTCATTTTCAACTTAAAGAATGTTAGAACATTCCAATTATTCTCATTTTTATTTTTTTTTTAATTTACAATTATCTGCCTCACTTCATAATTAAGTTTCTATGTTTTATCATTTTTAAATTCTCCTTTGTATTATCAAAATTTAGTTTATGATAAAAAGAAAACATAACACAAAAATTAATGATTCATTCAAGATTTTTTTCTTTTTTTTATGCAAAAATTTACAAAGAAAATATAATTTTCTTTTGTTTATTAAAGCAAAATTTGTTCTTACTGTTATCTCCTAATGTTTTTCACATTTAGAAATAATAAATAATACAATTACCTAAATTTAAGTCCTTTAGCCTTCATTGTTCACTTGGGTTTCATTCACCAGTTTGAAAAGAAGCATTTAAGTTTTGCTTAATTCTTTTTTCTTTTGTGTGTCTTTACATCATTTATTAGAGGAATAGGGATATTTTTAATTTTAAGAAATTGGTTTCTTTTATAATAGAATTTTAATTTAAAATTTTGCACACTCCTGGGATTGTTCCAAAAAACCTAAGCAGTTATCTCAAACTAATGTTTTTAATTTCTAGGCAGACATGAATTTTGAGCCCTGATGCAGCCACAGACAAAGTTGATTAAAAACTTTTGTATTTCTTTTTGACTCTCAATTTCTTTAAATGTATTTTAAACAATACTTGACCATTATTTTAATTTCTATTTTCTAAATTTATGATTGTAGCAAAAATGGTATCTGAAATTACTGATACCATATGATTTCGAAAAAAAAAAATTGGCTGTTTTAACAAAATGTTCAAACAAAAACCACTTAAGGTAACCATTTCTTAATGAGCAGCAATACATTAGAAAAAATAAACATATATATAGTACTACATTTTTAGAAATTATATACCTGTATTTCTTTTTTCAGGATGGCAGAATTGATAGAGAAAGAAACAGAGGCATATTTCAAAATGGATCCTGATCCTTTTGATGACAGACATCCAGGTAATTAAGTTTCTTCTTTCAATGAAAAGATAAAAAAAAAACTTTTGCTCAATGAATTTCAGATTATAAACTTATAGCTTGTAATTAAGCCAGTATTAATGTTAGCGACACAGCTGTTTCTGTATTTTATTTTGCTTTCATTTAACCACCATAGAGAACCTTTTCTGCAATCAGCATGGTTGATGCTAGACTCCAGAAGAGCAACACACTGCACCTTCTTGGCCTCATGTTTTCCTCTGACATGAAGTGGAGTGACTATATAGAATTAATAGCTGCATTTATTGCAAGGAAAGTTGAGTCACTGTGTCATGCCAGAAAGTTTTTCTTGCCAGAATCCATCTTGCACATTTACAAATCTACCATTTATCTGTGCATTGAATACTGTCTTTATATCCATTCTGGTGCTCTTGCTGTACATTCTGAGATTCTTGACAAGATCCAAAGAATGGCATTTCAACTTCAGTCATTTTCTTATCAATGTAACATGGCTTCCCTCTGTCTTTTCTACAAATATTTTCATAGCAACTGCTCTGATGAGCTTTTTTTTCTTGGTGCTCCAAATACATAAATTTAAGTGTGTTACTAGATTGGCAACTAGGTCCCACTTGTTGAAATAACTAAATGCAACTGCCAATTCTACTCCAGCAGTTTCTTTTCTCACACTTCCCACCTGTGGAATACTCTTTGATTTCACTGCTTCCCTGGTAACAATAATCTTCAAAACTTTAAATGCAATGTAAATTGGCATCTTCTATCTTCTTGAATCCTTTCCTTAATCCTCCTTTATACTTAGTCTTCTCTCTCACTTTCACTCCATGTAACTTCCTGTGTACTAGTGGAATTGCTGATTTGATTTTGGTGAAATGATAAAAAAAAAAAAAAAAACTTTTCTGTCTAAATGATTATCATGTTTAATGATCTTATAATTATTGTTTTTTATAAATGTTAGGGTCAGAGATATTAAATGTCTGAGTTGTGTAAGTTTTTAAAATGGTCTCTAATGTTGATATCAAGCAAATATGAAGCAGCAATATATTACTTACCTTTTTTGATTCTCATTTAAATTGACTTAAGGTAATAGCTAACTCATCACATAAAATTATTTATTATTTTATAAATTTTAGACATGTTCTGCCATTTTTTTTTTTTTTTGTTTAAAATTTTATCACTACAATTTAAAACAACAAGAAAAAAAATATTTTATTTCTATTTTCCAGTTTACATGTAATATTTTAGCATTATTGAAATTATTATTAAAACTTTATTTACAAATTCTCTATATTCTAGTCTCTACAATTTTATACTCATAAGGCATTAAAAAGTTGGGGATTATAAGTTCATGACAAAAATGATCATCTTACTTTTAATACCTGTAACATTTACAAAATTTAAAAGAAACTGTAAAAAACAAAACTGGTTTAGCTCCTGTTTGTTATACTTATTTAAAGCATTTGTTATTTCCTCTTACATTTTTACTCCTTCACTTGACTGCTACTTTTTTATTTGAATTATTTTTTAAAATAGAAATTCTTATTTCAGCGACATTTTCTTATTTAGAGAGCATTAAAACCAAATAAGCCGTAAGATATTTAAATACAAGCAGATTGGTCTAATCATAATTGACCATTGAGTCTCTCATAAATGTCCAGATACACATAGATTGTTTCTATACTTATCAGTGCTTTAGATTACAAAAGAAAATTATTTAGACATATAGCTTCGTTTTTTTTTTTTTTTTTTTCAAAGAAACGTATAATATGAGAAGATACCCAAAAATTCTCAGCCTGACTAAAAAAAAATTTTTTTAAATTACAAAATCTAACATTTGGTCATTTTAAATCAGATTTTGCAAAGTGGGCCAAGCCAAGAAATTTTCTGCATACCCCTTCATATTAGTGACTAGACAATATGTTACTAATTGGGATATTGTATAGTTTCTAGATAAATATCAAATTATATTCTTTGTTATTAGTAGTGTACCACTTTATGCTGAAACTGTTATTTATACACATATTGATAAACTAAGATTCTGTAATAACACTTATAGACCCTCGAGTACAAATTGTTTTAGGTATCTGCCAGATTGGCAATGTTTATTTTATTTGCAGGCCAAGACAAATTAACATTTTTAATAATTTAAAACCCATATTAAAATATTTTCTATTATGAATAAAGTCTAATACAATTCTTTCAATGGTAGTGTTAAAAAGGAATCGATAAGTATAATACTTTCTTTTTTTTTTTTTTTTCTGCGATACAACTGTTTCACTGAGGTTCAAAATTCATGTTGCTTACCATCAAAATTGACTAAATGTTGATAATTTTAGACCAGCCTATATACAAATTTAGCTTGCTTCATCTTTGAAAAGATCTCTCACCTAAACATATTGCAAATACTGAAATTGTTGGACAAAGCAGAATATCCTTTATATGGGAGGCATTTTTAAGAATCCATCAATAGTTTTCTATGATTAATAGCTTTATATTAGCTGAAAGCGTTCTTGATTGGTTAGAAGTACTAATTTTATAAATAAGTTTATTTATTTTTATATATATATATATATATATATATATATATATATAATTGTGCTAATTTGAAAGACTGTTTTTGAAACCAAAATTGTTGGTTTTTCCATGGTTTGCTGATAAGGAGGCATTTGTGGCAAGCAGGCTTTGTTGTGGAGTGCTCAATATCAATGATAGAGATAGAGCATTAATAGAATTAATATGAAAGTTTTTTTTCACTTATGTTTACTTTAAAGTTTCATGGTTACATAGATGTGACCACAGATCAGAACAAAGTTGAACTGCTGATATCTTTCGATTCTTTTTGGACTTTTATTGTGGTATGAGGGTGTGTTATTTTCCTTTGAGTGTTGATTGGTTATTGACTTCTCTTCTTCCTTCCTTTTTTTTTTAAAAATTTTTTTTCTACTTTTTTTCTTTCTTAGTGTGTGCTTTTTGTTTTGTACTTTTATTGTGGTATGAGTGTGTTATTTTCCTTTTTGCTTGATAAATTGTGTTGTATGAAAGAACAGTTTTTTTTTATGTTGGTGATGTTGTTAAACCAATTGTTTCTTTTGTATTTTTCCATTCGTCTATATTTAGTGTGCTCCTTAACTTTTAGTTTAGGTTATGGTTGAATTTTTGTGCATGTATGTGTGTTTGTGTGCATATGCCTGCATACATGTACCCACCTGTGTGTTTGGATGTGTTTGTACATTCGTACCCTATATATGTTCTCTTTTTTTTTTTTTCTTTTTCTATTTTTTCTTTTTTATATTTAGTGTTTTTGTTTTGTAAAGAGTGTAGTTGTGGTAATTTGCTTGTCTTTTGTGTAGTTGAGTTTTATTTTGTTGATATTGTGAAGTGTGTTTTGTGTTTTCTAAGAGGTGTAGTTTTAGGTGATTTAGCTGTATTAAGTTACAGTCAGCACCGTCTGTCTAACTCTCTGCATTAGCAGGGAGGAACCTGGACGAAGCTTTGCCGAAGGACAAGGTTTCGTTCGGGGAGGTTGACAGTTCTCGAACCCGCCCAGGCGGGTTCGAAGGGTATATTTTTGGCCGGGCCTACGGGCTTGGATGACCCACAATAAACTCGGCCTTGTGCCACATTCAATCCCACGTGGGAGGATAGCTAAATATTGTAGTTGTGGTGATTTGTATATTGGGTTTTGTGTGTGTTTTGTATGGTCGGGTATTATTTTGTTGGTTATTATTTGTTATTTTGGTTACTCTTTTTTGGGTGAATTGTGTTTGGGATTGGTATAGATCAGATGTTAGGTATGGTGGTTTGTGTTGTATATCTTTTTTTTTTTATATCAGTCTTTAGGTAGCAAAGTAGATGCTTGTTTTAATGTCTGCATCTCCCCATTATTTCATTCCTCTTGTTCAATAAGCTGTTTTGATTCTTAAATGTGATGATTGTTAATTTTTCCTTTACACAATGCAAATTTCTTTTCCTGACAGGTATGTGTATGCAGGCATATTTGTATGTAGACAGGCACACACACACACAAAAAAAAAAATTCAACCATAACCTAAGCTAAATCATGAAAAAATAAACCAATGACCAATGGAGAAGCACAACTAACATAGACCATTGGAAAAATAAACAATAGATTTAACATTGTCACAACGCAAAAAATGTTCTTTCCCACAACTAAATATAAGACTTTCCAAGTGAAAAGTACAAAATAACAAACGCATGCTAAGTAAAGTTAAATAATACAAACTACTAAAAATATACATACAGTTAATGAACACACATTCTTTTGAGTGTATGCATGCATGCATGTATGCATACATAGGCAAACATCTACACAAACATACATGCACACATTAAAATCCAACCATAACCTAAATTAAATAGTTAAAACAATAGCAATAAACCAGAGATCAATGGAGAAGGTAAGGAAAGAATAAAAGAAAAGAAAAAGATTAAAAAGTAAAAGTTAGGTAAGGGAGAGGAAGAGAAGTAATCAATTAATCAACACTCATCAAGCTAAAAGAAAAATAACACACTCATACTGCTATAAAGTACAAAAGAATTGAGAAATATCAGCAGTCTCTGTTCTGAAGAGTGGTTACATCTATGTAACCATGAAACTTCGAAGTAAAAATGAATTAAGTGAAAAAGCTTTTTGATTTTTATATATATATATATATATATATATATATATATATATATATATATATATATATATGTGTGTGTTCCCCTATAAAAGGGGAATGCATGTTCAATCTCTACTGGGAAATGCACTTTTCTTTTTTTTTTTTTTTTTTAATAAGATTTCTTGAATCCACAGTCCAATAGACACATTCATTTTAATAGATAAAAAATGGGTTGTCTATTTCAAATTCAGAGTATCCACCATAACATTTAAAGAAATAAAAATTGTCAGATTAAAAATAAATCCATTAATTCTTTAGAAGTATATTGTATACTGTTATTTCTATCTTGTATATGAATGAAATTCAATCATTCATTATGAGCTAGTAAATCTCATCAAAGAAAGAAAGAAAAAGCATGATCACAATAAATAGTGGTCGATAAAAATAAGCATTTCACTTGCTGTGTTTAATTTTACCAAACTTTATCTCTTATACACATACAACATAATGTTTGGTAAAATTGAACACAGTTCACTGTTATAATATGAATGTTGACACATTGTGTCATATTTGAGTTCATGTAAAATTGTGATTTATTTTTCTTTAAAGTAGCAGGTTTTCGTAAGAAATAAATAATTATAACATTTTTTGAAATACAATTGAAAAAACAAATTAATATATGTGATACTTATTTTCAAAATTATCATTTAAATCACACATTTTAAATTAAAAATTTTCATGAAAGAAGAAAAAAACTGAAGAAAAAAAAACCTCAAAGTTCAAGATGAATAATTGATTTATGGAAATTAATCAGTACTGATAAATCGATCATTTCTAGAGATGAAGATAAAGCAGAAAAATAAATTGACTGGACCCTTTTTTTTTATGGTGTTAATTCTTCACTCACAACATGAATAAACTTCTGACAATTGTGATAAAATTTAAAACTTAAATTCATTTACCTTTTTACAAGAAATTGTTTGTATACAAAGGTGTGTGAATCAGTTGATATTTTATTTTTTTTTTTGTTTCTTGTATAGTAAATAGTTATACTTGTAGAAATGGACATGTCTGTTATATGTGAAAGAGTCCATACATTTTATGAATGTCATTACAGTTTTTTTCCTGTTAATTGTAGAAGTGTATGACTTGAAGAAGCTTAATGTGAATCTTGACTTCTAACTGGTTTGCTTGTCTCCTTGAGTAAAGGAGATCACTTGGTATAGATTTGTATAGAGGAGCTGGCATTTTTGAGTTATGACCTGTTTCAAAGTCTTGTACAGTAATACCTTGAGGTACAGGTTTAATTCCTTCCAAGACTTGTATCTCAAATCAATTTTCCCCATTGAAATTAATTGGAATATTTCTGATCCATTCTGGGCCCCAAAAATTCATCATTGATCTTTACTCTTACTTTCTTTGCAAGAAAAGATACAACAGAGATCCTTCCACAGCAGAGCTGAACACATGTACTGCAAATGCTTCTTAACTGAAACTCACTTAAATCTCAAGGCCAAAAATCGGGCAAACTCTGGGTTGTGTTTCCAAAAACTCGTATCTCAGTATGCTTGTATCTAAGGTATTACTGTATTTGTTTTCAAAGATTTTTTAAAAAATTTACTCTGGTTGGGTTTATTTATTTTATATATATATATATATATATATATATGTGTGTGTGTGTATATATATATATATATATATATATATATATATATAGTGATCCATATACCAGGCCTTTGGACATGTGGAAACCTAAATTACTACTAAATAACAATTCCTGAGAACATTTTTAGTAAAGAACTTCTTAGAAACGTCCAGTAATTAGTTAATTAACAACTATATATAATATTAGGGAGCATCTTACAATTATTGACTTATTTTCATAAATGCAAATGTACAAAGGAAGAACAAAAATAACTAAATGCACAAAAATCACTTTATTGACCATAAATTAAACATTTTTAGATAATATTGCAAAAATGAGTTAATTTGTTTATATCAATTGATTACAGAATATATAATTGTATAAAACAATCAGAAAGCAATTTCAGCATTTTACAAAATCTTGTATCAACAAAGTCTGAAAATACTTTACAAAAAATGTGAATTTCAGTGATAATCTTTACAAAATTTGATTTTTGTTTCACAGAAAGAAAATATTTATTTTGCTATGATACAATAATAGATACTATCATTAAAAATATAGTTTTAAGAATTAAAATCAATTTATATTAACAAGAACACAAAAATAAATAACAGGATAATTTATGGTGTTAACAAATTATTACATATATGTAGAAAAAGGGGGAAATTGAAAATAAAAAAATATCTTGTATCCCTGTGGTATTTATTGGAATTTTTAAATTACCACAATTCATTTCTTTCAAAAATGTTCCTATTGTTGAAAATAAAAACTAATATTAAATATTTCCTCTTTGGTAGGACAATCTTTTTAGTAACACAGCCTGCTATATACAAAAGTGACATTTTAATATCTTTATAGATCCTAGTTTTAAGATCTGGTAAATTATCAAATGTTTGGCATCCTATTTCATCCAGCAAATGTCCACACTTTGGGCAATTATTTCCTGGATAAAAGTTGTATTCTTTGACTTCATCATTTAATTTAAGAAGTAGTTTTAGTTTTCAATATTTATTTTTTCAATAACATTTTGAATTGTTATAAAATATGCACCTCCAGAACTTTGTATTAATTTTCCAAATTGTTTGTGGTAAATTCATTATTCATAACAAAATTAAACCCACTGATAAGCAAATATCTACAAACATAAGTTAAGCCATTGCATGTATGTTCAGTGACTAAACTAGTATCTCTTGTTAATGATTTCATTCTTTTTTCTTTGATTTCCTCCCATTTTTTTTTGTCATTTTCCCATGTTCATCATCTAAATCTGATATCACTTTTTTCAGTGGATCATTTTTCTTAGTGTCACCATATATTTATTTGACACGGACAATTTTCCAAAATTTAAAGATTTTTTTCAATGAAATTAAATGTTTCGACAGTATCCTTCCCATTTAATAATGGGTGTGTTTTAATGGCAGCTAGAATTTGATCACAGACAATCTCTTAAACAATGGGAAATATTTTGTCACTCAAAAAAATTTTGGATAAACTGCTACATTAGTTAGTTTCAACAGCTTAGCAAATTGAGTTTTTTTCATACTCAAAAGGACATTTTACAATTTCTCATTTGGCTGTCATTTTTTGCCTTCAAAATAAAACAGTAATTCAGAAGTAGGTTCAGTAATCCGGTTATTCCGAATATTTTTAAAAAGGTGGATATAATCAAAAGTACAAACTATTTTTAGTTATCCAAGGCTTATTAAAAACGGTATCAAATTGTTTGAAAAAATGATTTGATGGGTCAATTCAATTGCAATTACTTGACCATTTAATTGTTTGATTACATTAACAAGGTATAAAATTTTTTCGTATGAAAAAGTTGTATCTAATTTTGCAACTAGGATTATTTTAAGTAAAATTTTTGGTTCACCATTTAAACATTTTACTATGATGCCTAATTCTGATTTTGGTAATCCCTCAGAATTTTCAGCCAAACCAAATAAATTTCCTCCATGATATTGTACATATTTGGCATGCATGTCATCAAATAAAAGAAACTTTCTGATTTTCATGAATTTTGCTAAAAATATCACCAAGAAAATGAAAGTCATCTAATTTTGAGACTTTTGATACCAAAGCTGATAATATTCTGACATTGGATAACTTAAAATCATCCTGAAGTCTGTTGTATAATAACTGAGATGTAGCAAAATACCTTTAATTCAATTTCAGCAATGAAGTTTCATGTGTTATTCGTCTGCCCCCAGTTGCCTATTGCTTTTAACTCTATTTTGAGGCTTGGGTTAAGGATTGCCTTTATTTATTTATTTTTATATAATATATATATAATGAAGAAATATAGTCTTAAGGTGTGCTATATTTATGGGATAAACTGCTCAATATCAGAGATGGAGTGTGTGTAAATATAAAAGTGAACATAGAAGTCAATACTTAGAGGCGATAGTCTGTTTCATGCTAGACGCAATCGTCAGGCCTGACGATTGTGTCTAGCATGAAACAGACTGTCGCCTCGAAGTATTGACTTCTATGTTCACTTATGTGTGTGTGTGTGTGTGTTTTAATCATTTCACCCCCAAGCAAAGCAATAAAGCCACTAAGATGCAAGGGCTTACTGAGTTTTCAGAAATATGAGGAGGGGAAAAAAAAAAAAAAAACTCTATTAAGGGAAGAGAACAATAAAAGGACAAATTAAGATAACGATTGATATTGCATTTTTATTTTTGAAGATCAAATTTGACTGGGAAAAGAGAATTCAACAAGTGAGAAGAGCAATAGAAGAAACTCTTACAGTTAAATCTAGTTTTATGCTGACAGATTCTTTTATATATGTTGATTTTTTTTTTTTTTTTTTTTTTTCCCTTGTATATGTATATACTCTCACTTCATACCTAGTGTCTATTTTTAATTACTCTGTTCCACAATCAGTGATCAGTTTTACATTATATAAATAGGGAAATTGATCACTTGTTCTGGAACAGAGGTAGTATTAAGTTTTGAATAATGCAGTTTAATTTGAACAAGAGTTTTTATCCATCTTTGAGAAATGCCAGAAGTCACGTTGACATTTCAGTATTAAAAAAATATTGAGCCTCTTTTGTCTTTACAATATTTGGTGTTTTATTTTTCATTTTTCTTTATTTTACATATAATAGCAGCATGATTTGTGAAAAATTTCATTAATGTCCTTTCTGATATGTTCCTTACTTTTACATGGATATACTGGTAGTCTAACAATTATAGGCATAGAAAATGGCCAAGTTTTTTTTATTTACTTCATACCAACACTCTTGTAAAAGGCATGAATCTATCTCCCTTCAATTAGGTAGGTAGCAGACCAGCCTGAACTCTCTTACATTGGGTTGCAACTCATCTAGAAGTAAAACTTAATTCAAACTGATTGGGTGTAGTACACATGATGTGGAGCGCAAAAAGAGCTATGATGACGATGATGATGCCTTGCTGTTATACATGCTTGAGATAACACCCAATCCTAGCAAATTCAGTTTATGAATTTTTAGCATTTAAAATATCTATCGGTTTTGTAACCTAAAACTTGAGAAACATGGTCAAATCTTACTACTATTACAACTAATATTACTGCTAGTTGAAACAAAGTGAGTTATTCTACCTGCTCTCTCTCTCTCTCTCTTTGTACTTTGCCTTTACAATTTTTAGTGATTTGGTAGGTGGGAGAGAAGGGGGTGAAAAGTAATTTTTGTAAAGGATGTTGTTTGTTTATAAGCGATAATATTAAATGACATGGTTAGTGTTATATAGGGCAGAAAACCAGTTTTTCCTTTTCCCTTGGCTCACCAGCCGAAGAGAGAAGAAATTCAAGAGAGTTGGTGAATAATGTTGAAGGTCAAATGTTGATAAATTTCACTTGAGTGATATGGAAAGTAAAACACTTCACTTGCATTCACATTGTTTATGTATCTTAAAACTTCTTATGAAACTGGACAGTTATAGATTTTTAAGCCAGGATGTATCTCATACATATATACATACATACATACATACATACATACATACATACACACACACACACACACACACACACATATATAAGTGCAGGGAATGATTTTCGTTAAGCTCAGATTCAGGGTTGCCAGATTATGTGATATAAAAATATATATTAATACATTATACTAGCCATTATTGTTACTTTTCATACTTCAAGGGCAGTAATTCTAATTTTCCTTTTGTATCCAAAATTGCAGTGCACGTTTTATTGTAAACTAGCTTTGCCTCTTGTGGAGGACTCTTGTTGGCCATCATCACAAGGGAGGAGTAGATGTAATAGGCATCAATAAACTACATAAGAACTCAAAATTGATTGCTGCATTTAAGTATCGAATTAATGTTTAAGCTTACCTTTTAAAAGTTCAATGATAATTCTTCTGCTGCCACTTATTTTAAAGATGATTTGATTTATGTATATCCTTATTTTCCGTACAAACAATTTTTATTTCATGGGTGACAGAACAGGGGACAATTTATAAGATAAAATTAATATAGTGTAAAAATGGGAAAATAGAAATTAGAATTAGATATACATTGAACATCTGAAGAGTTAGAGTAACATAATAGCTAATTAAGTAAAACCTATATTATGGAATCTATATGAATAAATGCAAAATTGGAGCTCAATTCTCCCACAAATTCTGAGATTAAAAAGACCCAGCTCTACTTTATAGTAATTGTATTTATCCATTGGTTGTGCTGGCCTAGGTGTGTGAAATGAAAGGGTGCAGCCTCGAGCAACCGTTCCCCAGGGCTAGGCACCTCTTGGTATAATTTTTTTAGTTGCAATTCTGACCTTTGACCACTCCTGAGCACACACTCCCTAAAGACAGAGATGATAGATGATAAATAATGTGTTACAAACTAGGTATTTACTCTGTCTCCCCAGACAAGTTGTGATACAAGGTCTATTTTAAGGTTGGGGACCTGAGCGCATACACCTGGGCAAGAAACAAAAATTGCTTGCAGCCCCGGCAACAGTATAATTTTCCTCAGTTATGACTCTGCCCTTTGATGGAGTCGCTCCTGAGTGCACTCTGCCCAAAGACAGACGTGCAACTGAGAGATGATATATAATGTGTCACAAACTACTTGAGGGCGCAATTTTGATTAGGAATATTGTCTTATATAGTGCAGAAAAGTGTTTGAAATTTGCATTTTACTTGGCCTTCAGCAAGTTGGCATCTATTTGTAAAACTTTCCTTAACTATAACAACCCAATTTATGAATGAAATCTTCATTTAAAATTTTTATTTCAAAGATTTCAAGTAGTGAATTTATCTTGCTTTGCAAAGTGATAGCGAGCGGGTGAAGCCTGCTAGTTTTATATAAATATAGATATTTACTAAGTTTGTACTTTGTTTGGTACAAGGCCAAATGGTAGCAGGAAGAAGATTGTATTGTATTAGTCTTTCAGGTGGAATGGACCTGTCTGCTTTGAAAATTTGCATTTTAAATCCCCACCATTATGTTTGAACACTGACTGCTGGCATTAATAGAAAATATACATTAATATTAGCCAAAAGGCATGTATAATAATTTTTTTTAACTTTAAAAATAGAATTTATTAACAAGCAGCTCATGGCAAAATCATATACAAATATTAACTTTTACTATTTATGGAAACAGCATTACAATATACAATTCTATAAGTTAGCAATTGACTAAACTGCTGTTATCAAAGGAACTTTATCAAAAATGTTGTGGACTAAACTATTTGTTGCTCAAATATACTTTTTATTTCAACTACTGTTAATCTTGATTTGCAAAGTAACAAATATTCCAATCCGGGTAAACTTGGGCATTAAAAAATATTTATGGTAAAGTTTCAGGAATATTTGTATTCAGAACAAAGTATGTAAATTTCAAGACTTATATATATATATATATATATATATATATATATATATATATATATATATAAATCATACTTATTATAAAACCTAGGTTGTGTGTGTGTGTCTGTACGTCTATATATTGGATCAGGTTTGCTACATTTTTCAACCGATTTCAACAAAACTTCACAGGACTACGTAAAATTACCTTGCGGTGGTTCTGATAGCGCCAGAAATTGGAAAAACACAGTTGTTTTTGCATGAAATCAATTTGAAAACACGATTAAGAGGCATGAAAGGAGGACAACTCATATCGAGTTAGACTTATTATAAAACCCAAGTTGTTTGTGTGTGTGTTCGTTTATATATGGGATCGGATTCCCTACATTTTTCAACTGATTTCAACAAAACTTCACTTTTTTTTTTTTTCTTTTTTGGCAGGTAGTGTTTTTTATTGTCTTGCACACTTTTTTCTTTATTTTACATTCAGAATGCTTTAAAAATTCCATTTACAAGACAATTGTTTATAATAAAATTCTATTCAATCGGTAGACTCATAACAATTGAAAACAATGTTTTTGTTTGAGTTTGACTAATTCGTAAAAAAACAAAAAAAAAAAAACTAATTAAGACATGCATGTCCGTCAACCTTAAACAATAATCTTTGTCAATTTTATTTTTCAGTCTTTATGATGATTGATACTTGATCTATCTCTCATTGTTACATTCCGGCAATGCCGGCAATAGTATATATATATATATATATATATATATATATATATATATATATATATATATATATATATAATGAAAAACAGACCAATTTAAGGTACCATTACAATAATTTATTTCACCAAAATCCTTTTAAATTTCATCCTCCTTGGAATTACCCATACGGTTTACCAAGTTCTTCATAACTTATATATATATATATATATATATATATCTTTTCCTCTATAAAAATTCAGTCTGGAATTCACTTTTTGTAAAATTGAAAGAAATCTGAGCATTCTGCTGACATTTTGTTAATGTTGATTTTATTGTTTTCTTTAAACATTAAAAAAAATAAATTAATATATAGAAAATACATGATCCAATTTTGAAATAATTTATTAAATATAAAAACATCTACATTAACAATTTGATTTGTGTTAAGTGTCTAAATACTTAATTTTTAAATTTAGCTACATAAAAAAAACTTGATGGTTTAAATACATTTTTCAAGTACTAATAGTAAGAATTGTAATAGTGCAATAACATATTACTTGTGGGCTACAAATACATATATACTCTGTGTGAATAGTCTAATTTTATATACCATAAATATTGAGAAAAGTAAATAAATTAACTGTTAGTACAGAATGTAAGCTAAGTTCAAGGTATTTCTAGTTGTATGTATTCTAAATTATGAATCATATGAATCTCTATTCTGTATGTGTGGTCTTCTGAAATTGCATTGAATGTTATCAAGGATTTAGAAGCAAAGGTAAGCACTTTGTTGTTTCCATGAAATTCAAAGATGAATAGATGGAAAAAGAGAAGGCAGTTAGAGGAACAGGCAGGCTATGCCATGTCTTTTAATAAGAGGCTGTTTCAACAGGTGGCTAGCATGTTTCTTTCTCCGGGAGAGCAGCTTTTCTTTTTTTTTTTTTTTTTTCCCTTATTGCTTGTAGAAATATTTTGAAAAAAATCTGATATCAATTTTGTCAGTCTACAAGAGATTTTTTTTATGGATTTATGTCGACTGATTCTATTTCAGTAATTTTGGTAACCTTGGTTGTGAATCTAAGTAGTATTCATATCTGAAAATTGATTTGGTACAAAGGACTTTGGAAGTATTGAGAGGAGGAGGAAGAAGAGAAAGAATAATACCATGCATTTCTTTCTTTCTTTCTTCATACCTTACATGAGATCAAAAACACACACACAATTTTAAACTTTGTTTTTTTTTTTTATATGGAATAAAAATAGAGAATCAGTGGGTTTATTAGGTGCCCTAAAAAAAGATTATTACTTGGTTTGAAATTGAATAAATTTTTTTTATTTATAATTAAATTTAAATACAAGATGAAAGAATTTGATTGATCAACCCATTTACAGGTTATTTAAAGCCAGAGAATATTTTTAGATTGAAAGAATTTTTTTTTTTTTTTTTTTTTTTTTTTTTTAATAATAATGATTTTAGTGGTACAAGTTTTACAAATTAATTTATAGCTAGGAGTAGAAAAAAGGTGGATTCATATCTTTTCCAAAGGTATTTGTGCCATAGTGAATATAACAAACCAAATGGGAATTAAAACTTGACTCTCTCTGATTAATAATTCTGAATAATTATCCATCACACCACTCACAAATCCAAGCTTACAGCACCTGGTATTCACAAGTAGTCACCCATCAAGGTACTGACCAGACTCAGCATTGTTTAACTTTGGTGATTATACGAAAACCGGTGTTTCAACATGATGTGGCCTTAAACTGAAATGGAAGAAGTGTATGATAGTTTGCTAAAAAAAAAAAAAAATTCATGTTCATTAAAAATGGGACTTACAATTGATAATATAATAAATTTTGCTGTTAAAAGATTACAGTGAAAATTCTCTTGCAGTTGTGAAAGTCCTGACCTGTCAGCAGTTGAGGTCAAATATATCAGTTGCAAAGTTGTAGTGATGAAGGTAGCAATGTGAAGAAGGCTTAGTCTGTATTTCTTAGAAAGTTGGTTTCAGAATAAATGGTTAGTTTTGGTTTTAGTCATATTGTCCAGAGTTTTGCTTTGCCACTTGCATATCCGGTAAATTGCTCAAAATCAATTGCTTGAAAAATAATTTTTTGAACTATCAATTCCTCGAAAGGCAGTTTGCTCGAAACCTGTAGTTAAAAAAAAAATGAAACGACATTGTTTGTAATATTGACTATAAGATAAAATAAGGTAAATATTGGTTTTGTTACCCATGCACTAATATCCCTTAAAATTTTTCGAAAATTGTCATAATTCCGTGCAAATGTACATGCTGAATTCGAATTAACAATTAAATTATGAAGAAACCTTACCATTTTGGAGTTATTGACAAGAAAAAAATCAGACTTCTTGTTGGTCATTCGTCCCCCATTACTGCCATCATGACTTGATTCACCGCGTAGTACCTACACAGGCGTAATCAGAAAATTTGGCCTATTTACTTCTTTTACAGACTTTCCTTGCAGAAAATCACTACACACTACCGTAAAGAAATGTAATTTTTTTTTTTTATTTTAATTTTAAAATATAAAAATGCTATTATTTAATTTGTTCTCTTAATTTCTCATTGCCTAAAGTTCTTTGGGGTTAGATGTTGAGGTTAGGGGTGGGGGGTTTTCTTTCTGTGTAGAAAAGGGGACAAATTAAAAATAAAAAACATTAAATAATTTACCAAGTTTGTGCATTAATTTTTTTTTTATTATTTTTAATTTTAAAATATAAAAAATGTTTTATTTTTATTATTTAATTTCTCTTAATTTGTCATTGCTATTCAAAACGGAAAAAAGGTTCTGTTGTATTATTTAATTTGTTTTTGTTATAAATAAAACTACTTACCAAAAAAAAAAAAAAAAAAATTACATTTCTTTACGGTAGTGCGTAGTGATTTTCTGCAAGGAAAGTCTGTAAAAGAAGTAAATTGGCCCAAATTTTATGACTCTGCCGCAAAGTGTGCCGCAGTGAATTACTTCTAAATAAGCCGGTAATGACACAAGGCCGACAAGAAGTCCGTTTTTTTTTTTTTTTTTTTTTTTTTTTTTTTTGTCAATAACTTCAAAATGGTAAGGTTTCTTCATAATTGAATTGTTAATTCAAATTCAGCATGTACATTTGTACGGAATTATGACAATTTTGAAAAAATTTTAAGGGATATTAGCGCGCGGGTAACAAAAACAATATTTACCTAAAATAATACAACTTTATTGTTAACTGAACAGTTAAAATTAAAGAACGAGTACATTTATATAGCTGGTTTATTTTTTTTCTCGAAAGGCAGTTTGCTCAAAACCTATGGTTAAAATAAAAAATAAAACACGTGCTAAGCATTTTCTCTTTTTGCACATTTCACATTTCCAGTAAATCTTATTGTTCACCGTTTTGTCCTTAATATATAGATATCCATCCAAACAACTTCTTCTTTCCTTTTTTGCTCTCAACAAAAGTTATGTCCATCACTAGGTTTCGAGATCTCCAAAATTACTGAAATAGAAAACAAATATAAATAAAAAAACAGGACTGCTAAAGTTGAGTGTTGTGGCTCCTTTTATATCCAGCTCCATTGACGTGGTGCGAGACAGCGCAGTTTACGTGGTGCTTCGAGATTCGAAATTACTTTGAGCAATCTGCCTTTCGGGCAATTGATAGTTTGAGAAATTATTTTTCAAGCAATTTACCGTTGAGCAATTGATTTCAAGCAATTTACTGTTGAGCAATTTACCTAGATCCGGCTGCTTGACATTTCAGAATCTTTGTTGGCCTCCTCTGCAAATGTTAATTATAAAGGTTGTCCTCTTGTCTTTGTGATTATCTATCCTGATTGTGTGTGAAGGAATAATAATTTTTTTTTTTTTCCCCCCACTGACCAGCAACCCTGTTTATATTTAGGTTGCCAGGATCACTCGGCTACTATCATGGGTTTGAAATACCTTGTTTCCAATTGGTGGAAAATAATCCAATTTTCCTTCAAAATCCTTTTTTTTTTTTTTTTTCTAGAATATTTAAATTTTATTGTCCTGAGCCAGACATAGTTTCACCGAATATAGTTTTTCCAAATTCACAGCTGTCTTGAACACTTTATTGGTTATTAAAATCTTTGTTTTTAGGAAGAGGCAAATGGCATAGAATTGTAATTTGGTTTTTCACATAAATTTGCGCACACACACCACTATTTTTAGGCAACAAACCTTCATGTAAGTATGTTTTATTAAACAGAAAAGACGAAATTGATAATTTAAAAAAAAAAAAAATGAAAGAAAATCAACCTATATTGGTTATGCCATAACATCTTGTTCAAGGAAGTTGATTTGTCATATCAGTGAGCAAAGAGTTATATACAAACATAACACAAATTCACAGCACTCCTATTAATAATTTCCAACAGATTTTGGTTGACTATACAACAGTTCTCTACCATGCTAACTGCAAAAATGATTAAAAGTCTTGGAGGCTCTTTACATCAAAAAAGAAAATCTGTAATTTTGGCAAAGTTTTTTTTTTTTTTTTTTTTTTTTTTTTTAATACACATTTCCATCCAAGATAAAGTGATTAATTCAGTACCAAGAGAAACTTAGTAAAAGGTCCAATAGACATTCTTTTAATATAACAAATATAATTTTCCAGTTTCTGTATGCTTCAGAAGTTTAGAAAATATAGATGGTCAATGAAGACCAACCTCGACCCATTCCCCCTTTTTTGGCCTTGTGCCACAATTATATTTTTTTACAATAAATCTTTGCTTCAGAAGTTTAGAAAATATTGTATAATTTTAAATTTTGCCAGTAATCTTATTAAGAAACTGGAATGCATAAAGGTTATAGATACAATGGAACTGGTAAACTGAGTTTAATTTTCAGTTGCCGCCTTTTGAGAAGGGCATAAAACCATTCTCCCTGAACTTAAAAGTATCTGGTCACTGGCATGTTTCCTACCATTTTAGGTCCTTGGTCCTTCTCCAGCACTTATTGTTTGAGCATTGTTTACCTTTGTGTCTTATTCATTTGCTATTTGTCTTGTGTGGATTTTTTACCCCTGAAATTTAGAATTGTGTGTGTGTGTTGAGGGTGGGGAGAGAAAGCATGCAAAATCTTTGACCTAAAGATTCTTTGAAAAAAAAAAAGTGAATAAAATTTAGGTTTATTACTTCAATCAAAATACTATAAAAGTAACTTATTCATCAGTGCTTTTTGTTATGTTTTCAACTGACAACCTGTTTCCTAAATTGCCTCATTCTATTTATCCTTCTCTCTCTCTCTCTCTCATAAGAATATATGAAGCAGACCAACCAGTTTTATTTACAGAAATTAGATGTCATAAATACTTTGTCAGGAGAAATCAAAATTACTTTGATGACCAACCATTTCATAATGATCAATATCCCACATTCATTTAGTTTTTCATTGAGTGCTTTCAGTCTTGTCCCTCTTCTACATCTACTATAATAACCTCATTTCTCAGCAATTTTTTTTGCTTGAATCCTTTTGTGTTGACTTAGCTCATGAACATGGGCAGACTGATCAATAAATCGATTTTATATTTGAGCTAATAGAACATTTTTGGTAGATTTCAATTTTTCCCCTTGACTACTGGGACTGTAATGACTTAGTGAAACTCTTACACACACACACATATATATATATATATATATATATATATATATATATATATACACACACACAGATATTGTGAAATTTTTAATGTGT
>CAHIKZ030005557.1:157500-160000 GCA_903632075.3 Acanthosepion pharaonis
ACTGAAAAACCTGCGAAGAGCAGAAGGACATCGTCGCCGTAGGAAAGAGCGGGCCAGGAAGAGGGCTTCGTTCATCTCCGACCCGTTTGGTTTCACCAGAAGACTTCTGGGAGATAGGAGGACCGGCAGATTAGCATGCCCAAAAGATAGGTTGGATTCCTTTTTGAAGAGCTCTTATAGGGACCCAAGAAGGATGAGGAATTAGGATTTAATGATCGCCTCATTAAACCCAACCCCCAGAAGTTGAGTTCGATACGAAGGTGCCAAGTTTGAGGAGGTCAAACACATAGTAATGGCAGCGAGATCAGCCAAATCGCCAGGTCCGAGAGGGCGTGCCTTACTCCGTGTACAAGCGTTGCCCTGGTCTCCTCATGAAATTATGGAAGATCATTAAAGTAATTTGGCAGCGAGGTAAAGTTGCAGAACAATGGCGATACGCAGAAGGTGTTTGGATCCCAAAAGAAGAGAACACAGAAAATATCGAGCAATTCCGATGTATCTCGTTACTGAGTACAGAAAGCAAAAATATTTTTAGTGTTATTTCCATTTGACTATTAGCTTTTCTACTAAAAATAGCTTTATAGATACATCGGTACAAAAAGGCGGAATCCCTGGTATGCCTGGCTGTGTGGAGCATATAGGAGTTTTGTCGCAATTAATAAGGGATGCAAGGAAGAATAAAGGAGACCTGGCTGTTGCGTTGGTTGGACTTGGCCAATGCATATGGGTCCATACCGCATAAACTCGTGGAAGAAGCTTTAGTTAGACACTACGCCCCAAGTAGTATCCGCGAGCTTATCCAAGATTATTACAGACAATTCCATCTAAGAGTTGCATCCGGTTTGGTCTCTTCAGATTGGCATAGACTCGAGAGAGGAATCATTACAGGCTGTACATTGTCAGCCACGCTTTTTTGCTCTCGCGATGAACATGCTCGTGAAGTCCGCTGAGGTGGAATGCCGTGGCCCGCTTTCAAATACCGGAGTTAGGCAACCACCCATCCGGGCTTACATGGACGATCTTACAGTCACCACGCATTCTGTTACAGGCTGTAGATGGCTATTACGGGGTTTAGAGACTGATTGAGTGGGCAAGAATGAATTTCAAGCCAAACAAATGTAGATCAGTGGTAATAAAAAAGGCCGAGTGGTAAAAACACTATTTCACAATAGAAGGAGAGCCATCCCGACGTTGGCCGATAAGCCTGTTAAAAGTCTAGGTAAATCCTTTTGTAAATGCTCTGAAGGACACCCCAGCTATCGAAACTATACGTACTGATTTTGACTTGTGGCTGGCGAAAATAGATAAATCGGGATTGCCAGGGCGCTTCAAAGCCTGGCTATGTCATCAATGTGTGCTCCCAAGAGCATTATGGCCACTCCAGACATATAGCGTTCCCATCTCGACTGTGGAGACTTTATAGAGAAGAGCTAGCAGTTTCCTCCGTAGATGGTTAGGATTACCTCGTTGTTAAGCAGTGCAGCCTTATATGGATCATCCAATGCCATCCAGAGGACTAGTTGAGGAGTTCATGGTGTCACGGACAAGGAAAGCTACCATTATAGAAACTCCAGAGATCCCAAAGTATCAGAAAAAGGGGGAATAGAGATTAAGACTGGCAGAAAATGGAGTGCTACTAAGGAACTAGCTGTCGCAGAGAAGGGAATCTGAGGGTAACAGCAATAATGGGTTCAGTCGCACAGGGGCAGAGCAGGCCTGGGGTTGATTCCCTCCTACAAATTCCGGAAAAGCACCATGAAGGAGCGTCAACGCCTGATACAGGACGAAGTCAGAGCAGGGATGGAGGAAAAGCGGATGACAAAAATGGCAGGTTATAGCAGGTGGGATGGTGTAGATCGGCGGAAAGTGTCGTGGTCAGATCTTTGGAATACCGACTTCAGCCGATCTAGATTCCTGGTTCAGATGGTGTACGTACGTATTACCAAGCGCGACCAACCTACACCTATGGGGGAAAAATAGATTCTCCAAAGTGCCCTTTGTGTTCGGGGACGGGATCACTGCAACATATATTAAGCGGGTGCAGAACAGCTCTGACAGACGGGCGCTATCGGTGGCGTCATGACAAGGTTTTAGAGGCGATAGCACTCATCATTACTGAAGCTTTACAGAGTAATAAACTCATCCCAGAACGAAGAGCTATCCGCCGTTAAAGCAGGTGCAAAGCCGGTAAGAAGGTTGCAGGATCCCAGTCACTGTTATCGTCCGCACCGGATTGGCAAATGCGAAGTCGATCTCGGGAAACAATTAAAATTTCCAACACATATATCGTCCACCCATCTCCGTCCAGACATAATCGTTTATTCGGACGCCACAAAACAGATTATTTTGCTGGAATTAACTGTCCCGTGGGAGGAGCATATGCAAGAAGCATTTGAGAGAAAATATAGTAAATATGAAGGACTCTTAAATGACTGTAGGACTAAAGGATGGCGTACTCGTTGTTTCCCTGTAGAGGTCGGCTGTAGAGGGTTCACTGGAC
>CAHIKZ030005557.1:162500-235000 GCA_903632075.3 Acanthosepion pharaonis
CAAGTACAGATGAAGACCCACTATGTTACTATGCAGCTGGTTTGTTGGCTCTTGCTATGGAGCTTCAAGATGTTGCCTCCAATTTTAAGGACAAGAATGCTGTTTTGGTAAGAAGTTTGCTTTCTCTTTACAATCATTGTTTTCTTTAGAATATTTGAAACTAAATGGCCAGCTCAGAAACAACCCAAAGTGTAAAGAAAATGTTCTCCTGGGTTTCTCTTGTGTTTCTTTCTTTTTTTTTCTTAGGAGAAACCATTTTCTCATCTAGTGTGCTTGAGACAGTGTCAGAGGTCATCAAGGTCATTCTGTTTTTACCAGTAGACGTAATACACACAGTTTAAAAAAAATGGGGTGTCTATTCAAACATGGGTATCCAATAAAGATAACATTTGAAGTCATAAACAAAATTAGGGTTAAAAATAAATCCGTTGATTCTTTACAAAGTAATTTGTTTACATTTTGGATACAAAATCAAGCAGATATAGGCTTTTGAGAAAAATCTCAACAAAGGAGTGTGTGCATTCTTTCAAAAGGTAAATAGAACTTTACTGGGCTATGATGCTCTCTGTTGCTGAGCAGTTTAAAGCATGCCAGATCAGACACTGATTTCTCCTGACAAAGACGGGATGCAGGTTTCAAATCTGCTAGAGGAAATTTTTTTTTTTTTATTAAGTTTTCTCTAGTTCTCACAGATCTAATATACACTGTTTAAAAACATGAAAAATGAGACATCTATTCAAACATGGATATCCACTAAAAAAATAATGCATTTGAAAGTAATAAAAAGGATGGATTAAAAATAAATCCATTAATTCTTTTTATATATATATATATATATATATATATATATATATACATACACACACGTTTCATTAAAGATGACAGACAAGGTACTACAATTAAGCTTTTTATTTAATTTTTCTTGTGTTCGAAAGTACCATTCTATGACCATAATGGCAATGTTTACACCCAAACTAATGGTGTTAGTATGGGAAATTCACTCAACCCATGCTTTTCCAATTATTACATGTCCCATATAGAAAATGATATTTAAGTATGTCTTTAAACCTAAAATATATGTCTGCTACATAGATATTTTTATTTTAGCAAATAACATTAAAGAAATAGAGACACTTAAGACCACATTTGAAAAAAACTCTGTCCTTAACTTTACCTACGAACTTTGTCTAAGAATGGGAGTTTATTTTTTTTGACTTTCTTGTAGAATATAGTAACAACACTTTTATCATCTCATTATATAAAAAGCCCACTAGCAGAAATTCTTGCCATTTTAACTTTAAAAGTGAATGTCCATTCAGATACAAAATAGCAGTGATAAAAACTTCCTAAAAAGAGCACACCAGAATTCCTCTTGTCTACTCTTCCTTAAAGAACTCAATAATGTAAAACAGATACTGATGAACAATGGCTTCCCTAACCACCTTATAGACCACCAAATTAGACTATTTCTCCCCAAAGTAAATAACAACAATAGTGGACACAGTCAAAAATAACAAATATTTTCTACAAAAATCAAATGCACATTAACTACAAACAAGATGAATCTTCACTTAGAAATATAAAGAAACACACTACCCCAATTGACTCAAATAAAAAAAATTCAAATTATCTACTACAAAAAAATTTAAAACAGCTAAGCTTATCCTCAAAAATAACAACACACCAGCAAAATCAGAATTATAACGAATAAATGTTGTCTATGAGTTCAAATGCCTTTTAAGAAACTGTTCCTGATCAAACTGAATTCATAAATAATTACATTGGCCACACGACAACATACCTATCCAGATGCTTTGTTACACCTATCTGACCACGAACTTACCAAATTCCATCCAAAACATACTAGTAGAAAATACAAATATAATAACTACATCCACATGTAAAAAAAAAAAATAATAAAAAAAAAAGATTAAAAATCATGGAAGCCTTAATAATAAAAAAAGAAAAAGCTAACACTTAGTAATATTAACTACGAACATAATGTGCTGTGTTCGGAAAATAAAACATCTCTATAACACTAAAAACATAGACACAACCCACACACCCAATTAAATTAAAAAAAAATAAAATCATCTTTGATAATGGCTAAAAGTATAGCTGAAAGCTCTCAGAATTCTAGAACATTTGGATAGTTTCTATACACTCTGTGTACAAAAAGAAAACACTTGTTTGAACACAAGAAAAATTAAATAAAAAGCTTAATCATAGTACCTTGTCTATCATCTTTAATGAAACATATGTAAAAGAAGAATTGCTGCATAAATATATATATATATATATATATATATATATGTGTGTGTGTGTACAGACCAGAAAGATATTTATTTAGCTATCATGATTCATGCACAAATTGAACAATCATCACTCATTCAACACAAAAGTTGTAAGCGTGGTAACCAGGAGGCAGTAGATTTGTGAATACTTCCAAGAAGAATTTCATTCTAAGCTTCAATGAATTGATGATATCACAACAACAGTTTTGCAAGTGAGTTAGGAGTATACTCCAGATTCAGTAGTCCATAGTATTTAGATCTGGGCTTTTAGAGGTCCACTGAGATGACCAATTAGAGCTGGTGGTGTATTTTCTCAAAGAATAAATTTGTCACTTTTTTACAGAGCACCCCATAATGTGTGTGTGTGTGTGTGTGTGTATATATATATATATATATATATATATATATATATATGAATTAAGGTAATTGAGCTTGTGTTTTTATTAAAATGAATTATATAATAAGCTGGTTTATGGATTGTTATAAAAAGTTTTAATTTTCATATTTATTAAACAAGTCTACTTATGTGGTGTTCTTTGATGACTAATCTCCTGACATTAGTAGATCTCTGGATTTGGCTTCTTCTTTACAATTATGCCTGATATTTGTTTGTATATATTAATGTGATTATATTTATGAGTTTCATAATTTTGTAGGATCTTTTGAGTTTTTTATCATTTTTCTTTCCTTTTTTTATTAATTGACAAGTTTATAAGGTCTTTGTACATTTGTAAACTCCATGGAGTTATTTATCTGTTATTTATTTATTTTTATTTATTTATTTATTTATTTTTGGCTTTTTCCAATCCAGGTTGCCCAACTTTTGACCAAATTGCATAAATTGGGATTAGAATCAGCAAGTGATGATCTAGTCAAGGTTGATAAGGGGACAGAAAAAGAAAAATCTTATTTCCACATGTTTGCTAAGAAACCTGATAATTCACTGCTAGCTGAGCTTCTCTCCTCTGTACCTACCACTTCTCCAACTACAAGTTCTGGTTCCATTACCTCCCTCCTTCCCAGTGTGAAGAGTACTCTTTGCTCTTCTATGACTACCTCTCCAACGACTGCTACTACTGGCTCCATGTCTACCTCAGATATCAAGAGGAAATACAGTTTGGGGGCATCGGATAATTCGGCCAATGAACAGAAAAAACTTCGTATTTGTGAAAATTCTTGTGAAGCCAATGATGGTATTCTGAAACCAAATGCAACTTTGTTGAGTCGAAGCATTGTCAACCGCAGAGAATTCTGTCCCCAAAAGGAAGGTATGGAGAATTTTGTCTGTTACTTCCTCTACTCTGATCCAATTCAAAAGTTATTACCTTGTTTATCTTAAAATATTTAGTACTTATAATTGCTGACCAGTGATTGTAAAAAAAAAAAAAAAATTCATATTACACTGTTATCATTTGTTAATGTTGTATAAGAATATTCTTTGTTAGAAGTGACAAAAGGACAATCTATTTTGCAGGATGCTCATTGTGGTTTTAATAATTACTACAGAATGAATATTGATGTTCAATTGAAGTTAGATTGGTTCAGTTTGTATGTAAGACCTTGCTGGTTTATTCAAGGTTTAAATTTGGTTTCTTTTCCTTTTCTTTTTCCTGTCTTCTTTCTCTCTCTCAAAATTTTTTTTTTTAATTACTGTAAAAACCCATGTAATTCACGTTTTTTCGCAAAAACTTTAGGGTGGGCGTAATTTACACGAGTAGATCATTTCCATTTTTTTTATTTTTTTTTTCCTTCTTGTTGAGAAAAAAATGTACAAAATGTAAATATTTGTACCGAAAGTTGACCCATTTAATGTTGGAATAAGTTTATATAGAAAAAATAAGGTCTTAAATGTAATGAAATTGACTTTTATTTATTTAGGATGGTTTAATGTTTACTTTTTCTGTATAAATTTACTAAAACCATTAAATGATTAAATACATTTTGAAGTTTGATCTCCATGCTGCTAATTACAATCCAGTTCATATTTTACATTGCTTGGAGTTTCTACCTATTGCAATGGAACACCATTTACATACATAGTGATATGGATAGTCTTGACTGGAAAAAAAAATCTAATGATATGGATAATTTTGACTGTATTGTTTTACTATTGTCTGTTTTGTTGTGAAATCAGCAAAATTGTTGAGGATGTAAATTGTTGACAATCACAATCTTGACTTCTACATGTGAAAATAATCCGGGTCATATAATCTAATAGCTTTTAATCTGATACTTACCTGTTAAACAGAAAATATTTTTATTTAATAAAATCTAATTGTAAATAAGTGAAATTATGGTGAATACAACTAAATTGAAAATCTCTTCCTCCTGGCTATATCGGCAATTCTGAAAATTTTGGGGTGTGAATTTTAGATGAGTAGAAGCTTTTTTTTTTTTTTTTTTTTTTAACAAATTTTATCCTGAAAATCACCTGTGAAAATTATACATGTGTGCAAATTACATGGGTTTTAATAGTATATCCTGAATGAATTTTTTTTTGTTTTATAATTACCATAAAAATTATTTGCATAGCTTTTCAATGTTTTATATAAATCTGGTGTTAATAATTTTCAAATAACAAATGTCTAATCAGATCCCCCCCATATTTTGGCATATACACCCATTCCATATGAAGGATAATAGGTTATCCACAGTTTTTGAATGGGTCCCTTAAACTGCTCTCACTATAAAATTGCAGTCTAGTGAGAGTGAGATTGCCACACCTAATCAAAGAAGTGCTTCACTGTATACAGTACCTGGCATGCAGCACATTCTGGCTACTTCTATGTGAATATAAAAATGCTTCTGATACATATTCATGATAAAGTGACTTGTTCTTCTTGGGGCCTTCTTCACTACTCTCTCATTTCCACTTTAAAAACACTTGGCTATTTTTTTTTTCTTTGGAGTTTGTCCCCAGGTTAGTATATAGGACCATAAACCAACCAGAAAATCCGGGTTTGTGTTTCACAGTTCTCTAGTTGGTCTGTACCCACCATTTACAGCCCTTTCGAGAGTTGGGTTTGTCATTTTTCTTAATTCTTGTATGGCTTGGGACCCAACATGTCATTCTTGACTTGCACATGAAGTTCAGCCTGCTTAGAACATTAACAATTAAAGCACACTTTCCTTTGTTCACCCAAAGGGAATCCAAGATGATAAATCTTTTCAAGTTGATCTATGAAATGATATTGAATGCCAAATTTATTGCACAAGTATTGTACTTAAAATAAATCTGTCTTTTAGAACCATTTCTTGAAAATTGTTTTATAGAAAGTGACTTCACATTCAGTTCTACCATTATCTTTGCAGCTAGCTGTAAAAAAGGTGGGGTGGATATTTGATACAATGTTATTATGTAATGTTTACAAGTGATTCTTTTAATGATGGATTCCATTCAAAGACCAAAAAGCTTTATTATATATATATATATATATATATATATATTTTCTTTTGGTAGATACTTATATTAAGATTTAATCATGATCAAGGGGAGTTATTGAGATGGGTATATTTTTTGAGTTTTATATAGTATTATAGTGATAATTTTTTATGTGTTTTAGGGGTGCTTCATAGTCTATAAACAGAAACGTTTATAGAGTCCCCACTAGTTTTAAAAGCCGTACATGTTTCAAACCTTTGTGGTGGTTTGCATTGATGGTTTTTCAAATAAAATTTTCTAGCTGATCATTAAATAAAGCAACCATAATCCAGTTTTGAATGAATTAATGATTTCATTATATAATTTTCAAGAAGTCAAGTGGCTTATCTGATTAGCAGACTCTAAAAGTCTCCATATATCTGCTTATCCATATATTGTTAAACAGATTTACAAAGTATTCTAATGGTGTCTCTGGTAATTGTTTCATAAACTTGTGAGTTTTGGTTGATGGGTGAGAAGAGAAAAAAAAAATATAATGTCAGTATAACCAAATAAAAGAAATTAAAATATATATGGGAAATCCTCTTTAAATTATTGAGTGAAAATATCTACTTGATAAAAGGTATATAAAAGGCATGTATATGGAATTGAGATGGTTAGTGTTGTTCTGGTAACTTAACCATACAAGCTTGTCTGCCATAAAAACCACTTTAGTGGCACGCATGATTTAATCTCATGTGATTACTTTTTTTACATTTAATACCCTGCAACATTTGTCTTAGATTGTCGCTAACTGATAATGACCAAATAGAGAATTCACTTAATTTCATTTCAAACGTGGGGATTTTGTGTGAAATCTTTTCAGTATCCAGTAACAAACAAGTTGGTTTTAATAACATTTTAGTTATTTTCTTTTAATAGTTTAGATTAAAATATGCCATCTCCAAACTGACTGATTACATTTTTTTTTTTTTTAAATTATTTTAAAATTACCACTTTCCTGAGAAATAATATAAAGAAAATTTTAAGAGGGCAAAGTGAAATTAAATTTTGAGTAATGTAAAAAGGTATTTTAGAATCTTGTAGGTCAGAGAAGAAAAAATATAATTAAATAAAAAAAAAACAAAAAAAAAACGATGAAATTAAATAGGACTTGGTAATATATACTATTTGGGATATATAAATTGAGCAATTATTATTACAAAATTAGTCATATTTTAAAAATTTATTTTTGAACTCTATTTGTCTATTCTACTAAGTGTCTTTTATGACTACAAGTTAATTTTGAAACTATTTTTGAAAATTGTTTATATTATATAATATAATAGTAATAATGAAAATAGAAAAAAAAAAGTTTGCATTTTATTTATTTTCTTTTTTGGTTTAATTTCTATTCATCACAGAAACAGCTGAAAGGACTTTGGTGATCTGTGCATCTATATATCTGTGCTTAGTTACTTCCCCTTGTGAGTTTGCGCACACACCCACGGCCCACAAAAATATGCATTTTAGTCTTGAAAACCTGTCTAGGGAATTGAAATAGCATCTGAATTTCCACATAATTGTACATTGTTAATTTATGTTGTAAGAATTCACTTTTTAAAGTTACCTCCCTTTTAGATTAGCAATTTTCTAAGCGGTCATTCACATTTTTTTTTATGTTTATATTATTACATCAGCCTGTTATGTGACATGTGGGGGCCCATATAGTACTAGTTGGCCTTGACACACCTTAAATATTGCCTAATCGATTAAGCTTCCTGTTTAACATATTTTATAGGAAAGATTGAACTTTTGAATAAACATTTAACATTATTAAATTACAATGAATAATGATTAAATTACAATTGAATAGTCATTGACATTATTAAATTTCAAAATACTGCCAACTGGTTAATAAATGTTTTATTATAATATGAAATTAAAACTAAAAATAATTTTGACAAATCTTTAGTCTAACATGACTTTTTTTTCTTTTCCAGAGTCCAGTAACAGCAGTTGGTCAGAGATGGCACCATATGTAATTGGTTCTTATTGTATGGATCCAATGAGTGCTTCCATGAAGCAACGTCTAATTCTTCATTATCTCATACCCATGGGTGAATATCAAGAGGTTAGTTGATCCTCCACTTCCCTTAATTTCATCTTCCTTCCACCATCAGTAGTTTCTTTTTTTCTTTTTTTTTTTTTTTTTTCAATCTCTTGAGATTGAATGAGGCCAGTTTCCAAATTTCTCTATTATAGACACACATGCACACACAAACATGGAAGATAGAAAAGTTCTTTCTGGAATGACAATACTTTGTTGCCCTTCCCTATATATTGAACTTTTTTTTTTTTTTTTTGTGTTGTATGAATAGAATGTCATTTCAATTTAAACTTGATAATTAAGCAGGTGGCTGATCTGTGTTGCACTCTGACAATAAAAATAGAATTTTCTGTTTTTTATTTTGTACTTAAAAATTGTAGATGCTGAAGGTGTTTTATTGCCATATGTTTATACTGGAAATATTGTTAAAGGAAATGTATGTAGTAAGCTGATAAAAGATTCCAAAAAGATAATAATAGTAATAATAATGACAAAATAAAAGCATTATGAGAAAAGTGTTACAAATCAGAATTTTTGGATGCATATGTGTCCTTTCTTTACAAAAAAATTTTATTTTACCTTTCATTGAGAAAAGACTTTTATTTTGCCTAATATACAATGTATTATTTTATCGAATTTCATTGTCCATATATGCTTTTCATTGTATGTAGATATAATAAGCCTCTCTCTCTTTCTATATCTCTATACCTTTCTATCTCTCTCTCTATATATATATATATATATATATATATATATATATATATTTAATTTAGTTTTTCTATTCATTTATTATAAAAGGATAAGACAAAAGGATCAATTGTCATCTTAAATTTGATCAATTGTTTAATGTAGTTTAATATGAAAATGCAGAACAAAGTTGTTTTTAACTACAATGCAATTGAAAAATTATTTTACTACTGCCATCAATTTTTGGCAGCTTTGGTAAATTAGTATCTTATTAATTCATAGATAATATCCAGCACAATTTGTTCTAGGATTAGGCAAGTTTATTTAATACATTCTACAGTCATATTCACATCTATACATACAGTGGAATGTGCCTGAATACAGAACTGAGGATGTTGCATATATCATAAACAAACCCTTTTTGTGTGGAGATATGCAATAGTATTTTTCAAGATCTGTATCTGTATTGTTAACATTTTCAAGTATAAAATTTTTCAGGAAGAATTTTGTTCCTTAATTTGTGTATTAATTTAATAGTTTAGATTTTATTCAGACAAAATTTCTTAGTCAATAGATATAGATCTGACTGAATGTGAATTTGACACTACAATTATTTCATTTTTGTTGTTAAGGTTTATATAGATGGTTTGACCAGAAATCCTTTATAAGGATCTAAATTTTTGTTTTTCAATTTTTTTGTTGTACTACTCTAAGACAAAATGATGGTTTATTTATTTTTATTTTATTTTAATTCTCATTTTCTATTTCAGTTACTTGGAATTGCTTTTCAGTTCAATGCTATTGATTTGATTATGCATTACATCAATTTAAAAGAAAACAAAGATGTTCGATTGGCATTTGAAGCATTAAAAGTAAGGAATTTTTTTTATCAGATTGATTCTAAGATCAAGAAGAAATAACAATAAGTTTACTTTTGTTTTTCTTGCAATATCCATACCAAAAAAAAAAAGACTGAGAAATATGAATTTCACCATGAGCTTACCATAGCCACGTTTAAGCTTTCCCTCTCAAAATGTTCAATAATCTCGATAATTCATTATCATTTTGTGTAATTTCTAGCTAGGGATTATAGTGAATTAATAATAAGTTTGAGGTTTAATAAGTTTTCTCTTTCCTTTCAGACAGAACTTTGGTAAAATTTAGTTATGCAGTGTATTTTATTATTTATTTTCAAAATTCTCCTCAATGAAAAAAAAAAAAAAATGATAGCACTGTATAGCCAAGTAATCAAGTAATACTAAAAACAAGAAATTGATTTCAGCAAGCAATTGAGAATGAAACTGCTAAATATGTTTATTAAAAGTAACATTGTTTGGCATGAGGCTATAGATATGGAGCACTTTTTGAAGATCACTCACTATATTAGTAATGATCTGAAAGACTGCTCTTACAGTATAGAACCTCACGTAAGTGATAGTTTTTGGCTTAGGGCTAAATCATGTTGAAACACTGGTTCTTGTATGATCACTGAACTTAAGCAATATTGAGGCTGGTCAGTTTTGAGATGAGAAGCCGCTTGGGAATAACAGGTGCTGTAAGCTTGGATGTGTGGATGGTGAAATAGATAATGGCTTGAAATTGGAGAGCTGAGTTCCAATTCCAGTTGGCTTTGTTATATTCACTTACATGCAAATACTCTTGGGAATATTATGAATCTACCTCTTCTGTCCGCACGACTATGGATTAATTAGAACTTTTATCAGTAAATCATTATTATTCCCAAAAATTTCTTACAATCTAAAAATACTTTTTGGCTTCAAATAACCTGCAAAAAGTTGATAAGCTATAGAAAACAAACCAATCGATCAAAAAAAAAAAAAAAAAATTTATTTTTTCTTATTTAATTTATTCATTCCCGTTTGCCTGCACACACAGCCTTAAAGTTGTGACTGACAGGAAATTATTGATCTTAAATAATAATTTGAGATTGCTTCAAGTTTTCACAAATCAATGCATTGTTCTTACAAGCTTTTTTTTTTTTTTTTTTTTTTTTTTTTTTTAGTATCTTGCCACACTGATATGCCACAAGAAGTTTGCCACCAAATTTTTGAATTCAGATGGTGTCCAGAGACTTCTAGAAGTACACCGTCCCTCCATAGCTGCCACAGGGGTTTCTTTGTGTATCTACTATCTTTCCTATTTTGAGGAAACAATGGAGAGGGTGAGAAACTCTTTTGTTTCTGTTGCTGTAATTATATGTGAAAATGAAAGTGGAGTCTGTTATGTATATATCATGAAATAATGATTCCTGAATATGCCTTTTTGTATAATTAGCCAGATAACAGTCCTACATAAAAAGTTGTCATAGAAATTCTCTTACTTTTCTAAAAATTCTGTATAAACATGTTTATCAAGATCTGACCATTTAAATAATTTCATAATGTTTATATTACTATTAATAATAATTCAGCAAACTTACTCATTTTAAATAATTTGGTAAATTTTTTTTTTTTTTTTTTTTTTTTTTTTTTTTAGAAAATCTAATTAGATTATTTTGGCTTTAGATAATTCCATAACTATTTTTTGGCACCATACAGCTAATTTCTAGTAATGTGAAATGTCATGTTTACAATTGCTGTAGGTTTTTTCTAACTTATGGCTGAATTTTGACAAGGCAGACATATATTCTATTATACAAACACAATGAATTTAAAAAAAAATATTATCAGCAGAAATAAATTATATATGGCAATTTTTAAAATTTGAATAAAAAATAATACAGATGAGATATTTCTTTAAAAAATTATTATGCAAATTACATATTACCTCTTTTAGGATTGTCATAATCTACCTCTTGAGTTCTCTTTAAACTTGTTCACATTATTTTGATAATTTTAGCTTTGGAAAAAGCCAAAAGTATGTGTGGCTAAATTTGAATTGTTGTGGTGGGGGTTTTAACTTAGGTGAAGTGATGTTTTTGCTTAAAACCTCTGAAGGAGCTTTGAATCTATTTGTTTTGCCATTGTGAACTTTACATTCTTAACTGATTTTTCATTCTGTGGTACAAAATATCACATTTGCTCCTATTTTAAGCTTAACAGTAAACTAAACAAAAATTCAACATAGTTTTTGAAAATATTTTTTAAAAGAAAATAAAAACACAAATTACTCATAAAAAAATGAAATTTTATTTGTTGTATATATCATATAGAGAAAAATATTAACTTTGCAATAAATGATAGCATTTTTAAATTTTTGCATTGTGAAAAACGAATGTCTTCAGAAGAAAATCTTAAAAGTTAAACATAACATTAAAATTCAGAGGAATTTTGTAACATTTTATAATAAGAAAGATTAAAAAAAGTAAGATTAATAATTTTTTTTTTTTTTTTTTTAAATCAAGTAAAATTAAAATGTTATATTTCGCTATAAGAAGCATGCTGAAAATTCAGCATAAAAATAATTTGTTAAAAGAAATACAGATATGCAAAAATATAGTCACTCAAAAGGAAATAAAATAAATAAAGTTAATATTATTTTTAATGTAAAAAAAAAAAAAAAATTAAGCCAACTACAGCAGTGAACTACTGCAAATCAAAATGAAAGATCTTTGTTCCCAGTGAAAAGATGTTATATAAGATAGGCCTCCAGTTCTTGGCATGAGTTGCATTATAACTTGGCCTTTAGTAAAGAACACCATGGTTTTTGGTATAAGTTACATATTTATTGAAGGGGGACTTTTCATATATATGTATGTATGTGTGTATGTCTCTTGTTGGATAAGATCAGTTAAGTTAATGGGTAAATTAGTTGCATAGAACATGGGTAACACCAAATATAACTTTTCTGAGAGAGACTATCACACTGATGATCTCTTCTATGGGATTGACTATGGGACTAAGCAAGGTGTCTAATGTGGTAAGTTTATTGATTTTCAGAGTCTTTCACATACAGAGAGTGGGGCAGTTCAAATTTTTTTCCCTTTTTCTCACCACTGCCCTTTTTATTAGACTGCACTAAGTTAATTTTTCAATTGTATTTTTCAGGTCTGTCTATTACCAGAACATGTTCTCTCAGAACTTGTCAAGTAAGTGATTTACTATTTTTCTTTTCCATTTAAAAATATCGTTAATGTTACGCATTTGGTTAAATCCTAATTTGTAAAGTATTAAAGAAGTTCAACATGCAATTTAAAATGTTATACATTCCATACTATTCTATGAATTTATGTTTAGTAGGCAGCCAGTGAGAAATGAACTTGGAAATTTAAGACATTAGTTCTGTAATAAACTGTTAAATAGCAATTACATTAAGAAAAGAAAGCATTAATTTTGATAAGATTTTATTTATATGCAAAATAAAATAATGTAATAAAATAACTCTTGTATAACAATAAAATGAAAAGTAATTTCTGATTAAATCATAAATCTGATTGAGGGGAGAAAAAAAAAACTTGCAGTTTGATTATTTTTAATATGGGCTCTAATTAAAAATTTTGTGAGTATATCAATTGATAACAAAATTCAATTTTTTAAAATCTTTGTGTTTTTCAAGGGAGATAACAAGATGTTGTTTAAATTAAATTTATAACTTAAATATTATGATAATGACCAAAGCAATCCAAAGTATGCAAACAAAAAAAATGAACTTTGGACAGTTTATCCATAAGTTTGACCGAGATGTGCAACAATCTATTCGAAAATTGGAAAAATGCATTTAAAATAAGTGGACAGACTTTAATTTAGTACAATTTATTTAAATGTAATATTGCTATATATATATATATATATATATATATATATATATATAGTTTATGCAAAACTAGGTAATCCGTATGGGTAGACCCATAGATTTATATCAAACTTTAACCCCCAAATATACCCTTTAAAGTAATGCGAAATAACAGCGTCTAAGAAATTGAGTGGAACGTTCTCTCATGATTTATTTTATTGTATCTTTTTCCTTTTATGTGGGTTTCTTCTTCACCCCTTACCCATCTATATCTAGAGATAACATGTTATGTTAAGCGATGTCTGGCCCACACCAAGTGAGCTTAAGGCTAAATAATTGAAATGGTACATCTAACTCACTCATGTCTTCTCTCCCCCCTTACTTCCTCACTTTGTTAATTTACATATGCTTAATATGGCCCGTCAAAAATTTGTAAATTTCTTTTCATTTTTCATTTCAACCTTTGGAAGTAAAGTCTGATGGTCCAGAGCCCTTTAAAAGGGCTGTGGTGAAATAATTTATTACATGGAACCTTAAAGTGGTTTGTTTTTATTCAAAAAAAAAAAAAAATATATATATATATATATATATATGATTTGAAATAGGGATAATTTTTAAAGAATTTGATCAGAAAATATTTTTAATTTTCATGATATTGTAATATATAATTTGTTTTAATTAACAAAAGAACATAGCAATATTCTCTCTCGTAACTTATTTAGAAAAGTTATTGTTTTAAATGAAAACAATTCAGAAAAATTTGAAATTTAATTTCCAGCTATGTCCTTTGGTTACTGGAGTGCTCACATGAATCTAGTCGGTGTCATGCAGCCATATTTCTTGACCATGCATTTGCATTCCGTATTATTCTGGATTTATTTGACCAAAAAGATGGACTCCGACGTCTGATAAATGTGGTAAGTGGATGGTATAAAAGATGTAGTACTTGTCATAATGACTATTGTTTTGGGGTAAATCGCATTTCTCTTTGCTATTTATGGCAGATAAAGTGAACATTTCTTGTTATAAATTTGACCCCTTAAAAAAAATTTGATAAACCCTGCCTTTGATTGAAATATATGCATTTTCAATGCTTATATAAAAATAAAGAAGTTGATTGATTTTTTTTTTTTTTTTTTTTCATTTCATCTCGAGCAAGACAGTAAAACCACTAAGAGACAAGAGGGTTACTGAGGTTGAAAGAAAAAGCAAAACTTTATTAAGGAGTGGGAACAATAAAAAAAGCAATTCAGAAGACCATAGATAACAATTGACATTGCATTTAAATTTTTGAAGATCAAAGTTGACTGAAAAGCATGAAGCTGGAAGAGAGTTCCACAAGTGAGAAGTGTGAGAGAAGAAACTGTTAGCATAGAACTTACAGTTGGATCTAGCCACTTCCACTGTAAAATGATGATTCATAAAGTCTAGGTACCATAGTGGGAAATTTGTCAGAACAATTACCATGAAAGTATTTATAGAAAAGGCACCAGGGAAGCGACATTATGGTAGTGGGAAAGTGACTGAAGCCGAAGTGCCTGATCAGGAGCAATAACCTTGCAGATTCTTCTTTGGATTTTATCAAGAATCTTTATATATACAGGAAGATCACTAGATCCTATGTGGCAGCAACATTCAAAGCATAGATGGATGGTAGACTTATAAATATGTAAGATGGATTCTGGAGAGAAAAATCCTCTTACACAACATGGTGACCCAACTTTCTTAGCAGCAGATCTAGCAAATAATTCAATGTAATGTTTCCATATTCATGTCAGCTTTTGGAGGTTAGCATCAGCCATGCTGATAGAAGGCAGAAAAGATTCTCTTAGATGATCAAAAGAGAGCAGTTTGTTTTGGAGGTGTTAAAAATTAACAAGCCATTCCTTGCAACCATTAACAGAAGAAATTACAAATTCATATGGTACCATAAAAGAACATTATTTTCTGATAAGATCCTATTTTATAATTGATATTCTTCAGTGTATCTTAATTGTTACTTTGGGCATGAATAGCTTGATGAATGTTTTATATTTGTGTACTTTTGTTATTCAGGTGTCATAATAATTCTATCTTATTACTGATGTTGTGGTATTCATTTGAACATAATATAGTTTTTGTCATAACTGTGAATTCAAATATCTGTGCTTCTTGATGAAAGATACATCAAATCTATTGCTGTTAATATCAGTGATCTTCAAAACCTTTTCAGCACAAGATTTGTATCATATACTCTAGCAATTTTTGTGGGCTGGACCACAGACAAAAAAATAAGTGATTTTTATTTGGTTTTGTATTTTGAAATATTTTGTACCCTTCAAAACAAAAATGTAAAAATTATGAAGAGACAAAATGTGGTTAAAGTTTGAAAAATCTTTGTTTATATTATTGAGTGAAAAATGATATTTCAAATTTAATTTTTTGGGTTTTATTTAGAATAGCATGAGTTGTATTTGAAGCAAATGCTAAGTGATCATATTTTAAGCAAATTTATGGTCTGTAAGGATAATTATATACAATGTGTAGCAGAAATACCTCCCACATAATGGTAAGACATTAGTGGCAATGGTGTCTTTATCTAGATAATGTCTTACCATAATGTGGGAGGTATTTCTGCCACACCCTACATATATATATATATATATATATATATATAACAACTGAAATTTGATAAATGTAAATCATTTATATAAACAAAGCTTGATTAGAATGATATTTGATGTAAGATAAATACAAGTTGAGAAATTTTATGTTGTTGTTCAAATAATTATTTTGTTGTCTATTTTTATGTTTAGGTCAGCACCCTCCCAATTTTGAATTTTGATGCTTCAGTGGAGCAACCAATGGAAAACAAAGTCTACACAATGAGGCAGATAGCTCGCTATGTGTGCATAGCCTTCAAGAAGTACATGGAGGCTCATCTGGTTCTGCATGCTGATGAAATAAGAAGATCTCATCTTCGCAATGAGAATGGATCCCCGGTTACAGAAATGCCTGCCAATAAGGTACATTGGATTCATTATGTCAATTCATTGGCTTTTTGAAACTAGGAATATTTAGTTTACTATAAAATTGCCAATGTTTAAAAAGATTATAGTTTTATACTAACCCATTAATATCCACTGTCTCATTTTGGGATAGGGGACGTTACTGGGTTATAGGTAAAAACCTACAATTAAACCTTTTTTTTTTTTTTTTCTATTAGAAACCTGTAATTAATACCAGATTTTATAGCAGGCTTTAATGTATTAAAATGTTGATTGCCAGAAGTCAATTAAAAAACCAGATGTCAAATGCCAATTTAAGCAGTAAAAAAAACTTTTTACGTGTTAATTTCTAGCTTCAACTGAAGTCTTAACATTGTTTTAACACTATCAGTGTCATTGCAAATAAACTTATTATTGACGCCCACATATGAATATAGATCAGAAAATACCAAGCATGAGGTAAACTTGTAGTTGGCATTATAATAAAAACTGCCAATCATGAGAACTCCTGATTGTTGTTCATGATGACTGTCATCTTTGAGTATAGAATCCAGAGGTTAGCAGTGAATATTTCGAAGACAGTAGGGAAGTGTAGTTCAGGTTAGCAGTGGATATCCCGGTAAAAGTAGCAGAGCGTAGTTATTCCTTCTGTTCCTCTTCACCTGACAAGCTGGCACTGGACATTCGGATAGCGTAAACAAAATAGCTGCCTTTATACACGACGGATTGAATATTCTACGTCTTCTGATTGGTTAACCTTTTATTGGTGGACTATAAAGTGAGTCAAATCATTTGGGCTAACTCACTAGTACATAATACCCCCAAAACTGCAACACTGATTGCCAATCAATGACTTAAGAGCTTTTAAACTAACTACTTAAAAGTGTTTCCATAGGCTTTGGAAGTTTTTATAAATATCCAGGTAAAATGAGATCAAATGGAGTATAATTCCACTGTACATAACATTTAATTTAAAAGAGGGCTCAATATAGAGTAAAGCTAAATATTATTTATTTTAGAATATTAAAACAAAAATTTGTTAAAAAATCACTACACAATTACAATCATGTTTCAACACCAGAAATGTCTCTCCTCAGGTGGTGTTGAAACATGATTATAATTGTGTAGTGATTTATTATATATATATATATATATATATATATATATATATATATATATATACACACACACATTACATTTATTACTGTTGAAAAATAGTTAAAATTTTACATCCTGATTAAATGCTGATTGAGTTGCAAGTTAATATTTCTCAAGGTGGGGTGGGGGAGAACTGGTATCTATCATGACAGGCGCAATATACATAGATCTTCCTTTTTTTTTTTTCATTTGAACATTATTTTTTAATGGCTGCCTATATTTGAGTAGACACTCTGCTTATTTATTAAACAGTATATTTATTTATTTTCATAAAAATAAATGTGGAGAACATATTTTTCTTTAAGATTTCTCAAATATGCATATCCATTAAAAACTGTTGTTTAAGTAATAAAATCTGTTGGATTAATAAATAAAAATCCATCAATTTTGAAGTTTACAGATCTTGTAGACTATTTGCATCTATTTCTGCTTGCCATATTTCCCTGATGTCGTAAGATAATTGCAACTTAATGTACTGGAATGAAAAATGAAACTGGTCCCACGAACACTTGGCTTCCATAGTTGACAGATTTTAAACTCTATTGAACATGTATGGGACATGTCAGGGAACTGACAATATTCCTCAGAGGCACACCCTACATGGATGACCCTAGCTTGATACATCTACCCAACGACTCTAGCACTTCATAGACTCCATGCCACTTCATGAAGCTGTCATTATTGAAGTGAAAATAGTTACACATTATTAAATAGATATCTTGACTTTACTTTTTTTTTTTTCCCCCTTGTATTTCAGTTTATGAAATTTAAACTCTTTAAGAATAACAAAGTTTTTAACTTCCTGCATTCAACCATCTTTGTTGTTTCAGGCATTAAAGCTGACTCCTGAAGTGGTCCAGGAGAACATAGAGATGTTGTTGGATCTGATGCCAATGAGGATGGTATGGAGGCCTGTTGCCCAGTTTGAGCAATTAGGTGGGATTAGTCTGGTCATTCAACTTTTGGCTATTGCTCAAAACTGGAACAATTACCCAAGCAAGTAAGTCATCTCATTATAATTACTTTATCTGCTGTTTGTTTCAAATCCCTTCACCATTATATATATTTTTATTTTTTATTGAATTACTAACATTGATTTTAGTTATTTTTCTCTTCAAATCCTCTTTTTTTGTCCCTGCTGCCATGTACCTTTTGAAGGATGGCTTTAATTTTCTTTCCTTGCCCTGTATGGTAATTTTTTCCATCCTTTCTACAGTATATGGTGAACACTGTACCACATTTCCTCCCATATTTTGGCAGCATCCTGTATGCTACCCTCACCCAATCAATAAATAACTACCTACTTGTTTATTTTTAAATCTTTTATTTGACAATAGCACATAAAAAAAAGTCTTATTTTTAAATTGCCGCCTTATAAATCTTTATTCACAGGTCAGAAACTTTATGTAGTGCAATGGATGTCCTGGCTGTTTGTACAGTTATGCCCCAATGTCAATTAGCCATGTTGGAGCCCCTTCCTGTTGGAGTGGATTACACTGCTTCTGCTATCAAGTGTGTACTTTTTGGGAATATTTCCAAATCTTTTTAATCTCTTTGTGTATGTCTTGAAATTGGACTTAGAACTAATTTTATAAATTTTACTCAGGATATATTTTAACTTTCTCTTAATGTAATAGAGATGTAATATGCATAATAAAATGCATGTTTAATTTTTATTTTTTTATATTTCCTACCATAATAATCCTTCTGTCTATTTTTTTCCCCCAACAGTATTATGATTGGCTTAGCAGAAGGTAAAACTGTTCAAGATCCTGAGGTACAAAAATCTGCTCTTAATGTTATTATCAACTGTGTTTGGGGACCAATGGAACGAGTAAGCATATTTTTTTATCTCCATGTTAAATATGGCTCAATATTTCCATGATAGTACATTATTTCCAATTATATAAGTAAATATTGTATATTTTTTTTATTTTAGTCTTTGAATTCTCAATATCCAGTGAAAGCTATTACATTGTTCAAAATTGTTATGTCTCCCTGCAATAATATTGATTAAAGATTTGTTTTTAAAAGTTCATAATTTCTCCTTATTCTAAGTGACATTCTAAAAATGACACCATGTATTTTTCTCCTTTATTCAATTTCAAATAAACTACAAAGTCAAAGAGTCCTGGGTATGACGATAAACTATGTCTGGCAGCATAGCCTCTGATCAGGAGGTTTTGAGGCATGTGGAACCACCTCTTAATTGCTATTGTTTTCCAGTTCACTCTGACCTGAGGTGGTAGCACTTGTTAGGGTCCCAACTATGGGCAAATAGTTAACCCATAAACTGTGGTCAAAACACTATGGAGGTATAAAAAATACATTTTTATATTAAAAATACCAGTAATACATTTTTATATAAAAAAAAATTGTTTGTTTTTGATCTGAAGAAGTTTAGCTAGTTGAAATGTCCTCATTAAATGAAGAGGACAAAAGCTGAAAGAGAAATAAAAGGAAAACTACTTTCAGGACAGATAAATGGCTCGTGTTTGTAGAGACAATATTTGTTTAAGGATTACAGTTATCACTTAAACCTCTTAAATTTGTCTGTGCTGTAGCCTACCTAACTATGGTTGGTTGGTGAGTTAGTAGATATTTGCATTATTTACACCGTATTGCAAAACCAGCAGCAATGCTGATAGCAGTCAGTTAAAAAAATTTAATTAGGGAACTTGGTTTTGGGTTTGCAGAGTCTGCAAGTGAAGTCTTTTTAAAATGGGGAAAAATTAATTCAGTTGACCAACTTGGGAAGCATCTTGCAAGCGATGTTGGAGTAAAGGGGGAAGAGGGTCAGTGATGCTAATTTGCAGCATCTTCATGGACTGCCACTGGAATTCCAACTGTGTTTCAAGAGCCAAAAATGGCCTGCTTATGTTGAGGTATCCCAATATAGCTGGGTTGGGGTTAATTTGATTTATTATGAAAATCCCCATAATTAATCATTTTCCAAGCTTCTCCAAATTTGGCTTGTTCCATCCCAACCTCTCTGCAAGTTTCTCATATGCCCATTGGTTGAAAAAACATACTGCCATGTTGGCTTCATCACCAACTAGCCAATTAACATTATCTGGTTAAATTGTAATTTTTCTCAAAATTCAATTTTCTATCCACCCATATATCTATAAACCTTGACCTATTTATATTTTTTCAAGAATTATCTGCACATTCTGGTCGGTGGGGGAAGAGGAATTAATGATCAGTTTAGTCATCATTTTGTTCCTAAAGATTTTTTTGTTTAGCTTTAGATCATGTACCATCTGGATTTCATCTCATGGTCATTTTGTTTCTCCAATAGTCACTTGAGGAAATGTAACCAGAGATAAGTTCTGTTTTTTCTTTCAGCTTGCTTTTTCTTTTATTCAAACACCTATTGCTTCTTGTCAACATTTTATAAAATATCAGCTTATGTTCAAATCTCATTTTATCCTGTGGACATATTGAAAGGACAGGGGAAGGCAGCTACCTGATGAGTTAATATGAATAGATGGAAAAACGGAGTGGATGGGACAGTAAAAGACAAACATTACTAAGAGCTACAAAGGATAGGAAGTTGTAGAGAGCCATGATTGCCCACACCCTGAAGGAACATGGCACTTAGAAGAAGTAGTTGATGATGTGAACTAATTATGAATTTGTTATTTTCTATACATTAAAACTAATATCTTTTTTTATTATCATTTTCTGTAGCTTGGTGGTGGTGTTGGAAGATTTAAAGGCACTGGCTCCAAGAAGAGAATCAATTGGAAGGTTGGTGAAGATGTACTCAGCAAAATGTGGGATGGTATTCGAGGAAACAATGGAATGATGGTCAGTTACATTTTAACTTATCATTTATAGTTATAGAATTGAAGCTCTTTGTAAACTTCACCCTAAGAGCTTTTCCTGTGCAATTTGATACCTGAAAGATATTTATTAGTGCATCTAAATTGTCTGAACACATCTTTCTGCATTTGACTTTGATGGCTGTTATAGGATTTTTTATTTTATTTTTTTATTTATTTATTTTTTTTTTTATATTATTTATATTATTTATATAAGCCCTATGGAAAAAAAAATAGTTCAAACAAATTGTTTGGGGTAACATTCAATTTTTATATGGGCACACAACAATGACAGATGACATAAACCAAGTTTAAAAACATGAATAATTTATTTTTAACACAACAATGAATGAATTACACAAATTAAGTGCTTTGTGTGGCAAATGATAGACAATAACATGTATGTAAATAATCAATGAAAATGGTTCTCAGAAAAGAAAATGACATAAAATGAAGAAAAGGAGAAAATACTTATCTGAATAGTTTTCAAAGAATAATTTGATAGAATTTTCAAAGCAAAGTTCTTGGTAACAGTGAAGAATAGAACATGCTCACCAGCCGAAGACTATTCTTTGATGTTGGAGTGACTTTGATGTCCCCTTCAGTTCTCGTCTGGTTGTTGTCAAATTTCTTCTGCTTTTTTTCTTTCTGGACCGGGGTGACCTGTGTTCCTGCAGCACCCACTTAAGCAACCTACAGGTAGGCACCAAATACACTGCTCAAAATTTGGTGGGAAGCCCTTTTATTGGTTTTGGATGAAAAACAAACGCAGCAAATGTTTCAACAAAATGAATTTGTACCAAAAATACTTATCTCTGAAGGGCATGTTCAAGCAGCTTAAATTTCTTATAATGTTTATACTCAAGTCTAGTGAGTTTTTATGGTCAGTTCTTTTTTTATGCAAAAAAAATATAAGGGGTCACACTATACATAGGTAATTTTTTGGAAGAGGTTAAAAATCATGCATTTTCAGTGACCGCTTGCACTATACACAGGTGGATTTTTTCTGGAGGGATTAAAATTCATGCAAAAATTTCAGGAGTCACATTATGCATGAAGTCTGCCTATACATGAATATGTCGTATTCTTTGTGATCATCCCTGTTGACAACTACTGATTATCTGCTTTTTTCCATCCTTTCAAATTTTGTTTGTTGTAGTAATAATCAGTGTGTACAGATTGACGTCCCTTTTATCATTTAAGTATATTAATAATATTGTCATACTAATAAGATTAACTGTGTTCCTGTTTTTGTTTTAAAAAAAAAAAAAAAAATTGTTTCCTTTTTGTAAGGATTTTATTTTTTATTTTTTTTTTTTTTTTTTTTTTTTCTATTAATGCAATAGTTAATAATAGTCATAGACTGACACATAGCTATTAGCTGAATTTTGATCTGAAATTTTCACTGTATAATGTTTGATCTATAGGATTAATATTTACAATTGAATTGAAAACTATTCTGTTGTATAAAATAAATACTTTATTATTATACTGCAGATTTATTGATATACTTCAATTTTTTTTATTTATTTTTTTAAGCATTCATTAAAATGTCAAATTTATCATGTCTTGGATTTTGTAAACTTTTGTACATACAAAATTTCTTTTTCATATTTACCTGCATATATATGTATCTTGTAGGTTCTATTGAAATTACTATCTCAGAAGACTCCTATTAGTGAAGCAGACAACATTCGTGCATTGGCTTGCAGAGTAAGAACCTTATTTTCTTTTTCCCTTTGCTCAAATTTTAATTTTTGTAAAGATATAATAGAAAGAGAGAGGAGTAATTGGAAGGAAGGTTTCCATTTATTATAGGAAATTACTGTCACTTAAGACTCGTGAATTTCATTATCTTAATAATATGAAATGTGAAAATTTTAAACTAGTCCCACAATGAAAATTGTTTGAATCCTTTGATTAAACCATATTCATTCAAATGTAGTAACTGTTTGGCATAACAGCTTATTTATAGGAAAGAAGTTTTATGACCATCTATTGGCATCTATGTTACATTAACCACATGTTAATCAATTTCATAGCCAATTATATTGCATACTATATTTTTCCATTAAGAAGAAAGATCTTATAATTCTGTGTCCCTTCCTTAGTTAGCATGACCATTACGCCCTGTTAACACTAGGATGGCCGAGGTGTCATTTTCGACACCTTCAAATTTTCAACAAATTACTATGGAATAACTAGTTTTGGTTCGATGCTGAGGCTTATGGACAATTATTGAATTTTAGCAAAGATGCTTAACAGACTTAATTCTTTAAAAAATATTCAGTGGAATAGCTGATATTTTAGGTTTTACCTTGAATGGCCGAGGTGTCGTTTTTGACACCTAGACTATTTATAGGGTAAATGCGTTGAAAAATTTCTCACACACAATAATAATTGTGTTTATGTCCCCTATCTATCTATCTATCTATTTATACACACACACAATTTATATATATATATATATATATATATAATCACTTTCTTTCAGCATGAGACTTGTTATTCCTGACTTGAATATTGAATATATTAAAGATGGCTGCTTCATGGCGTAATGTAAATAAAAATGTCAAAGGAGCTGGCCATCCTAGTGTTAATACCTCATAAATAAGGGACTATTCCATTTTGATTGTGTATTAAGACTGAAAAGACATCAGAGACACTACTTGTTTTCAGTGAAATAGAAAAGATTTGTCAATTTCAATTTTTTTTTTCCCTTTGTATCCCCTTACTTCTTAATATAATGACTAGTATTCATATTTATGATTGTTATTGCAATATTTTGTTAAAGTTGTTAAACTCAAATATTTAACAATGCGAAAGGGGAATTTCTACAGATATTTTATTGTTGCAGAACTCATCATGAACTTACTCAACCATTAACTTATAAATTAAGATTCATCAGAAAATTCAAATAGAAAAGCTGTGAAATTTTCACAGGTACTTCTAGTAATAAAAGAATGTTGATTACATTTATTACAAATGTTTAGTAGAATAAAAAATATTTTTTATACCAAACTCATAAAGGTATCATTGAGCGTGAAGTTGTTCATACTTGTCATAGAACAAAATCATGTGTATTGTTTAGAAAAAGTAAACAATATTCTTTTTAATATGTATGTGTCCTAAGGTTCCAAAAGCTGACGAAGAAGTAAAGAAATACTTGTGTACATATGCTCACATTCACACACACAACAAAAATGCATCAGCAGTATTTTTATTAATATCTTCTTCAGCTGATGACCATAAAGTCATCAGGTATTGATGGTTTCTAGTCTGGAAACAAGTAGCATTTCACAATAAGACTTTGTTAAAAATTTCAATCATGGGCATCTTAAGATGTCCTTTCTAGACCCAACTGGATGCAGTTTCTGTTCTGTTTTGGAACTTTGCAGTATATTTAATTCCATTCACATTTATTCCAAGAAACCTCAGTTATTTGAAGATTGCAATAGATACAGAACTATGACACAGGAAATATGTTATGCAACCAACCATTTCCTTTGTATTTGTTATTCAGATCTTCTTATTTAATGATTCTTAACCCAAAGACTTGAACCTTTAGATTTCAAAATTCTGCTTAGGAGAAAAAACAATTTTAGATCTTATGAAAACTGATGTAGAAGCTGAATTGACATTAACTTAAAGTATTTTTGTATTTATTTTTAAATAACTTCTCTGTTGCCTAAAAATAATTAAAGATATATTTCTAATTTACAATACATTGCTTAAGAAAAAATAACATGTAATATTTCATCTAAGAATTTATCTTTTATACATATACAGAATTATTTATCCTTTTGTTTTGTTTTGTGTTTGTCACAGGCTCTGGTTGGACTTTCCCGTTCAGAAACTATACGACAGATCATTGGAAAACTTCCTCTCTTTAACAATGGCCTTTTGCAACGTAAGTATTTTACTTTTCTATCATTTCATTTTCTAACAGTTAAATTTCTACAAAATGTGACATTGTACTTTCAAAATATTGAATTAAAAACATGGATGAAAAATTTAGTGACATTGAACAGTTAACATTTTCAGTTAGATTAGAAAAAAAAGTAGTTATGTTTTTCAGTATCTGTCTATATTTCTGAGATGAGGTATTATGTACATTATTTACATTATTCGGACTATTATCCTCATCTTCGTCGCCATATTTATTACATTTTGGCCATTGTATGCTCCGTCCTTCTTCAGGTGGTTGGAATTGAACTGAACCCTTTATTTTGCTCACTGGGGTAGACTATTCTAGTTCCACGTGCCATGTTTAATGGATATCAGTTATCTTAATTTCCCTCTGAAAGTTCTTCATTGCCTTAACCGGGTATTGAAATCACACTCTTTGGGTCCTGTCACTGGTTCTAACCAACGCCTTTATCCACTGTGCCATGTGTCCTTGAGTGAGCAAAATAAAGGGTTCAGCATACAATGGCCAAAAAGTTGTAATAAATATGGCGACAAAGATGAGGACAATAGTCTGAATAATGTACATAAAGTTATGTTTTTGTATGGTTATATTATAAATATCTGAGTTGCTTACTCATTGATTAGCTGCCATTTAATTTTTAATTCATAAAATATAACCTAATGTCGTTTTCAATGAAATGTATGTATGTATATGTGTGTGTGTATATGTATGTGTGTGTGTATATATATATATATATATATATATATATATATATATATATAGGTACCTCCACGAAATCGCTAAAAAAAGAGCATAGCTTGATGAAAAACGCCAACCTTGCCAAAAACAAAATTTTATTGTCTAAATGCTTGTTATTAAGAGGAAAGACCAAAGTTTATTTAATTATTTTTTTTAAATTTTTCAAAATTTTTCCTTCTTTTTAGAACATTCTAAATTTTGATTTAAAAAAAAAAAAAAAAAACCTTGTTTCTCTTTGTATCACCGGAAGTAGTAAAATAACATAGACAATTTTTAGCATGTTTTTTTTTTTTTTTTGGTATGACACACATTAATTTGGAAAATCTTGCAAAAAGAAATAATTGTTGGATGTTAATGAAACTTTCAGGAACTATTCACAGATGATTGAAAGTATTATGTTTTTTTTTTTTTATTAAAGTCATGGCAGAAATACTTTTTCATTTGTTACCCCCTAACTAATTTTATGAAAACGCTAGAAATTCGATCGCATCAGGTTTAGTGATTACAAAAGTTAAAAGCACAAGGCTTTGAGGAATGCAAATAAATCATGTTGTTTTTTTTTTTGTTTGTTTTTTTTTTTTCCAATTCCCCCCAACCCCGCCCGCCTACCTGAAAATCATCTCTGAATTGTAATATACAAAACACAATAAAACAAAGATATTATTTAATTTCAAATGCTTTTATTTGCTTTTAGTTGTTTTTATGAATATGGACAATATTTTACGAATGCAAAAAATTTTTTTTGTGAAAAATAAATTTTTAATACAATTATTTGTTATTTCTTAATTATAATAGATTTTTACATTTAAGTTGTTAAAATATTATAAAATTAGTTAAAAGCCACATCAGGTTTTCTAAGTCTCCTTATGAGAGATCTTTTTTTTTTTAGTGCGTTGTAAATTGTATCATTTTGACCAATCAGAAGATCTGCAGTAATTAAGAAATGTAATTTTGTGTTTATAATCAGGCTGTGATTATAAAGTACGGAAGACCAACCAGAATACAATTAAGTTGTGTTATTTGAGTTAAGCATTGCGTTATTTGAGTTAAATATTGCTCTCACATGTGGAGAAGTTAATTTGATTTTTCAATTTCAACTGAGAAGAGTACCTACAAGTATCAGTATCACCTTATGAAATTTATATGATCTTATTTTAATTTCAGTTATGACATTTTTCCATAAATGAAATATCAAAATTAATAATAAAATGAATGGAAATACAAATGACACAGTAAAATGTAATAAATGTACATAAAATTATAGTATTTTATGTACACTTCTGATAAAATTTCACAAGAAAGGTACTTATAAATTAATTAGATACCTTTCTTATGAAATATGAAATTTAATCTCACTCTTAACAGTCTTATTTTAATTTCTTGATAATATATTTTCCATAAAGCATCGTAAACGTAAAGGTGAAAGCTAAGTACAAAAAAAAAATTAGAGCACTGAAAGTAACGAGGTAAATAATTTGTTCACTTAATTGTAAATTATTTCACTTTTCTCCTTCCGTAGAACAAATTATCCTCACGGAACTTGTCAATATGTCATTCATCACCTGTCAAGTGACGCGAAAAAGTTTATGACCTGCTTTTGTTTTATTTTCAAATTATGTCTTTTTCAAGAGAAGCTAAGTTGCTTGGTTCAAAAATATTTTAAATAAACATTATAATTTCTGATTTTCTTAAAATAAGTTTTGAAAAAATGATAATTGATATTTAAAAGAATTTCAAAGTGAGATTTCCAGTTTTTTATAAAATGGAAAAAAAATGGTCAATTTTGCTGACAAGATTTTTAACGAAAATTTCGGATGTGCTAGGAACGATTAAAAAAAATGTAAAAAAAAATACCTCAAAAATACTTTGATCTTTCCTCTTAATAATAAAAAACATTTAGATGATAAAATTTTGTTTTTTGCCAAGTTTGGCGTCTTTTTTTCGTCATGCTAAATTTTTTTTTTTAGTGATCTCGTGGAGGTATATATATATATATATATATATATATATATATATATATATATATATATATAGTAAAAAGTTATTAACATTTTTTTTTAACATAGTTAAAATATTTCCATTTATCCATTTTTACTGCCTTATTTTTCCTTATAGAGCTGATGAAAGAACCTGTGTTACAAGACAAACGGCAAGCCCATGTAAAGTTTTGCAAATATTCTAATGAATTGATTGAGAGAGTTTCTGGAAAACATCATAATGCAAACATTGAGGCTTCCTTACAAGACATCAGAAAGGTATGTTAATCTTCTTTCCATCTTTTAAATAGGTTTCCTTATAATTTTTGTTTTTGATAAAATAAATATTGTAAGAATTATTAACACTAGTTTCTAAATCTTTTTTCCTCTTACATGTATGTAACAAATAATTGCTATCATAAGATTGTAAAATACAATACTTACTTTCTTATCTATTTTAGCTTCTTAAATTTCCAGCATGATTTTTTTTTGCCTAGTAGGGAAAAAGGTAACTTGAAACACAATTTTTTGATGGCTTATTTTAGTTTTGTATTTGAAATATATATACTCAATGTCTGAATGTGATGGAGAAATTGTCTCTTTAAAATCAACTTTGAAATTCATGTTGGCTTGGATAGCAGTAGCAGGATTCCATGTTGTCACATGATAATCAGATTGGATATCAGACACCATGATTTTCATTAAAAAAAAAAAAAAAAAAAACACTTCCATAATTGATTAAAGTAAAGCATTTTTATATTTTGTTTCTTTAACTCCATTTGTCTTTTTTTTGTTAAGATTGTAAATTATCAAAATCTCAAAATTAGGCAAACATTCAGGTGACAGATTAAGAACTACTAAAAACAATAAATTTTTTCATTATAAATGAAAAATTCACAAAATGACAGCAAAAAGCCTTGTTTACTTTGTCATTTTGTTAAAATATGGTTCAGAAAATATTTTTGTTGTTTGTCTAGAAACATCCAATCTTAAATTATTTTCTCCATGAAATCTATGATGTAAAAGACAATCTGGTTGACACCTTCCAGAAAGAATAAAAAAAGAACAAATAACTTGAGAATAATATTAGAAATAAAAATTGTTCATGTCTTTGAAACAAAATTAATCAAAAAGTAACATATATATATATATATATATATATATATATATATATAATGAAATGGACCAAGTTTGACAATTATTTTAATATATTTTCTGTTTATACATTTTTGTCTGATGCTACAGAGGAAGCGTCTGATTAGCAAGGTCAAATTTTTGTGTAGAATACAGGTCTGATTCCTGTCGGAGGCCACACATTTTCTATGAAATTTTTCTGACATTCAGGCCAATAAATGTTAATACTGTTTATTATAAACAGAGCATTTACTTAAATATTTTGTCTATAAAAATAATGTATAAACACAATATAAAAATCTTATTGGCATGGCCCACTTTCCAAAATTTGAGTAAACATTTAAAAAGACAAAACCATTGGAAGTTCTTGGTTAGGATGAGAACTTTTCAGTACCTCTTTGTAGATTTCTTTTTGATTTTGGGCCATATTGTATATATGTTTTTTTTTTCTATTCCTGTTGCATTGCTTTTTCGAAGAAAAAAAGGGATAGTAAAATATGGTTGTTATTTTGTGAATTTTTTTTTTTTTTTGTACTTTTGATCATTTGATGTTATAAATCTAATGTTTTGAATATTGCTTCCAGGCAGATATAGTGGCACAGACAAAGATTACTTTCCAAAAGAGAGAATTACTTCAGTTGATATATGAACACTTAATGTCAGAAGGTAAGTTACTATAACCAATCTTGTCTTTTAGAGACAATGTATTTTGGCTATATAATCTAACCGATTCTTTTTCTTTTTATCTTTGTTATTAAATATTCCACATTGTGATAAAAGAACATCTGCCAAGAATGGTGAAACGTTGTAAGAACCTGGATGCAAATTTACTATGGATGAACTAGTGAATAAAGCACTTTGTAAACATTTTTGTCTTAGTGAAGTATTTCCTCTTTTATTTTCTCTTTTAAAAAATCAAAACACATTAGTTGTTCACTGTAACACGACTGACCACAATTTTGACATGAAAAATGCTACTTCAATTAAGAGAAAACAATTCACTAAGATGAAAATGTTTAAAAGTGCTTTAATCGCTAGTTCATCAACAGTAAATATGCGTCCAGATTCCTACAATGTTTAACCATTCTTGGCAGACTTTCTCTTATCACAATGTGTGATATTTAATTACAAAAATGAAGGAAACAAAAAAACAACAAAAAAAACCCCCAAAATCTCAATGAAATTGGCTAGATTATACACCCAAAACACATTATTAAAAAAAAATTTTCAAAAATATTTTCAAAATTTAAAATTCTCAATATCTCTCATTTATACACATGTGTAGTTGATCAATGTAAACAGACCTAATATGATGAAGTCCTAAGGGATGAAATGTGTCACAAAATCTTTTCCCACTTTGTCATACATCTTTCATCCAAATCTGTTCTTGATATATAAAATTTATATATATATATATATATATATATATATATATATATATATATATATATATATATATATATAGTTAATAATAATAATAACATTTTGAAATTGCTACACAAAAGATTTCATGTTTCAATACTATGATTGAATTTCTTCAGGTGATGTTAAATAACTGGTGATTAAATGATTTTTAAGGAAATTTAAAAACAAAGTGTTATCTCTTTTCCGAAAGTTAAAGGGGGGGGGCATAAGGTCAGAATTAAAAATAGACTTATGAGCATGTCTTGATTAACCAATTAAATGTCAGATCTATGCTAAATAGAGAAGTAACATCAGACGTTGGAGGTGGGTGAGTTATTTATTTACTTTCGGAAGGAGATGGGTGAGTTATTAACTTTCAGAAAAGAGGTAACAATTTGTTTTTAAATTTCCTTAAAAATCATTTAATCACCAGTTACTTACCATCGCCTGAAGAAGTACAAAGTATTGAAACATGAAAGCTTTTGTGTAGCAATTTCAAAATGTTTTATTATAAACCCTTATAATAAAAATATAATAATAATATATTGTTCTTTGTTTTGAGCACTTTTTAAAAAGTAAATGCTATGAACAGTGGATTTTTGCTCCATCTGTTCTTTCTCTCATTTGGAGATATATATGCATGCATGCATGCACCCCAGCTGCTTTCTTTGAAAAGAAAAAAAAACCCACCTTTTTAAAAACTTCTGTTGATGCAACAGAAGTTTTTAAAAAGGTGGTTTTTTTTGTTTTAATGTAATATTTTTGTTATAACTGTTAAAGATTAAAAAAAAAATGAATCTTGTTTAGTTGTTAGCAAAAATATCATCAAATGTGTTAAATTAGAAAAAAATTATCAAAATTTGTTGTTTCTCTTTAATAATTGAATGAAAGCAATTCAATAATTAAGATCTGTTCAAACATATTGCAATTTAGTATAGACAATTTGAAAGCCCCCCCCCCCATTGTCTTTCTATAAATATATGGGTATAAAATAGTGTCAAATATGGGATGCTTGCAATCAGTACCTTTTTCTTTTTGTAAAACATTTACTAGTTAACCTGCCCTGTCGGCTGAGGCTTCAGAATACGCCAACTGCACCTCTGCAGAGGGATAAGACATCCCCACAAATGAGACCACCTGTTTGCCATGGGTAGTGACCCAATATGCCTGAGGATGGGATTGTTGTAGCTGAGGATCTCAGGTGTTTGGTAGAATACTTCTGAATTCGAACACAGCTACTTTGGCACTTAGGCTAGACAGGCTGTCAGATAGACCTGATCTGATCATTCAACTAGTCATGTTGAAAATACCCTAGTACTTATTCACCCTCCAAAAACACTCCTTCACACCCCCCCCAAAAAAAAATCATACACACATACCAATCAAATTTAATCAAATGGTACTAGAATGTGGTGGCAAGGATCTATCAGGCTAGAACTAAAATCTATCATCAAAAATTAAAACTTATGTTCTATGAAAAATTATTGATGACTACATATAAACTATGAACCTGAGTATACCATTTTTGTATTTCTGAGATGCTTGGGCAAATGGGATCCCTCCTCCTGCAACCATCTCCCACAATAGGGCTCCAAGGAGGGTGGGGAGTGAAGATGATGAATGAAAAAGATGCATAATATGGCCACAAAGAAAATGAAAAGACTCCTGTCTGAATCAAGTTCTGATAACGAATCAAATTTGCATTGTTCCTTTCCTAGGTATTTAGTAATGGAGTCACTTAAAGAAACTCCTATTACAAAACTATCTCCTTCTATAATTGAAAGAAATACACTTAAATTAATCCTATAACTGTAAAAAAAAAAAAAACATCAAATAACACAATAATTCAAGTAGGAAAAAAATGTATGCAGACAAAATCCTCAAATGGTCAACATTCTAATAATTTAAAAATCAAAACCTATCCACATCAAAGTCTTAACATATCTACAGGTAAAATCAAAAGTCCAGACCTGGCAGCTTGCTCTCTAGAAGAAATCAAAGTTAACCTAAAAAAACAAAATGTAACCAGAATAACAATTAATAACAATGGCTAAACTTTAAACACCAACACACACACACACATATATATATATATATATATATATATATATATACACTCAATATATTCAACACATCCAAGCCACCAGCTGAAATAAAAATAGTGTATATCATCACAAAAGTGGAAATCTACATTTCCAGACCTTTTAAGATGTCATAACTGCCAAAGATTTGGGCATCATAAATACAGGTGTACTTAGAACCCCAGTGTGTCCAAAATGCAGCAGTACAAATCAAGAAACTGAGAGGAAAAAAGGGGACATAAAATGCATAAATTGTAACAAGAACCACCCTGCAGACTCAATCTATGTAAAGATTGACAAAGAGAAAAAGAAATAATTGAGATCAAATATACAAGAAACATAACTTTTCCTGAAACCAGGAAAATTGCTGAAAACACTAGACAAAATATTACAATAAATTATGCAAATGAAACTAAAGCCCAATAACACAGTGGTGAGAAATACGATTACTGTGACTTAACAACATTAATTCAAGAGCTTAAGAAATTAATCAAAATAATGAAAGCTGATATCAACAGGGAAAAGCAAAGCGTTACACCATATCCCATGATAGAAACTAATATACCCAATCAAAATATGGAAAATTTGAATTGATCAAACACAGAAATTAAAAGACCAAAAGAAGCACATCTAGTCACAGATGTTGATCTAGAGATTCTTCACTTATAAAACCCAAAGAGGAAGATCTTCAACAACATCCAGACTATAGCTGGAAAGTACATTATGATACATATGGTAGTGATTACTTCCCAGTTGTGTTAGAAAACTCTGGATCTTTGTCAGGTGAAAGAATACCATACTGGAAACTTAAGAAAACCAGTTGGAAGGAATTTAAAAACTCATGTGCACTAAAACTTAGACCAGGAGCCAATGTGGATGATGCTGAGCACATCACCTATTTCATTAAAACTCTTCTGGGTATTGCAGAACAATTTATACCAAAATCAAAACATAAACCTGTCAAACATTGGTTTAACGACTAGTGTAAAAAAGCAATCAGATTGCATAGTGTGGCTCTACATAAAATTGATATATTAAATTACATCCAAATCATGAAAATCTATGCATCTACAAAATAGAGCTAGAACACACAGAACAAATAAAGATTCCAAGCCATTCTCATGGAAGAACTTTGTGTTCACTATTAATTTTAATACCAAAACCAAAACAGTATGGAATATGATCTGTAAAATTGACTTGTATCTAGAAAAATCATTTTATTTTTTTTTCACCAAAAACATTTTTAATGCAATATTCAGATGCAAAGAAGGAATCAGTCTTACCATTCAAAATATTTTCAGGTTTGAATAGACAAAGGGTTGATAAACAGAAAAAAAAAAAAAAAAAAATCAATTTTATAGAGAAAATTTTTTTTTCTTTTTTTTTCTTCTTTCTAACAGGTTACCTGAGTGCAGCCTCTGCTCTTCAGAGTGAGGCCAATCTACCTCGGAGCACTTCTCCACCAACAGTCCACCCAACCAACCCTTTGGTAAATCCTATTCAGACAACACCAAAAGCAGTAAGCACTTCCTCTTTATTGAACATATTTAATTTATTTTATTGTGCTGTTCACATGTTACTGCTGCTGTTGGGAATTTGTTATAACTGGAAAAAGAAATAAAAACTTGGGAGTGAATATATTTACATTTGTGCCTTTGCTTTTTGTATTTGTAAATCTCATAATTTTGTTACCTTTTCTATTTCTGCCCTATATACAATATTGCTACTAAATTTATTGCAAATGTAAAACTTTATTACTAACTGGATGTATAGTAGCTTCTTGCTTAATTAAATGAAAATTTTTTTTTTTTTTTGGAAGCAATTTGCATTATCTCCTTGATTCTTTATGATTAATCTTTTGTCTGCTTTACTAGACAGAAATACAAAAATGATGTTTGGATTAAATAACAATAAAATCCTTTTATATATAAAAATTAGAATTGTATTTACTAAAAGATAGTTTGAAATAAAAACATCAAATCATTTTTTTTTTTTCTAACTTATGCCTGTGCCCAATGTTTCTCCTTCTTTCTTACAAATCTTACTTATATTCTGATTTGATTTCACAGTCTTTAAAGATATTAAAATAATTAGATTACTTTCTAGCATGGATAGGAAACATATATACATACATGTAATCTATAAAGTCCTGAAAAAAAAAAAAACTTAATTCATTATTTTATTTCAGATCTTAATTGAACTGGCTTTTCTTAGGCAGTATATTTATAAAGTTGGTGATAAATTTATTTTATTTCTAAGTTTCTCTTTGTTGACATGTTTTCTGAAAACTTTTCTTTTGGTTTGCTATCATTGTCAGTGTCGTCAGCTAAGTCCATTGCCCACAAGTCACCACTCAACACAGACCCCTTCATTATTAGCACATTCCTCAGGTGCCAATGGAACCTTGGGTCCAGTTAGGTTCTCTCTGAATAGACATTCAGCTGCCTCACCAGTCATTGCTACAACACCACTAAACAAAGTATGTATAAAGTTTTTCTTTTAACTTTCTCAGTTAATTCTTTATAAAAATATGTAAGCATTTAATAACATTACATTAATGAAACCTAGGTTTAAAACATTTTTTTTTTTTTTTTTAAGTTGTTCATAAGCAATTTTTTTCTAGAAAAGTAGTAATGAGTTAGAACTAATCTCTTTTTTTTTTTTTTTTTCTTTTGATTTCTTGAAATTTTTTCCATTGCGGTGGTGGGAGGAATGTTTTGCTGAAAAATATAAAACCTGATATATTTACTTTGTTAGAAGAAAAAAAAATTCAATATATGCTTTTTGTACCATATCACCCCTGCTATTTTTTGCTTTCTACAATAAACCAACAATTTGTTTTATTATTAGCTCTTAGAAAAATTAATAGAAAAAATTGAAACTAGATTTCATAAATGAAATGTCACAGGCATTTTTGTAGTTCTAAAATTTTGAACTATTTTTATTTAGAAGTTTTGATTTAAGGTTTGTTTGACTAATAATATGAAACATGTTCTACAGACGGATACTGAGGATTCCATGGATGGAGCAATGAGGAAGTCTTAAAGGAAATGGCAACAAAAAGAAAACTTTTGCTTCTAGTCTTCAAAGAAGAACATTAACATCTTGCTGTGAGAAAGCCTATTCAAATCTCCCACCCACAGAAAAGAGTAAATTTGATATGCAACAACTCACTGTTAGACTGTTAATTTTATATTCTGTGTGCTGCATCCTTTCAGAATATGGGTGGTCATGGCTCTCCAAATCTTCCTTTGTGTCCCTCAGCAGTTTTCAGCTGAAATTCTTTGGTCACATAATAAAGGAGAACTTGGAAAATTTAACCCTAACAGGGCATATTGAGATAGAAAGCAGTGAGCCACCTACGTGACAAACTTCTGTGATGGCAGAACAGGAGGCTTGGCAAAGGGAGAAAAACTACTAAGAGACACAAGGGGATACAAAGTTGTGGAGAACCATGATCGCCTATGTCCTGAAGGGATGCAACATATAGAAGAAAGTATAGTCGATAGTCTAACAGTGAGTTGTTGATTATTAGATTTGCCATTTTCTCTGTGTGGGGAGGGATTTGAATAGGCTTTTAAACAGCAAGATGTTAATGTTTTTTAAAGACAAAAAGGATTAACTCTTGAGTTCTTTTGAAATGGTTTATCACAACGTAAATATTCTTGACACTTGATTATCAGGCCATGTTCATTTGCTACTGTCTGAGATTTAGTTTTGTTATTTTTGGGTTTTTTTTCCTCACTGAAATGCAAAGGATTACTGAGTAAGAGAGAATATGAGAAAAAGAAAACATTGAGAGAGAACAATAAGAGAACAGGAATTAAGATTTTCTATATTTCTGAGATGAGGTATTATGTACATTATTTACATTATTTGGACTATTGTCCTCATCTTTGTCGCCATATTTATTACAATGTTTTGGCTGTTGTACGCTCCGGCCTTCTTCAGGTGGTTGGAATGTTGAACTGAACCCTTTATTTCGCTCACTGAGGTAGACTGTTCTATTTCCACGTGCCATGTTTAATGGATGTCAGTTATCAGTTATCTCCTGTTACTTCTCTCTCTAAGTTCTCCACTGCCTTAGTCAGATATTGAACTCACACCCTTTGGGTCTTGTCACTGAATCTAACTAATGCCTTTATCCACTGTGCCATGTGTCCTTGAGGACACAAGGCACAGTGGATAAAGACGGTAGTTAGTGACAGGACCCAAAGAGTGTGAGTTAAATACTCAGCTAAGGCAGTGGAGAACTTTCAAAACTTTCAAGATGTGAATATGGCAATGAAGATGAGGATAACAGTCCAAGTAATGTAAATAATGCAAGTAATCATAATACTTCATCTCAGAGATATAGACATTTAAAGCTTGTAATATAAATATTTTTAATGAATATCTCTGTGCATAATAATCGAGTTAAAATAGTGACTTTATTGTATTTATAATTTCTGTGTGACACCAAGATAATTCTTATTTGTAATCCTATTTCATTATGGATTTTGATTAAAAGAATATTTTTCTGTTTTCTATGTAATCTTTTGATTATTTCAGGTTGGTACATCAGCTGGTGGTAAATCCCAGTATATTACTGACAGACAAGATGAATTGAACATAAAGAAAATTCTTCATAAACATCACACAGACAATGAGGTGACCTTGGATGGCATAGTCACTGAATATCTCAGGAAGCAACATGCTTTATGTAAAAACCCTATGGTCACTTGTCCTCCAATGTCACTTTTCACGTAAGTACAGCACCCTACCTAATTTAAGGTAGTTTGATCTGATGCTTTTAATGCTCGTTTAATTTAAATTAAAATAATAAACTTGTAAATAAACTACTACTTGAAAATAGTAAAGATTTGTTTTATTAAATTATACCATTGACTTTCTTAGTCTGCTGTTAGTAAAGACTAGCAAAACTATGTACCCTTTCCTGGATTTTTAAAATATTGAAAATGGATACAATCACACAAGTTGACTCTACTTAATATAAATGGCTTTAAAAAGATGCTGACAATCTTAAATAGGTTTAATAATGTTCATTTTACTAGAATTTTTGCATCAGAAAATTCAGAAAATAATTTTATTTTACCTTTGTTTTTTGGGGGTTTTTTTTTTTTGTTTTTTAAAAAAAAATAACAATTTCATTATAGGTCTTATATTTTTTTTTTTTTTTTAAATTTAAAATTTTTTTTTAATTGTAAAAGTAAATTTATATAAAAAAAAAATATAAGATCTAAAATGAATTTTTTTTTTTTTTTTTTTTTTTCTGATTTTCCTGGGAAAATCTTACACACACACACACACACACTGTTCTTGCATAATTATTGTATCTTATTATAAATATTATTTTTATAAGTGTATACACATATTTGAGTTGTAATCCCTGGTATTTTTATTTTTTGTTTAACAGTGAAATTAGTATCAACTCGCAAAGATTATATAAAGAATAATGTTTATAGTATCAAGATCTAATTATTGTATGTGAATTCTTTTCAGTCAAGAACCTTTTTCTTTTGTCAACTGTATTATTTCTGTGGTCAAGTGAACGTAGATTACATTTGTTTCCAATTTTTACACACTGACAAGTCTGCTACTTTTTTTTTTTTTTTTTTTTAGAAGGAAACATTTATAAAAGATGCCTAGAATTAAGGCACCTCCAGTTTATGTGATGTGTAAACAGATGTTCCCTTTTTACAGTTTTGATAGAAATAGCAGTTTTAATTTTGAATTGACCTGTGGTGACCTTTAGTGATGTCTGTAGCCAATGCCATGTATCTCCTTTTCATCTTTGAATTACATTACCCTGATTAACTAGTGTCCAGTTACAACATACCTACTAGCAACCAATCACCAACTTTATACTAATAATTCAATCACTATAGTTTCCAACTTATAAGATGCATTGGCGTGGCCAACCCACCCTAAATTTAATATGAAATATTTTGAAAAAATAAGATAGAATTTGAATTTTCTAAAGCATTTCTAAGACTATAGTGGTAACAATATGTAAGTCCTGGTAATTTTGAGGGTCAGATTTTTGTATCCGATATACTCTAAAATACAGTAATCTGAAATTTGATTATAGCTGGAAATCAAAATGTTTAAAATTGTAGACGTTATTATTTGTTGTACTGCTATTTGGTCATTGACACCTCTGCTGCAATTTGTGGTATGTAAAAAGATGTTCCCTTTTTGCAGTTTTGACAGAAATAGCAGTTTTATTTTTAAATTGACCTGTGGTGACCTTTTAATCAGACTGACGTGAAACAAAGTATAAAAAGATGTTTTTTTTTTTTTTTTTGTATTTTACAGCCCACATAAATGTCCTGATCCCCGTGGCAGCAGATTTGCTCCCAATTGTATAACAGCCCGAGTTCACAGATGCACGGTAAATTGTTTTCATTTTTTGTTTTTAGACTTTTGAGTCTCTACAAAAAATAAAATCTACTGTTATTAATATAGAGATATTTATTTTGATTTATTTTTTTATTCTGGCATGTTTGGTCCCTTTTGAAATTATTCTGTCGTATCTAAATATCTAAATGATTATATAATTTAAATATAATTTTCAAAAGTAATGGCAATGTTAAAAATTGAACTCCTTATATTGATTCACTGTTTAAATTGTTTTCAGTCTGAGTATATAGCATATATGACTAATTTATATATCTGCTACAATTTACTGGTTAAATGTGAATGGATCAGGAAATTGGGGATTAAAATTCATAAAGGATGAATGTTTAAACTTTACACATTTTGAAACTGCATAGAAAGCTTTATCTACCGGTCAGTATAGTGGCTGCCTTATCTACCGGTCAGTATAGTGGCTGCCTTATCTACCGGTCAGTATAGTGGCTGCCTTATCTACCGGTCAGTATAGTGGCTGCCTTATCTACCGGTCAGTATAGTGGCTGCCTTATACCGGTCAGTATAGTGGCTGCCTTATCTACCGGTCAGTATAGTGGCTGCCTTATCTACCGGTCAGTATAGTGGCTGCCTTATCTACCGGTCAGTATAGTGGCTGCCTTTATCTACCGGTCAGTATAGTGGCTGCCTTTATCTACCGGTCAGTATAGTTGCCTTATCTACCGGTCAGTATAGTGGCTGCCTTATCTACCGGTCAGTATAGTGGCTGCCTTATCTACCGGTCAGTATAGTGGCTGCCTTATCTACCGGTCAGTATAGTGGCTGCCTTATCTACCGGTCAGTATAGTGGCTGCCTTATCTACCGGTCAGTATAGTGGCTGCCTTATTTAGAATGTGAAACAATTACACTAGAAAAGATTGTCTTTGTGGTGCAACTCCTTGAATTACCAGGTTTTCTGAATTCACTTCATTTTGGTTATGTTTTATTGGATTCCCAGTGCCACAATCAGTACTTACTTCAAATGTTCATTTTATCTCTCGCCTCTCTTTGTGCTGCAAGAGAGGTGCTTCTGGCCAAGTGTGTGAGCTTCTCTGTCATGCAGAGTTTTCTGTCAAAATCAAATTCATGTGAATGGCCTTGCCAAAACCTGATTCACAACCATTTCTGCCACTGTCACCAGGGGGAGTGAAAGGGAATAATTAATGGGAAAGGATAAAAATCTTGATACTCAGAAGTGAGTGGTTGCCTATATATATATATATATATATACACACACACACACACACTTGGTATTAAGTGAGTAGCTTAGGGAAAATAGCAATGTAGTTCTTTGGAAGTTTATACATGTCTATACATTTAGACAATTAAATAACTATCTATGAGAAAAAGAGCACCATGACATAATTCCCTCTGCCAGAAATTTGGAAACGGCATGCTGTACAGCTTGATATTCGGGCTGGAAGCTTCAATACAAGCATTTCAGAATGTTTGGGCATCAATCTGAGGACAGTACAAAGGATTCAGAAAGCATTAGATGAGTCTAATAATGATTTCAAAGGTGTTTGGAGTGATCTTTCATGATGGCGACATTATGACTCCATTCATCTTTGCACATGGCCTCAATGTGGAGACTTACATTGTATCTTGAGGAGGTAGTGCTGCCCTGGGTCAAGAGGGTGGCTGCTGGAAGACCCTATATCTGGCAACAGTACTCTGCACCATGTCACACAAGCAGGAGAAATCGGACAATTTCTGCTACCATATCACCCTTTACATCTGGCCACCTAACTCCCCAGACTGACTATTTTGTGTGGGGGCAAAGTTAAACGAGAGACCAACAAAACTTCTTATAACACTAAAGATGAACGGAAGGCAAAGATTCTGGCAGCATTCACCAACTTAAACAAGGAAATCCTCCAGAAGAGATGCAGGAGATTCCGAAGTGGAGGCCATGTTTGATGCCAATGGCGATTTTAAAATGTACTCTTTAGTATTTCAAGATATTTTTCTGTAATTTTAGTAAATATGTCTGCTAAAATGAGATGTCAGTGTTATTTACATTTTTGTGTAATTTAAACGACATTTTATCCATCGTACTTTGCACACACTATATTAACTGAAGTTGATGTATTTTTTTTCTGAATATTTCCTAGTGAATATGTCCATGTATCCTGGTGTAATTTATATTTTCATATAAATTCTCATTATGACTAATATCCATATTTTGAAAGATATATTAAGACATTTTATTTGGTGATAACAAACCACATCAGTACACAGAATTTTATTATTATTATCATTTTACTTAGTTCAATTGCATTTAATTTTAATCAAATTTATGAGCTATATGTTTTTATGGTTTCAGGAAAAATTGTTGATTTATATTTTGTTGGTTTATGTACTTTAGCAAATTTTTCTTACATGGCTGTTTAAAAGCCTTGTTTTTGTCATATAGGAAAATCCAACATGGCGTGTAAACCAAATATTCGGCAAAAAATCTCATTCATCAGTAAAATTTTAAACACCTCATAGAATGTAAAGTTCTTAAAGAAAACCTATGCCAAAGTGTTTTCCTGAATCCTTGATGACTTGGCTGTCCGAAAATGATAATATCAAGATGGAATAATGGAAACTGACCGAGAAAAAATACAATTATGTGCAACAGGTTTTCGATCGATCAGTAAACTTCTGGACCTTTTAGTGCGACGTTATAGGATCCAGACGGCTATTGTTTGCACATGGAATTATTCACTGGTAATTAATCTTCGATTTGGCTGTGGAAAATGTCACTCGGCGGTTAGCATTAAGAAATTATGCCCAATTTTCTGAGAAATATCTCCGTTTTTTTTTTATGAAAAAATATGTATTTTCACTTCAAAATAACATTCAAAATTCATTCCTTTCTCTTTCATTTGGCATGATCATTGAATAAAAGGAACGGCTCAATTAGGTTTAATTTTTCTTATCGCTGCTATTTTTTGGAAAAAAAAAACCTTTTGGTTTCAGGTGGTTAGGAATTGCAGATAAATCTTTTGCCTTTTAATAAAGATTTCCGTGGCCGGGTGTCAATTTTTTTTAACACTTGGCAGTCATATAATTGAAAATTACCAATGGATTTTGTCGCATTTTGAACCTCTAGGAATGTTGATTTCCTTCAAAACTCTCAATTTTATGCCTGAAATAGTTTGATTATGATTTAGGCTTTCTGATTTAAAAAAAAAAAAAAAATGTTTAATTTCCCATTAATGGGGAAAATATTTGTTTAGAACAAGAAAAAAATGCAAAATTTTCACTATTTTTTTTCACATTTTACCCACTGAAAAAAATTTTGAGTCATTTACACCAGCCAATTTTACTTTTAAATGAAAGACTATATCTTTTGCTTTCAGAAAATACCTAGTTTCATGGGGTTCAGATCAAAAGTTTCCTTGATATTAGTTTAGGTGATGATAAAACAGTCATTTTTCAATATTTTACCCCCAGAAAAGTATGAAAATCCATTTTTTGAGAGAAAATAAGCTGTGACAAAATGACTTTTGCCATTTTTGTGATGATTTTCACTTGGGAAAGAAAATTTTTACCATAGGAAACCTGAATTGACTTTATTTAAGTTCAGTGGGGCTATAGGAAACCTCAAACAGCTGTGTTTAGCAAGTAATTTTTATTTATTTTCTACTTTCAGATTTTCCCAAAATTTGGTGGAATTGATGGATTTAAATGTCACAAAAAATATGTCTACAGCAGGTGAGTGTTTTATTTATGAAAAAAAACAAAAACCTTTATTTTCCGAATAATGGTGAATTATTTCCCATTCGTTTAGATTAAATCCGAATCAAATATAAAAGATGTTTTTTTTTTTTTTTCTCTAGTGACTAAACTAAAATGGAATCATACAGTAGTAAAGCTGTTTGAATTCCATTGTAAACTGATTTAACCCTTTAGCATTCAACATGCTCAAACTTGCCTCTGTAAATATTGGCTCTCAAAATCTTGTTGTTTGCATGACAGCCTGAATTATTTGCAATGATGTTGTCATATATTATGGCAGAATATATATGAGGTGGGGGCGGTTATGGCAGTTTGAACTTTGAGATTCATTTTTATGGGGCATGTTGAATGCTAAAGAGTTAATCATTTCACTTTCTTTTACTAAAAATGCTAGATTGCATTTAAATTACTTAACATTTAGTCAAAACAACACTGAAGTTTGTGTTTTGTTTTCCTTTGTTAATACAATTCAGATTTTATAGTTGCTAGTAAACATTTTCCTTGTTCTTGTTTTATTTATTGGAAGTTTTTAAAACCTTGCTTTGAATTGCAAAAATCAACTTTGCCACAAGCCCACTGTTTTTTATTTATCTTAAGAGATTGATATTACAATTTGAGTTTTAATGTTTAAAAAAAAAAATTAACATATCTAATTTAGAAAAAAAATTACTGATTTGCAATTATTTTCAATTTTTTACATTTAATGATAGTGATTCTGAATTTTATTTTTTAACAAACCTGTTGCGACAATTTTAGCTTATTTGATGCACATTTGATGTAAATATTTTTCTCCTCAAGATTCAAACCCATTCGCACATTCCGAGATCCAGATGAGGATGGATATTCCTCTTGCACATTTATTGTAAGTCAATTTTTTTTATTTTTCTAAATTCCTTTTCTTTGAAAATAACTTCAAATTTCTCATGTGCAAAGAGATTTTTTCTTTTTAATTTGAAAAATACACTACAAACATTTACTTATCCAATATTTTAATGTATTTTTTGGTTATATGTTATTTTTATAGATACAAATATTTAAGTAAATGCTCTATTTGTAATAAACAGTATTAACAACATTTACCGGCCTGAATGTCTGAGAAATTTCATAGAAAATGTGTTCTCTGACAGCAATTGAACCTGTATCCTACACAGAACCGCCAAATAGCCTGATGTGCTATACCATTTAGCTACAGATGGGGCGTCTGGTTAGCAGTAATTCGACCTTGCTAACTAGACTTGTGTGTAGAGAGTTTGTTTTTAATTTGAAAAATACAGTACAAACATTTACTTATCCAGTATATATTTATTACAATACCAACAAAATATTTTGTATTATATTACTAGTATTAAGTTAGTTACTATTGAGATTGGTACACAAATAAATCAGTACCTTATTTGTACACCTCTTTGAAGAACAGGGTTGAAGCAATAGAGCTGCTTTTGCACTTCTGCAACAGTAATGTCATCAGTCTGAAACTGTTTCCATTATAAATGCTGCTTGATGGAACCAAACACATGATAGTCTTGCCTTGGTATTTTCAGATTAAGCAGTTCATGCAGTAAAACATTCTTTTCAATTGGCAAAGAAATTGATGGCATCTGTGTTTTTTGGATGCAAAATGTGCTGCTTGTGAACTAATGCAGTCATGAATTGTGAAACTCTGGACAAACTGAGGGAGGGAAGCTATTCATCAAAAAAGTTTGTCATAGTGTAATTTATATGCTCATGTGCAGATGAGATAAGTGAATTAACATTGATGTAACCCTATACTCACTTTTGTTTATTAGGCATTAAATTATATCACTTAGCATCCCCCATAGTTACCTTGACTTTTCAATTAGCTTGATGTACATCTGAGTATTCTTAAATTTAAAAATGTTGAAAAAACCTAACATTTTTACTTTTGTTTATAAATAGTTGTTGCAAAATAAAATCCTTAAATTTGCCTTGATAAAGACCATCATAGGGGGAAAACACATAAGATAAGATTTCCTTTTGTCTTTATTCCGAGATATATAATTTTCCTTTTTTTATTTATTTTTTTTATTTTAATGTAGTCTTCAAGTAATTTTCTCTTGTTGGGAACTTATTCTGGTGATTTGAAACCTGTTAACATACAGACTGGAGAGGTTCGTATTTATTTATTTTTTCTCTAATTGGTCATGTCTTTATTTAGTCTCATGTAAATAAATTTGTTTTAATTATAACTAGTAAGAGTAACTTGTTAAAGATTTTGAAATTTTAGATGGCTTTATTTTAGCAATTTCACTATGCTACTTCCTTTGTGTATTCCATACAGTGTTAATCAGTTAAATTATAATTAGATTACATTTTAAGTAAAGATGATATAAGAAGAAAGATTTTTTTTTTTTTGATTTTAAATGAAGAGTAGACCTTGGTGAGAAAGGCTATTATTATTTTATCATTATTCTTACAGAAATGGTGTAGTATTTTGGTGGATATTATGCAAGAGTTATTTCTTTGCTTCTGATTAACATATTCATTGCCAGAAATCAGTTAAGAAAATCTGACTTTAAATGCCAACTTAACAATAGCTAATTTAGGAAATATTCATTTTTTTACGAGTTGAATCCTAGTTTCAACAAAAGTGTTAATATTGTTTTCACATTAAAAGTATCACTGTGAATAAGTCCGTTGTTGGCACCAACAGATGAAAATGTATCAGAACATACCAACTGTAGTTGGTATTTATAATAAAAACTGCCATCTATGAAATACCTTGTGGTTGGAAGTCAATGTGTTAATATTTAGTAAATGTTATTAATAGTACTACTTTCTTCATCCCCTCCCCCCATTATTTTTCATTATAATTTGTTTCTTTGATTCATTTTTTCTTTTCAGGAAGGGCCAAATTACAATTGTCACACATCACCTATCACTAACTGCCGACAGACTAAGGTAAAAATGAAATCATATTGATAGAAATTTATTCTATATATATATTAGATTCAGTTTCTTTGCTTGTGTATTTATAGCTTAACTATCAATCTTTAGAAGTTTTATTTTGGAGATCTAAAATCATTAACAACCATTGAATTTTTATGAATTTTTTAATTGTTTACTATAAGTAATTAGGTTAGAAAGACCCATGAAAATTTCACTGTTTTCCTATTGAAATTTTATGATGAATCTTAATTCTTAAGTTAATGATTGAATAAGCTCAACAATAAAATATCAGTAGAAATTCCCCTATTGCATCGTTAAATATTTGAGCTTAACAACTTTAACAATATATTTCAAAACAATCATAAATATGAATGCTGGTAGTTATTTTAAGAAGTGGGTACAAATGAAACCGCATGACATGGCAATACGATATCTGGAGAAATTGCCCTATTGCATCGTTAGATATTTGAGCTTTACAACTTTAACAAAATATTGCAATAACAATCATAAATATAAATGCTGGTAGTTATTTTAAGAAGTAAGGGGGTACAAATGAAGAAAAGATTTGAAATTGATATTTTTTTTTCATTTGAAATACCTGTTAAACACTTCTCTTTCATCTTCTCACTGAAATCAAGTAGTGTCTCCCCACAATCTTTTTATGAAATCAAAACTGAATAGTTCATTATTTATGAGGCATTGGCAGGAGATATTAAACACTTATCTTCTCTTATTTCTTTCTTTCTAGCCAAATCCCTGTCTTACTGACATTTGTTATTTTATTTAATTTATTGTAATTGATTTCTTGATGTTTGCCTTATTTGATTTCTGTTGTTCGATAATGTGCATCTGAAAAATGGCAAATTTATTGCAGTCATCATCGCTCACGCCTACGACTAGCTTGGACCGGCTCAAGTAAATAAATCACTTCTCGGTCTTTTGATTGAGATCAAAGTGTAGTATATGTTCTTATCAGCCTAATCTGATTCTCTCTCTTTCTCTCCACTTCTATCTTACCTACTTTTTCATTTTCTCACTGAAACTAAGTAATGCCTTTTCCCCTTTTACCAAGTGATCAAAATGTGGAATAGTCCATTTATGAGGTGTTGGCAGGGCATAGCGGTCGTGCGAAGTAATGAAGGGAGGGACAAGCACAATTATAACAGGATATTTTTGAACTTGCCTTCTATGCGTTTTTGATCATGTCAGTTTAATTATATTGAATATTTTCTAAGTAGCTTTTTTAAGTTGACTTAAATGGTTTTGTCACTTTATATCGGTGGTCAGAATTTTTATTTAGAATTTCTTAATGCTTCAAAATTTTGTAAAGATTATCCTTCTTACAGGAGGGCAACCTTCTTGTTACTTCTGCTTCCTGGGGTACACCATTGTCCTCTCTGTGGAAAAGTGCTGACAGACTTGAAAATAAGTGAGTATTGAAATTTAGTTTTCATTAAAGCCAAATTATTTATTAAAGTTTTTAACATTCTTATGTAGGACATGTTTACTAGTTAAAATGTAAGTACATGAAAAGACTATTGAAAGACAATTGTATTTATTTTTTCCTGCTTACAAGATCGCAAATATAATCAATACAAAACAGATTTATTGCTCCTAAAAGCAGTTTGTGGCTCAAAACACTCTTTCTAATGTAAATGATTTTTTTTAATTAAAAAAAACAAAAAAAAAACATCATGCATCATTTTTTTTCTAGGAGAGGATTTTTTTTTTTTTTTCATATTAACTGATTATGGTTTAAGAAATGAAAAATATTTGATGCATTATTTTTTTTTGGCACTAACTAAACTGTAAACAAAATAAATACAATCATGGAGAGAATTTCATCACACATAAAATTAATGATATTTTGGTAATTAGTATGTTTATTATGCAATTCATATTTTTGAATTTTTCTGAATACTAATTTTTTTTATTTGATTTTAGTTCTAATTTCCCCTCCTACACTCCAAGGAAAAGTTTTCCTGAAGACAATTACATGGAATTTAGTAAAAAGGTCCAAGACAAATTGATAGGTACTAGAGAAGAAAAAGCCTATGTAAGTATATATATATTTATTATAGTCATTTCATTATTATCTGTATTATTACTTTGAGTCTATACAATTCACTAATTTTTGTTTTGGTTTCAATTTTGTTTTGACACCTTTGCTGAATATATGAACAGACTTAAAGTAGTGTTTTGGCACTCAATTTAAAATAAAATAACATTTTACAACTTCAATAAGTTTTTTGTTTTAGATGGAAAGACTTAAATGTAGAATCAGATTGTTTCAAAATTAGTGTTTATTCTTAGTGACAATCACATCATATTTGATAATAGATAATTTAAAATAAAAACTAATTAAAATCTACTAAAATAGTAAATGAAGAAGATTTGGTGAAAAATATCAAGTTTGATGGCATATAAAAACCTTCCTTTCTAAATTTAATATTAGATTTATAGTGTTAGATGATGTACAAATATGAGCATTCTACAATGCCTAGTTAAATTTTAGCTTACCAGATACCCTAACTTTGCATATAAGCCTTGGGAGATATTTTTAAGCCATTTGGTGAGTGGGGAGCATTTTATATATATATATATATATATATATATTCAAATAAAGTAGTTTTAAAATTGCTTAATTGAAATTTGAAAAAAATCTTTGCTTTTATATTAAAAAAAAAAAAAATACCTTTTTTAATGGTGAGCATGTTTTAGCCATCAGTATGGTTCAGAGGTTAAGGTGGGGTTATGGGTTGATTTAAGTAATCATGAATGACAGGTGTTGATGGCTTAAGTCAAGACTTAAGTATTTTTCCATTCACTGTAAACTATGGAAGTTAAAACAGCTATAATTACTCACCAATGTGTCATTTGGTGACTTTTCCAAAACAATCATTAATTTTTTTTTTCCATCTGTTGGTAATCACAAAAAGTAAAGATTGTTTTGTTTTTTTAAACTTTGGTCACAATGGAAAGAACATCAAACTTTTTGTGTATAATTTTATTTGTTCATTCATCTATATATATATATATATATATATATATATATATACATGTTCATGAAAGTAGATTTGTTTAGAAATATATTCAATATATTTTGCCATTTAAGGCTTCATCAGATCCAAAAACAAAAGAAATGAAATGCGTGTATGTGTATTTGTGTGTATGTTTTGAATAATGAAATGTTATCCCCCCCCCCAACCAAGTTGGTGTTTCTTGTGACTTAAAAAAAAACAAAAAAAATGATTGACTTTTAAAAAGGAAAAAGTAATAATTTCATTATTTAAAACCTACACACAAATACATTCTTTTGCTCTCAGATCCAATATAGCCTTAAATGGCAAAATGCATTATTGGATATATTTCGAAACATATTTATTTTCATGAACGTTTTCCAATTGTCAAAAATTAAAAAAAAAAAATTTATATAACCTAATTTTAAAACATGATATATATATATATATATATATATATATATATATATATATATATATATATATATAAATAAAAACTTCAGTTAATTTTTTAAATCAAGGAGCCCTAACTTCATTTTACTGTTGTCAGCAACAAAAAGACAATCTTTTGGTTAAGAAAACAGTCTATTCAGGAAAATGGAAAAGGAAAAAAAAGAATTGTGCAAAACTAGTTACATGTATACACTTGAAACTTAGAATGATACACCTTGACTAAAACTGGACATGTTGATATTTGTCTATGATTAAGTTTCTCTAAATATACACTGATGGGAAATTAAAAATGTCCCTGCTCTGAAGGATGATATTGATTTTGACATAGGTACTGTGTGTGTGTGTGTGTGTGTGTACACTAGGGAGGTAGGATATATCCTGTTTAAAATTCTTTGCTCATATTTTGAATCATTATTTCCAAAACATTTTTAGAATCTAAAAATATTTTCTGACTTTAAATAACCTGCAAAAGTTGATAAGTAAGTCATGAAAAACAAATCAATCAAAAACCAACTTGTGACATAGTAAAACTCAAACCAGTGTACCATCTAAAGATACCTTTAGTGTACCTTTAGATAGTGATGTATGTTGTGCAATTATGGTTCAGTGTGGTGAAAGAATTCAGTGCAAGCAGATGTCATATCATGGAGATATGCACACCTGCTCCTTTTGCTGAATTAATCATTTGTGAAGATAGGTTGGGCCTTTGCAAAGTATTGCTGTGTGTATTAGTCATAATGTGGTGCTCTGATGGGGGCTACAGTGGTCAAATGAACATTTGCTATGTCAGAAGACCAGGTGTCTGATCACCATATAGTACAGACATTTGCCAAGATGTATTATAAAGGCAATAGTAGCTGAGCATTCATATTCTATGTCACAGATCAGAGTAAATGGTATGTGTGCCTCTCATCAGAATTCCACTTAGTTCACAATGCCTTTGTGCATGTCTCTAAAGGTGGCCAAAATGAATCACCAGACCTCTGCTTGATTGAACATAAATGATTGGACATTATCTCATTTGTTTAGTTAGCAACCTAAAATTCTTTTTGTATTTAATCAAGTTGCAATAGTCAAGGAATAATATATGATTATATACCTGTCAGAGTACAGGCCTGTGTTAACACATTAGGCAGATATACATTGTATTAATATGGATATTATCCACTAAAAATAATGTTTAGAGTAATTAGAAATAACGTTGGATGAAAAAATCCTTTAAAAAAATGACTGTTTAGGATTTGGGTACAAAACCAAAGTTAGCAGAAATAGATTTGCAGAAGAATATACTTTCCTTAACAGACAATCCTAACTTTGTTCTGTCAAGCTGTGTTAATATGGAATGTAAATACTGTTGATACACTCTTTATGTTGGAACCTGTGCTCCTTTTGATCTGTATATATGATTATTTACTGTTATTTAGTTATATGAATGTTTAATCTTTAGTAAATTGTAACACATTCAGGGTGTTGTATTTTTCCCCCTGTTAGTATATATTAATATATTTATTTGCATCAATTTATATACAGTATGTGTAACATTTCATGCATAAAAAAAACATTGGCTTTTTTGTTACTGGTTTTAAAACACTCAATTAATGGTTTCTGTTTACTTAACAATAAGTGTACTACATTCCTTATTCCCATTGGAGAACTTAATAGAAAATATTGAAAGAAAAAAAAATAGATTACATTTTTTCAATATCTTTTAACTCTATTTTGCTAGTATGGAAAATTCTGATAGGCTGTTCAATTCCAATAAATGCCAGTGAAATGCTGAACTGTTTAAGACATGGAAAATGTTGCCTTCCAAAAGTAGAACACTGCATAACATATGCATTAAAACAAAGCAGAATAACAATATTTTTTAAGCCAAGAACAATAAATGGTTGCCTTTTGTGATGATTATGAATTTATAGACTTGAGGTTTTCAAGTTTCTTTTAATAAAGCATTATTATTATTATTATTATGTCTAATTTTTCTATTGTTATTTTTTATTGCAATTCTTGGTGTTTTTTTACATTCTATTGTTAAACAGAAAAAAAAAAAAAAAACTTTCTAGATGATTTAAACTTGCATCTCATATCCTTGGAAGCCTTTCTGACAGGGAAATCACCTTGACAATCAGGCTACAAAAGCTAATCAGCATGTGTCATTCAGGTTATTTGTATTGCTGATGACAGATAAATTTGAGGGTGGAAGATTGAGATATATATATATGTGTGTATGTATATATATATATATATATATATATATATATATATATATATATATGTGTGTGTTTTATTAAAACATCAATTCATGTTCTATTTATAAATTGCAATGGGGCAATATAACAATTCTAAAATTTTAATGAAAACCTCATTGGACATTAAGATGTAAATCTTATCATATTGTCCATTTAGCTTGTGTTGTGAATGTAGATCTAACATTTTTACCAATCAATTTTCTTATATATATTTTTTTATTAGATTTATGACATCAGTACAGGTCAGCAGTTGATGGAAATTTTTGACCAAGACAAAGCCAATTATTACACATCAAACAGAGCTACTTTTGACCCTTCAGATGACCTTGTTCTCAATGATGGTGTCTTGTGGGATGTAAGGGTTGGCAAACCAGTTCATAAATTTGACAAATTTAATGCAGCCATCAGTGGACTGTTTCATCCTATGGGTTTGGAAATTATCATCAATTCAGAAGTGGTATCCTTTTCTCAATCAGTATTTTTTGTTTGCCTCTTTTCAAATCTTTTTATTCTTTTACTTTTCAATTATCAACTTATGTTCCAGGAAACAGAAACGCACATTTCTAATTGCTTCAAAAAGATTTTTTTAATGTTAATCTTTTTTTTAATTTTTTGTAAATACAAATCAAATTTACTAAAGTTCATTTTTTTTTTTTCATTTAGCAGTTTTGAGATTTTGAATTCATTTTGTGTTAATTATTTCTTATAGGAATATTTTCTATAAAGTAATACTTAAGTGAAACTTGGCATGAAAACTTTATAACACTAACACTTGTGTTAATAATTGTCTATCATTTATGTTATAATGTTTCTTAGAATTCTAATAATGCTATAATTTATGACCATTAGGCAATCTGAATATATGCAAATATCTCAAAGTTAGTCCAATATTGTGTAAAATATCCAAAAATCTTATATGAAAGGTAATTCAAACTTCAATATTTTGTTTTCTGTTTGTGGATCCTTAACTTGATGTTTTTGTACAGTGGGACATGAGGACATTCCGCCTGCTTCACACAGTACCAAGTCTTGACCAGTGTCAACTCACATTCAACTATACAAATGAAATCATTTATGGAAGTATGTTATTGCTTTTTCCTTTGTTGTCCATCAGAACAATAAAAAAATAACCTTCAGTATCAAAAACACAAAAAGGATTCAATGAGAATTTTATCAGTAAAGAAAAGACTCTTTTGCTTTTATTACAATGTAAAAGATGATTAAAAACTACTGATAATTTATTTATAAGAATTAAATTTATGTAAAATTTACTATGATTAGTAATAATTATATTAGTTAATGTTGAAGATGCGCTGCAATATTTGTTATGGGATTTTGAATGGAAGGCAACTGTTCAGTGATAAGATTATACCATTTGTTACTGTGGTGCTTCCTTTGTATGTATAGACAATAATTATGTCTATATTTCTGAGATGAGATAACTATACTATTTACATTCTTTGCACTGTTGCCCTCATCTTTATTGCCATATTCATGATGTTTCGGACGTTTGTACACTATGGCCTTCTTCAGGTGATATGTTAGAATTTTGAACTGAACTCTGGGCTAGATTGTTCTAATTTCAAGTGCCATGCCTCTTTTTTTTTTTTTTTTTTTTTTTTTTAAATATCTATTTCAGTTATTTCCTAAAAGTTTTTGTTCCCACTGCTGTGGCCAAGTATTGAACTCACAAACTCTTTGGGTGAAGTCAGTTTTTGTATTACTCAAGCAACACTTTTATCCACTGGGCCACGGGTAAAAGCATTGGTTTGAGTAATCCAGAATAATAAAAGGTTCATTTCTGTTCAAGAATGTCAGTGTACAATGTCGGAAATGTTGTGGATATGGCAATAAAGATGAGAACAACAGTCCAGATGATGTAAATAGTTTAATTAGACAATAATCAATCTTTTTAATTTATCATCTTTCGGGCTTCTAATATATTGGGTGGTGGGTTCTGAAAATAAAATACATGTTTCTTCCATTTGTTAGGCAGCTAAGAGTACCACAACCAATATGTAATCATTTTTTTTTCTCTGCACTCAGAATTGCAAAATAAGCATGAACTAAAAAGAGAAAAATGACAAAACTGGAGGAATATTTTTTTTTCATATGTATCTTGCATCAATGTTCTTTAAAACCAAAAATAATACAGTCCCCCTCGCCCAATATATATTTAAATTTTGAATTGAACAAACTGATTTTTTTTCTTTTTTTAATATATGAATTACTTTGTATTTTATTCTTAAAAAATCATTGATACACTGTATAGTATCCATAAGTTCTAAAAGTTTTCATATAAAAATCTGTAAATTCTATTAATATAAGTAGGATAAGCACTCTGGTCTTAGAAACAAGGATTCTTCACTAGAATGTTTGTACAGACAGCTAGTTTGGTTTCAAATTAAGTTGTCAATTGTAAAATCCAAAATCTAAATGTCATTCTGTGATAGTTTATAGTCAGTAATTGCATGATTTCATATTTTTCTGCTTTTCTATCATTTATTTAATGATTGTATTGGCGTTAATACAGATACTGATTTACTTTATAAATGAAATCACTAACAATCAAATTATCATCATTTTTTTTTTTTATATCAGATTAAACTATTTTGGGACATTTTCAAACAAAATTGATTTTTTTTCCTTTCTTGGTCTCTCTCTCTCTCTCTCTCTCTCCCTCCTAGTTCTCTTTCACACTGGTTAAATAAAAATTAGATCAAATTTTTTTTTTTTTTTTTAAACACTTTCTGTTTTGTAATTAACTTTGTCTTTTTCAGCAATTCATATGCAAGATGAACGAAGAAGAGACAAACGCTATAACAGCATATATGCTTCCACATTCAGAACATTCGATTCCAGGGATTACAGCTGTATTTGTAAGTTTTATCTTCTGTCTCAATTTGTGTGTGTGTGTGGGAGGGGGGGGATTAAAACTTTTAAAGTTTTAAATAAATTAATTTTAAGACCATAGATAAATTTCTTAATATTTTTTTGGAATAAATCAAGTAAGAAATTCTGACTTTCAAAAAAAAAAAAATTATTTCATTCTTAAGCTGTGTGATTTGTCATTGAATGTAGTTTAGGTCATCGTTAAAATTGGGCTGTACATGTTTTTCACTAACTTAAAAGAATTCTTTTTTGGTTGAATAAGTAAAGAGATTGTTTCTCTATTATTCAGAGCTTAAATTATAAATGTGCAGGTTTAATGCAAAAACTTGCAATTTCTTATATTGCATGTTGCTGTCATTGTGTTAAATTTAAAATATAAAGATTCTTGCTTGAATTATACATTTTTAAATAAGTTTTGTTTAAATTAGATCAATTGTGATGAAATTCATAGAATATAGTTTTAAACGATAGGAATTAATTACATGATAACCTTAGTTTCTGACAGTTGGCAAGTAAGAAAAGTCAATCTATTTTTGTGTGGTTTGTATTGTAGCTACCTATGATGTTAAGTCGAGAAGCATATGTAGCCTGGCTGCTGATACCCGTGAATACCACATTGCTGTTGTTGAGGTGAGTGTGATTTCTTCTTTCCCCATAATTTATGTAATTGCCATTAAGGGCATATGGAATCTGCATATGGTTTTATTTATTTTAATCTTTGTTTTGGACCAATAGAGAAAATGATGGATTTAGATAATGTTTTGGTTTTGCAGTTTATATAAATTTAAATTCATTTAAACTTTTCAGATTTTTAATAATTGAAAGCACTAGATATAGAGATTTTTTTTTTTTTTTTTTTTTTTTGTTTTTTCCTATTTTAACCCAGATTCATAAATTGTAACTGATGAATGTAGCATGTCACTAAAATTTTCACTCTTGTCATGGTTTATTTGCATTTTAATTTTCCTGGTGCAGACACAGCAATATGGGGACACAAATGTGGAGGAAAACGTTTGCCGATTGTATGAAATTGGCAAGCTGAAAGACGACGATGATGATCAGGTGAGGAAACTCATTTATTTTTAAATTCTCAAAATATCTTCTCACATAATGGTCATAAGTACTGAATGTAATTAGCATTGAAAATTGTTTTGACTTTTTACTGTGTTTGGTGTGAGTTGGATGTAGTGAAGCATATCTCCCACCCCTCTTCATCCAATAAATGGGATTAGTGAAATCAAAGAATCTATTAACTAAAGTTGTGAAGATCTTGATGACTCTCTCTTTCTCTCATGACAGATTCCATTTCTTTATTATCTCTGAAATATGGTGGAGTGGTTTCCCATTGCCTGCTCTATAGTTTTGAATTTGTTCACTTAGAATGCCAGTCCTGTATATGACGATAAACTACATCTGGCAGTGAGGCTTCTGATCGGGAGATGGGAGGTTTTGAGGAGTGTGGAATCACCTCTTAATTGTTGTTCCTTTGGTTCACCCTGACCTGAGGTGGTAGCACCTGTTAGGGTCCCAGCTATGGGAAAATAGTATTTTGATTTTTGTTTGGTAGTTCATACTGTACAAAAATACATTAATACCAGCAATATATTTATATAAAAAATGGCCAGTAGTAATATATTTTTATAGAAAAATGACAATACAGCACTAAAGTATAAAATTACATCTTTATAGCAAAATTACCAGCAATACATTCATCTCCAAACTATATATTTAAATATATGTTAACCCTGAAAGTTTAAAATTATATACAAAAAATATCTAGTTGAAGCCATAAAATTGTTTACAAAATATTTAGATTTCATCATTAAATAACCCATAGAGATGTTGATATGCTGCTAAACAAAACAAAAACAATTAACCTACTTAGATTGCCTACTATTCAGTTAGAAAACCCAGTCTACCTTACTATTTAACTTATAACTGAGTGATGAGACCTTAATAAAAAAATTTATTTCTGCAATTCTTTATATAAAAGAGCATGTGTTTTAGTTACATTAGCTGGGTTTATTCATAGGTTTGCTCATGTGCATGTAAAATATCTGACAAAACAAAGAAAGACATGGTAACTGGGATTAAGATATTATGTCAAAATAAGGTTTTGTATGAATATGTTCTCCTCCTCTTGAAAATCTTATGATTGAAACTTGATTCTTTTTTACTTTTTTTGTTTTCTTCACACAATATTGTAACAAACCCTTTATATGCCAATTGAATTTTTAACTTTAACCTCTTTTATTTTTTGTTTTCATTCTTCATATTTGGTGATAAAAGTGTGATTTGTAACCTAACACAAATGCTTTATCATACTTAGTACATCATTATATTTGATACCATTCTATTTAGCATGATACTTTAGGGATACAAATTTTGTGATTATACACCAGTTCTTGAAATTACCATGTGGGGCACCCAGGCTTCATTTCACTTGTTGCCCCAGGTTCCAAACACTATATCTTAAATCCTGTTTGAGTGGAATGAGGGCAAAAGGGTAGCTGATACAAAAACAAAAATTAAATCTATTTTTTTGCTGAATGTGAAGGTAATCTTTCCCTTTGCCTTGAGTGTTTCAACAAGAGATAAGATAAAAATCAATTCAGCTTTTCCTAGTCATATAGGAATATATGCTTTTTATATTTTTTTCTTTTATATCTTTTCAAGAAATCAGACATTAAGAATCTGACGTTTTTTTTTATTTATTTATTAGGAATGTGATTTCTATTAGATTAGAATTCTCGTCTTTATTTTTTTTTTCTTGTTGTAGGTATTATTTTTGTTTCCTAAGTAAATAAAGTATACTTTTGTTTTAATTTCATGTTTTGCCGATTTAAAATTTTCTGTTTACTCAATCTTTTAGTTTACCTAAATGTATTGTTACAGCAGAATGGTTGTAATAATAATAAAAAAAAGATATCCCCCCCCCCTAAAAAAAACCCCAGAATTTCAAAAAGGAATATAAAATGACACTCCAGAACCACATTTTTTTCCAAAAAGTTTCGATATTTTTAATTTTTTGTCTCTTATTTAAAAGTCAAAAAATAAAAAAAAATATTTAAATTATTTTAGAAAAAAAAAATTGGTTCTAGTGTCCAATGATCTTGAGAATTCCACTCTCAATAAACCTCATAGAAAAGAAATTGGAAAACAACCCTCCAGAGGGTCATTATGGGCACACCACCACAACACTGTGGTGGGTCATGTGAGAGCCAATGTTTTAAGTAACATTGAGCCTTGGTCAGTACCAAGGTGGGTAACCACTTGGAAATATCAGGTGCTGTAAGTTTGGAATCACAGGTGGTGTAATGGATAACAGCTTAGAATTGGAAATTGGAACATGTTTCCAATTCTAGATGGGTTCATTAAATTCATTCATGTCCAAATACCCCCTTGGGAAAGTTATAAATCCATCTCGTCTCTGAGCTATGGATTAAATAGTAATACTTGTGTTAATAAATCATTATCTCCAAAAAATTCTAACAATTTAAAAATATTTTCTTAGAAATGTCAACCCATTAAAAACAAAATCAGTCAATCGGTTGTAATTCTATATAAACACAATCAGTAAAATTAAATTGAGCCTCCCAAGTACTGAATTCAGGAAGTTTGGGACAATACACTTACTGAGAAAGGCAAACTGATTCACTATTATTAAGAACCTTATTGATCAGGTGTGTGTGTGTGTTTGTAAAAGCTTCATAAACCAGTTTTTGAATTTTCACATCAAAACAAATGAAATATTCACTTTTTAGGGAAGGTAAAATAGTAGTAAAGGATTAGTTTATCTTTCAGTATGAAGAGGCAATAGTGAGATATAAGAAATTGTTAAACCAGATACAAGTGACTTTTACCAATCTTCATTACTTATATAATAATTTTATGCATAACTTAAAAATATTTCCTTATGCAGTGAAAAAGTTTGGATCTTTTTTATAACTAAATGTTTATGCCTCCAGGGTGATGATGACGACGATGAAGATGAGGTTATGGACGATGATGATGATGACGACGACGACGATGATGATGATGAAGAAGGCCATATAGTACATGTGTCAGCTCTGGGTGATGGCTCTAGTGACATTGAAGGTATTTTTTATTTTTTTTTTTTTTTTATATATATTTTGATAGTCTTTGATCATTCCAACTGATGAATAAAAAAAACAAACATTTTTTTTATATAAAACCTGTCTGTTTTTATCAACTATGGCTATTGATTGATTGTTGTTTTAAATAAGTAACAGAAAGAAACATTTATGTCTGTTAAATAAACATAATCATATTTTTTAGTTCTCTACTTTATCAATAAGTTCTCTGGTATTTTTTTTTTTTTTGTCTTTCGATAAGTTACCCTTGTTTCCTTTTAAGGATCGGGTTTCCAGTTCCTTCTAAATTCTGCCTCAATTCTGTACTTCTAATGTCTATGCCTAAATGCTGGAATTTTTATTATTTATTATTAATAGTATATATGTTTGCTTATCGTCCAGTTCACTAAATCCCACCCTCCTGCGCAGTTCTTTTGAACAGGAACAGAGGTTTATCCCTTGTTTCTATTTTTAGGATTATTGGATTTCCAGTTCCTTCTAAATATCTACTTCAACTCTGTACTTCTAAAGTCCCGGCTGCTTTAACTCTGAAATTTATACTATTATTGGGTTTCCAGTTCTTTCTAAAGTTTTTTCCTTCTCTTTCATTTCCAAGAGGCTCCTTGTGTCTTAGTCATATTATTGCCTTGATTAGGGTGAGAATTAATTTAAAAAAAAAACAAACAATTCAAACATGCAACTGTTTGCATCTCCTAAAAGTGCCAAATTGAAGCCAGAATTTAGTAGTTAAAAATGATTTCATCAAAAATCTCCCCCCTTACCTTTCTTTTATTTATTTTTTTTTTTTTTTAAATACCTGCTCTTTTAAATATGATTTGTTATTTTGCAGATGACGATGATGTTGATGATGACGACGATGACGATGATGATGACGATGAAGATATTGAAGATGTTGACAACCTACTTGCTTCTGGTGATGAAAGTGATGTCAATGAGAATGACAACGATTTTGATGACAATGTCTTGTTTGAACTCTCCTCTGGTTTGTGAAGACTTGGCAGATGACATTCAGTTCTTCTTTCTGGCCACTGGTCATCTACTTTTATTCAAATCTATGCATGTCAAGAGACTCTCAGCCAGAAATTGATGGGGGAGGGTGGTAAGGGGGGGCGGGCTGGGGTTAAATAGAAGAAAATCTGGAAAGGGGAATGCGGGGATATATACACATCCATACTGCCATAGCCAAATTCTTCTTGGTTGTTGGACAGGGACTAAAAACACACATTTATGTTCGTTCTTACTGAATGGACCAACCCAATTTCACTGACTGCAGATTCTTCTAAAACTTGCCAAAACAAATAAAAACAAAAACAAAAAAAAAATATATATATGCAAAGAATTTTTTTACTTTTTCTTTTCTCAAAGAAAAACAGCCTGATTGCTGAATCTGTGAACATTTGCGGAAAAAAAAAGATAAGACATCTTATTTTTTGAAAGTGTACCATAAATGTTTAAAAAAAAAAAAATCATCTCAATGTCTGTTTTGTCGTTTTTGTTTTTTCCAGATTTTTTATTTATTTTTTTACACTTAGAAAAGTATTGCTTTGTTATTATTGTGAGTAATGACTTTGATATTAGTGAATAAATATCCCGATCTGATTTAACCAGTTTGTATACTAAGTCAGTTATTCTGTGTCCATTGAAAAAGGTCCTTTGAAGAAAATGAACATAATGCCAGCAAGTTTTGAATCCTAAATTTATAGAAAATCCTCTTATTTATTTTTAAACTACAGCAACCTGATCTTTTGAGCCTTTATTTTAGTTGAACACTATTTGCCCATAGCTGGGATCCTAACAAAAACAAAACGCTATGAAAGTATAAAAATACATTTTTATATAAAAATTACTAACAATACATATTTAAAGCAAAATGACCAGCAATACATTTTATACTAGAATTACCAACAATAAGCTTTATTTGTAGCTGAAGCCATACAATTGTGTCCAAAATATTTAGATTTCGGCATTAAATGACCCATAGAAATGTTGATATGCTAAACAAAATCAACTTTTATTTTAGGATAGGTTGTACATGTAGCTTATACACAATACCTGAATGTAAAAATATTATGAATGCTTTTCTGTTTGACCCTTTACCAAAAGAAGCATTGTTCATAGAGACATTAAACCAGACTTATCATATTTGATATCAGACTATAATTGTGAAGTGCTTGCATCAAATTCACAAGTGATGGCTTACAAGATTAGCAGATTAGATTACAAGACGCTCACAAATTTAAAGTTCATTATCTCTTTGAAATCGGTAATTGTGCAGGTATGGATATGGAAGCAAAAATCACTGATGTTAAAATTAATCTTTTGTATTCTCCATGAAAATTAAAATTTATACCAAGATTGAGTGAAAATCTTTCAAAAAATGTGACAGATTGCAATAATTATATAAAAATTTGTGTGAATTTGAATATTTTTTACATTTGGAAACTAATTTGTATTTTAATCTTCAGTTTGAAAGTTAAGTTTGAAACAGTTGCAGGGAAAATATTTTGCACATCAATTAAAAACATTTCATTCAATAATTTGTGAATAAAAATTTGATAAAATTTAGTTGAAAATTTTAATGGGTTGGAATAAAAGTCGTGTTTTTTAGTGGGTGGTATTTGAACATCTGATTTTTCTTTCACTGAAAGTTGACATCTACATCTTCCGAAAGGTGACATTTCAACATGCCCTTCTATACCATTAGCGTATTGTGAAGATTGTGAATTTTAAACATTTGTCTTTTAGGTTTTAAAGGGAAAATGTTATGCATTTTTGTCATTTGAAAAAAAAGCTGTACAAATAGCAAATCTGATATGTGCCATTTTTGAAATGGGTGTCATAGATGAGATTACTGTTTGTGATTTACTGATCTGGGAGAGAGTTTCAGCAGTCCTGCAGTAATTGATGACCAAAATGAAATGTCAGGTCATGTGACATCTAAATTTAATTAATGCTCAATTTTGGCATCTTTGAAAATGTGTTTGCTATCAAATTCATATTTGTTTAAAAAAAAAAAAAAAAAAATCGTTATTGCCAAAACATTTAATACATTTTAATTGATTGCATAAAACAAAAGATGTTGATTGAAACTGCAATTAGTTATTTTGTTGAGTTAACATTTTATTTAATCTTGTCATGAAGAGAATGGGAATATAATTAAAAAAAAAAAAATACATGAAACCTTGCTTCAGCATTTGGTACTTATAATTATTTTGAAAAGTGGCAAAAAAGTTAATTGCATTAAATTTTTTTAAATTGATATTGAGTCCTTGGAGTGGTTAGATGTTAATTCTGCACAGGAAAGTGTTAAACCCAAAATAGAATATAAGCTGGAAGATAGGGTGGAGACATTTTCCTTGGTGGAGATGGGGCTGTCTGGATTTCTTCTCTCCTAAAGTTTATTCTTTTTACTTATCGAGAGTTTGGCATGTGGGTGAAAACAGACTTGGAAATAATTCTTTTACTGGGAAATTTAAATCAGAACAAACTTTTTTCATGAAGGTCAAATGTACGATAGGGCAGACGTTATGAAAACAAGTCCTGTCAACAGTAATCTGGTTTATATTTTTGCTGACAAAAATGAATTGGGAAATTTAAAAGAACAAATGCTTTTTGAGGGGCGAAGTTATGAAAACAGATCCTGTTGTTGTTGTTGTTGAAGTGATCTAGTTTATATTTTTGCTAGACAGAGATAAGCCCAGGAATGGAGAATTAATTTTATCTCTTTCTTGAGAAATCAAGAGAATTATAATTAATGACTAGAGTAAAACTCTGTTTTGCCCACAAGCTTTAAAAATTAGATTTGTCACAGTTATGCCTGTCCTGGGAAGTAGGGTGAGATCGAATGCTAAGGAGGGAGAATTTAGCCCCACCTGTATGGAGTGATGGTATGAGATGTAAAGTGGAGGAGGTTGAAGTTGAAGGTAGGAGTAATCCCTGTAACTACTCCCAAGAAGGTGGATAATTCTTCAAATTTGGAAAGTTGATTAAGAAAGCAGAAATTAGGATTAAAGTACCCTTATTGGGATTAATGTGAAAATTGAGGAATCACTGAATCCCCAGAACCCTTTGGGCCAAAGTGCATATAAGCAGATAACTTTGAAAGTTTGGAATCTTGTGCTGCAAATCCCACATCAAATCCCTCTGAAATCCATACCAGTTGCCACCAGATCTGACTCTCAAGAACTTTGAATTTGAAATTTTATACGAGGTCCAGTGTCACCATAGAGATTCCTGAGAGAACATCTTATGATAAATTTAAAACTATAGTTAAAGTGAAGCCAGGAATTTACAACAAATGGTGACCCTACATCAATGTAGACTGATTCCTGCAAGCTCATGAAAGAGCAAAGACTTTTGACTAGCACTGAATCTATTGGGTTGTTCTGTGAACTTAACTGAATTTTGGGCATCTGGTCACAAGACGTATAATAGGAAATCTTGGCAAGTACTTTTTATTTAAAGTTTTAGTATTTGTTGCTTTACTACAGGAGAGTTGCTCCGAACGTAATGCCACTTATGTTGGCTCACAACAACAAAGGTACATGTTAGTGTTAAGGCAGATCTATCTGTCTATTTATCTATCTTTGTTTTATTTTTAAATCCTTGCAGCAGATAGTAGCTTAGCTGTAGTTTGACAAAATGGCATCTGACGTGATAGTGTGTATTAAGTATCACTGAATTTCTTCATGCAGAACAAATTGCACCTATTCATATTCGTCAACACTTGTTGAATGTTTACGGAGACCAAATAGAGGATGTTAGCATAGGTGGTCGGCTTTGGTGTTTCACCAATATCATCAACGATGCTTATGATAAACCATGTTTACAAGCACATCGAAAATACATAGCCAATAGTGGAGACTAGGAATAGGGTGGCGTATGTTTTCGTTTTAGTGAAAGCTTAAAATCTGCTTCATCCAAGTGTTTTGTACTCCTTGAACCTGACGTCAGTTGTGTGCCTTTTGTGTATGTGTTTTATATTTGACAAATGTGAATCATTGTCGGTGTTATGTTGTTTGTTTTTTTTTTTTTTAGCTCATGGCTCACTTTGAACACAGAATTTTTCTATGGCGCATGAAATTATTATAGTATAAAAAATTACTTCCAATTTGTGGAAGCTGTGGCCCATATATCCTGATGACCCAGTAAAAATGAAATTACTATAGTCCAGCTGAAATTAGCCATGGCCCATTTTGGTCATGTTGGCCATAGGTTTGGAAGCTGGTTTAGAGAACAGAGTAGAGTAAGTTGCCTTATCATAGTGCAATGATTAGCAAACTCAACTTGAGATCATTGTGTAGAGAGTTCGATTCTCACTAAAATCGGTGACCCATATCTGTGCCATTGTACCAAATCAAAGCTACACTAATAAATAACTAGAGTGCTTCCACATTACAGGTAATTACTAATGAAAAATGAGTTCGATTCTCACGGGAGCGGGGAGCTGATATTCGTGGCCTTGTGTCAATACTACACCATACTTAGTAAATAACAGTTTGCAAATATTTTATTACAATCTCGTTGTAGTAGATAGCAAGATAATCTTGTCTCATTACGATAGTGAATTTGATCCTCTTTGGGGACTCTACATAAATTGCCTCGTATCAAAACTAAACTTATTAAATATGTAATGTTACCAGACGTTGAGAAAAAATGTTTTTCCTTCATTCCTGTTTGTCAGTAACCTATTCTTAGAAATGACTGTTGTTCTCTTCCGATGCGTGCCAACTTTCCAAAGTATTTCCAAAGTTATTAACATACAACGTTTCATTCTCTAGTTTCGGTCGACACTTTGAGGTCTGGCTATTATAGCCTGTATAGGCTATATTGAATAAAAGAGATTTTAAGGTCGGAACACTACTCCTAATTGGAGGACATTTTCGAGTTTTTTAAGCTATGGCATATGTACGAGTATTTAAGTAATTCTTATCTTGGCCGAAAAATAAACCTTATCCAGTGATATATTCAGAGCTGTTCTATCATTGGTTACAATGTGAAGGTGAACGGACCCAGGGTGCGTTCTTTTAATGTCGCAGCACCGTTGCACGTGGGAGACGCACCTTGGTTGCTTTGATATAAATTTGTTATTTTCCTTGCCAGAAGTTCGAATATGCGTTGCTCTAATTTTGTCTGTTCGGCCTGTTAATAATTAATAAACAAATAAATCCAAAATTACTCATATATCAGTCGTTTATCTTAAGACAGACGACTGATATGCTGAAAATAGGCTATTCCCCATATGAAGTAATTTTGGATTCATTTATTTAATAATTATATTGCTGTGTATTAATAAAAACATCAAGCTCTTTTTTTTGTGTATTAGTCTTAATATTTTGTATTATTAGGATCCACTTGGATTATATACCAACGGATTTTTTTTTTTTTTATATATATTTTATATATATATATATATATATATATATATATATATATAAATAAATTATGAAATGGACTAAGTCCGGCAATTATTTTAATATATTTTCTGTTTATACGTCATTTATATAGACACAAATATTAGCAACGTTTACCAACCTGTATGTCGGAACACGTATAGAAAATATGTGTCCTCTAACAGGAATCGAGCCTGTATCCTACACGGAGCCGTCATATAGCCTGACGTGCTATACCAATTTAGCTACGAAGGAAGCGTCTGGTTAACAAGCTCGATTTACTGCTTTTAAAATACACGTCGAGCAGATATGAACGTTCGAGGGAAATCATGGGAATTTTTTAGTTTAAAAGCAATAAACTAACCTTGCTAATTAGACTCTTCCTTCGTAGCCTGATGTGCTATACCAGTTTAGCTATGTCACGGCTCCGTGTATGATACAGGTTCGCTTCCTGTTGGAGGACGCATATTTTCTATGAAAAATGTTGTTAATACTGTTTATTAAAGTTCTTGTGTTAAAGTTCCTTGTTTGTAGTTGTATGGTAAGTTGAAAAGAAATGTGATTTCTTCGCGTATATGTGTGAAAAAGAGGGGCACGGGAGAAAGTAATGTCGAAAGTAAGTGTCACGTAGCTTGGTGAGGAAGACAGGTGAATGTGTAAGGAAATCTCTTTTAAGCCGCAGTCGTGAACATATGTTGTATGTATCCGTCTCTGTCCCCTTATTGGCTTTGTCTGTCTAGAGACTTTACTTAAATGCTCTTCAAACTGATCACGAAGCATATTTTTTTTATTGTTGGCGGGAACGCGACCTGTTGGTTGGAAAATCTTAAATATTTATTTTCAAAGGATTAATTTGTTAACCGGAAGGATGCGCAGATCCTCCGACTCAGAAACCATTTTTTGTCATTTGATGATTGACTGCTTTGGTGTTTATTTCTGCTTAAGCTCTGCAAGTTCATAGTTTTATAAATTTATGAATCAAAATATTGTTTTCATAGTTATGTATGGAAAATAATAAATATTGTATTGTTGTTGGTTTATAGGAAATAAAATATATTTCCAATATAATTACATACCCACATACATACCATATTAAAACACAAAAACTTTATTTTCTACCCAATAACAAATGTTTACAAACATAGCACAAAGCTCCCACAATATAACAGTTTAAATTAAAGTGTCTATTGTTTAGAAATTAGCATCACCATGTGAAATATTTGACCAGAGAAAACAAAAACCCTATTTTTCTTAAGCCTATTTTCGGAAAAAAAATCTTCTAAAACCCACAAAGTTCGACTTTCAGCAGCAGAGATGCGACATCTCCAAGCGATTCAAACACAAGAGAAGACGTGGCTGCATAGCCTTCCTCCCACTCCCAGCGTGTTCTGAAAGCAACATGTAACGGCGACTTCAAATGAATCATCTCCAGCAAAAAACAAGAAAAGCGTTCAGTGAGTTTGTTCTCAACCTCAGCTTTTTCTGTGGAACAACTACTTTAACGCAACTAAAAGCTTTTTTGACTCATTTTTATCTATTTTTGAATTCATGTATATAAGCTTTTATGAAATGGACAAAGTCCGACAATTATTTTAAGACATTTTTATGTTTATACATTCTTTTTATAAAAACAAATATTTATTTATAATAAACGGTATTTATAACATTTACCGGCCTGAATGTCCGAGAAATTTTCATAGAAAATATTCGTCCTCCGACAGGAACCGAACCTGTATCCTATACAGAATCGTCATATAGCCTGACGTGCCACTGTGAAACGAAATGGTTAAGGCACGTCCGGCTATATGACGATACCGTATAGGATACAGGTTCGATTCCTGTCGGAGGACGAATGAATGAAAATTCTCGTCCTATTGCCGGTAAATGTTACTAATACTGTTTATTGTAAAAACAGAGCATTTACTTAAATATTTGTATCTAAAACATAAAAATGTATATAAGCTTGTAAATACAAATGATTTATTTAACAGGCATGAGACCATGTTTACTTTATTTTTAATTTATTATTCTTTGGAATTCGGACTTTTAAATTAAAAAGAACTTGGACGACAGAAATTCACATATTTGATAGATTCACATATTTTTATATAATGTTTAGTGTTTTTTGTTTTATCATATCACTCCAAGCAAGGCAATAAAGCCACTAAGACGCAAAGTGTGAGAAAATATGAGAAAAAGAACAAAACAAAAACAAAGAAAACAGAAGCTAACGATTGACATTTCATTAAAACTTTTGAAGATCAAAGATGGCTAGAAAGCAAGAAGTCAGAAAGTTCCACAAGCGAGAAGTGCGAGAAAAGGAACTGTTAGCATAGAACTTACGGTTACATCTAGCCAGCTCAAACATGAAATGATAAGACTTTGCTGCCAATCTAGTACTGCGCTGAAATTCGTAAAGTCTAGGTACCATAGCGAAGAGCTCATCCGAACAATAACTATGGAAGTATTTATAAAAAGGGGCCCAGGGAAGCTACGTTACGACAGTGGGAAAGGAACTGAAAACGAGATGCCAGATCAGGACCAATAACATTGCAGATTCTTCTTTGGATTTTATGAAGCATCTAGCAGGAGCTGCAGATCAGATCTTTCGTATAAGAAGATTGTGGCGCGTCAGTTTTCCAGGTGTTGAAGATATACCCGACTTAGAAAAGGTTAGTAATTTAACTGTTTGTTTTTTGCCCCCAGAATCGACCAATAACCACTGGTTACTAATCAGGCTTTGTTTTATTCAGTTTCGCACAAGACCATAATTATGGGCGCCCAGTGAAGATCGAAATTAACTGTAAAATAATATTTTATGCTCACTTTCTAACTATTGCTCTACGACAGGTTGCCACAATGTTTATTTTATCGTTGTTTGCAGCGAAAATTAATGTTTCTTTTGTATTTTCCATGGAAAAATCTAAAATATTAATTATTAATATTAGCGTGGCATAACTATAAATAGGGTCCCCAAATCATATCTTCTTCTGTATGTTCCTTTCCTTCAGAATGTAGGTGATTATGGCTCTCCACGACTTCCTATCCTTTGTAACTCTAAGTAATGTTTGTTCCTTTACTATCTCTCCCTGTTCATTTTCTGCCATTCATTTACACAAGTTCCTCAGGTATGTTACTGTTTCCCTTTGTTCTTCTGTCTTGTGAGTGTCAGTTTCTCCAAGCTCCCTTTCCTCATTATATACCACAGAAATTTCAACTGTCCCTTTTTTATCCTAAGCAAAAGTACACAATTAGTTCCTTAAAATTTCATTGTATTCCCAGCATCTTTCTGTAGAACAACATCTCCGTTGCATGAAATTTCTTCTTCATCAGTGAGGAAATTGTCCAGTCTTCATTGCCATAATGGAGGATTGATATTACCTAACCGCAAAGCATTTTTATCTTTGTTTCCACGGAATTTTCATGTTCCTTGATATTTTGCTTCGTTTCTGGAAGGCATCTTTCGATATTCCAATGCGTCTTCAGATTTCCGTGTCACGTTTACCAACATTTATCAAAATTTATCTAGCCCACAAAAAAACCAAGAGGGAGTGGGTAATAAAAGGATAGGGGTTGATTAAAAAAACAAGGGACAGGAAGTTGTTGAGAGCCATGATCCCCCACGTTCTGAAAGGACATCGCACATGAAAGACAAAGTCCAACATAGCGCGAGGCTTATGAAGCTCACTTCGCAAAGTATCTCTTTTTGGTAAGGTATTCGAAGCTCTAATCAACACCGAATAGGTTAAGTGTCTTACTTCGCATCCTTCGGACAAACATTATGGATTCCGTTTCACCAGGTTTACCGCCGACATGCCAACGGCTATCTCTGAAGTTTTTTTTTTTTTATCAAGCTTTAGATAAAAATGACGAAGCTCGGTCGATAGATCTTGATATCTCGAAGGCGTTCGAAACGGTTTGGCATAGTGGCCTTCTACGCAAGTCCGAGGGCAACGGTGTCACGGGGTGTATATTTGGCTTAACCCTAACATTCCTAACCAATCGTGTAATGAAGGTCGTATTGAATAAGTATAGTTCCATATCATTTCATACTAACGCGGGTCTCCCCCCCCCCACAAGGACCCACGATATTTGATCTTCATCAATGATGTTCTTGATGTCGTTAGTTCTTAACTAGGCATTCATGCAGGTAACACTACCATTTACATTAGTAATAAATCCAACAGATCCGACAAATAAACCTGGCAACTACTCTTGAAAAAGACCCCCAATCAATGGTTAACTGGGGCAAGAAATGGCTTGTAAATTTCAACGACACCAAAACAAATCTGCTTTTATTTAATCGTCAGAGAGAACCTTTCATCAGGATGGCTGATGCTGAACTTCAATAGAGCTATACTATGCCTTCTTGGCCTCACATTTTCCATGAAGTGGCGCGACTACACTGCGTGCCAAATTATTATCTCGATAACTTTTTTTTATAATATTTCAAAAACCATCCAATCAATTCACACAAAATTTTCACACAATGTTGGCAACACTGACCTGCGCAATCACTGAAAACTGATTTACGCAATGTAAACAAACTGGCGTCATATTTTTTTTATCAGTACGGTGATTTGAGCGTGCCAAATTATTAGAAAGGTTGAGTAAAAATCCCAGAATTGAGCACACAAAACGTTTATTAATGTTGCACGTGAATGTTTATGATCAAAAGAAGCTAATAAATAAGATAATCAAACAAATAATAACAGATACAAACAAAGGCACAGTTTTAAACAAATTAATAGGGAATGTGCTTTCCCTGTTTTGAAGTCGACGATCCATAGAATTTGTTAATTGTAGGATGTCATCTGCTGTAATGCCACGAGATATGTCAAGAACTGCTTCACACAACTCAGCGTTGCTCCTGAATTGTCATCCGTTGGCGTACAGTTTTCGCTTCATGATGCTCCAAAGGTTTTCGATTGGGTTCAAATCCGGAGAATTTGCTGGCTACTTCATTTTTCGAGGTCCATCGAACCCTAACTGTTTCAAATATTCAGTAGTCTTGTGAGCAGCATGTGAGGGGAGCATTATCTTGCATAAAAACAATGGCCCTTCTGAAGGCAACTCTTTTGCCTTTTTCATCCACGGTTCAAGATGCTCCTTCATAAACGCTATATATGCATCAGCAGTCATTTTGACGCCATCTGGTACTCTCCATCGGCTCACTAATGTGTTTCCAATAATACCACCCCAGATCATTATGCCTCCACCGCCTTGTTGGCCTCTCAAACACTGATGGCGATTCTGTCTGTTCATTACCCAGCCCTTGCACCATCTATCTGGCCCATCAAGTGTTCGAGTTTCGTCTGTGAACAAAACTTTAGAGAAGTCAATCTTCATATTGTCCTCAGCCCATTTCAATCGATTTTGAATGTGATTTCTCGTCAACGGAGGCTTCGATACAGGTTTGACTGTTGTTGCTATTTCCCTCAGATACCGACACCGAGTACTTTTAGATACAGTAGGATCCCCAATGCGACTGAAAAGCTCTTGGCTGGTAAGTTCAGGGTTCTTTGTGGCCCCTCGTTTAAGTCGTGACATGAGACGACGTGAAATAACCCTTGGCTTGCCTTTATCTGCCCTTTTGCGTACTTGTGTAGGGTCGGCGGTGAACTTTTTCGCTGTTTGATGACACCTCCCTATCATTTTAGAAATTTCTAGGGTAGATTTACCTTTTGAGAGTTCTGAGGTGATAGTTTTCTTTACAGCATCACTTAAACTACTTTTATGGCCCATCTTTTTACTAAATTCTTACACTTTCCTAATAATTTGGCACGCTCAAATCACCGTGCTTATAACAAATATGGCGCCAGTTTGTTTACATTGCGCAGATCAGGTCGAAAATTTGCGCAGGTCAGTGTTGCCAACATTGTCTGAAAATTTTGTGTGAATTGATTGGACGGTTTTTGAAATATTATAAAAAAAGTTATCTCGATAATAATTTGGCACGTAGTGTATATTGAATCAATTGCTATGTTTGTTGCGAAGAAGTTTGGTTCATTGTCATGGCAAAAAACTTTTCTCGTCAGAATCCATCTTGCACATTTATAAATTCGTTCATTTATTGAATATTGTTGCCATACTTAGTTTGGTGCTCCTACTGTGCATCTTGAGATTCTTGACAAAATCTTGAGATGGGTTTGCAATAAAATTGCCCCTGATCAGGCATCTTGTCTCCAGTCACTTTCTCAACGACGTGACGTCGATTCCATCTGCTTGTTCTACAAATATTTTCATGGTAACTGCTTCGACGAACTTCTTTTCCTGGTCTCTCGACCATATGAATTTACGCGTGCTACCAGATTGCCAATTAGGTCTCACTGTTTTTACTGTTGAGCTAGCAAGATACAACCGTCATTTCTTCTCTAACAGTTTCTTGCACTTCCCACTTGTGGAACTCACTTCAGATTTCTTGCTTCCCTGATATCTATAATCTTAAAATATTTAAATGCAACGTCAATCGCCATCTTTTGTCTTTTTGAAGCCTCTTCCTCTTTTGCCCTTTCCTCAATTCTCCCTATTTTCAATCTTTCTCATTCACTTTCACTCGCTGCAACCCACTGCGTTCTAATGGCATTGTTGCCTTACTTGGGGTGAAATTATTAAAAAAAAAAACCCTGTTAGGGCTTCGAAAATGAATAAATATAAATACAGTTTTAAATTCTTTCAAAAATTGCAATTTAATTAAAACTAGAAATAGACACGTAAACTAAATTTGGTGCCTCACTCCACGCGGACGTTGAAGTAAGCATACCACGTGACTCTTTTGAACCAATGAGAACATGACAAAAATATCAAATTTTGACAATCGTTTGGGATTTATCTCCGGTCTATATAAGAATGGGCCAAAATCCATACAGGAGCGCATACCAGACGACTCATAGCAGAGCACACACAGGAGGACACACAAGAGTTCCCACAGCAAGCACACACGGCATTTTCACTTATACCACGCCGAACATTTCTTATTCGGGCTCTGACGACATGCAGAGAAATCGATCCAAGCGAAATAAAAATACTTACCCGAACGCCCAAATACGTCGACAGCAAGAAAAGAAACTTTTCTTAAGTGAATTACTTCTATCCATAAATATATACACATACACTCACACACATATATATCTTCACACCTACATATATTACGCATACATCCGTACATATGACATTTGTTTTCCTGAACGCTATTTCTCAAAACGTCCTACGAACTCTATGCAACTCTTCTAAGAACACCTTTTCTTTCACTAAAGTGTCACTGTTGTTGTCGTCGTTATTATTGTATTCAAATTCGCTCGACGATGTTGTTTTAGTCTTTGTTTTGGGCATGCGAAGAATCGTTCGCTCTTTCTTTGTCTCGTTTCTTATCGGCCGAAACATTATCTTCCCTTTCGACCGAAAGTAGTAAACGTATTCATTTGTGCGTCAGAACAAGGCCAGCAAAAGCAGTAGTCCATGTAACAATCCGATTGTAACTGGGTGTCCTACACTTGTGGCTATGTTTAGTGAATTTTTTTAATACCTTCTTCCTTTAGGTCGCAAGTGATCATACTTCCTATTCTCTTTTTGTTATCTGTAAATTGTTATTCATTATTATTCATGATAGTGGAGGGTTTTTCACTGATTTCTCCACGGTTTGGAATGCTACCACAGAAGCCTAGAGGGGCTCTGTAGCTGAGGGTGGAGGAAGACATTAGTGCGAAAGTGAAAGTAACATTCCAAGCCGGAGTTTGAACTCGGCTCGCCGATTACGTTTTCTGTGCCGATAACTCTTACCCTACCTGCACAGTAACTATACTAACTAAAAACAAACCCCCAAAAACCCTTATTTATACATGATTGTTCTCAACGTAAATCTATTTCCAAACAAACATACAACAGAACATAACCCTTGTTAGGATTGCACATTTATTCTTTTCTGCAAAACATACTTGTAAAATCTACCACT